>CM076575.1:1428711846-1429048034 GCA_034641835.2 Pinus albicaulis
GGATGGAGGAAGAAGGTGCACCAAGGTAGGAGACCTTGAGTGACTATCTTCAGGAGTATGAATCTCAATCATGGAGATTCAAATAGCACTTGGACTTCCAAGGGTTTTTCCAAATCAAGGAAGAGAGAAGATCCAACAACCATAATAGAAGCAAGAGAGGTAGAATATTTATATCTAACTTTGATGGATCAGCAAAGTGCACAGCCAAAGCTTGGGTGGCGGAGCTAGATTCATATTTTCAACTACACCAAGTTTAAAAAAAGGAGACCATTAGAGTAGCAGTGCTGAACCTCAAAGGTATGGACCATGACTGGTGCTTTTATAGTTCTGCTTCATTTTATCATGCAAATGTAAACACTTATGCAAGGTTCACTAAGAAATTAGTGAGGAGATTTGATCTTAAACATTGTAAAACATCTCTTGTTGAACCCAAAAACTCAAAACCTTTGCATGAGTTGGAGAGATTTATTTTTCCAACTCCACTCCATAATTTTGTTTAATGGGATAGAAACAAGCATGATACCTTACCAATGGAAACATCCCCACTTCTTGAATATCCCTCTTCTATATATGAAGACATGGAGGTTCCTCCTTCAAGGAAGACCAAGATCAAGGGTCTCTCATTGATGTTGAGGCATTCTCACATATTGATGAAGAGGATGAGAAAAGAAGAGCTGAAAATGTTATACCATCAGAAGGAGGTTCATCACCACATGAATATGGGAAGGAAGTCATTGCTTCCATTATAGGAGCCCTTGTGTCTTTGCAAGGAGTTCCAAATGATCCAACATGTGGGAACAAAAACACAATTCTGGAGCAGCATGAATCAGTTATTATGGGTTGTGAATCTTGTGAGATGGAAGAAGAGAAGGATCAGCATCAAGGGATGATGATTATTCACCCTTGTTTGTTTTGGGAGTTTTTTTCACAAAAGAAGGATATTGAATTGTACAATGAAGAGAGGGAAAAATTAGTCCACTCATATATACAATCCACTTTAGATTTTGATGTCTCACTACATGGAGGCATTCCACTTGGGAGGCCACCAGATCTAGAGTTGGTAAGAGACATCTTGCCATTTGGTTCACCACTCTTAGATTTCGAAGGGGTGAAGACCTTGAAGGATTCTAGTATAACGCAAAGAATTTGGGATAGACTCAAGGAGGAGGGAAACATTCTCCCATTTTCATCATTACCCACTCTCACTACATATACTGCAGTGACAAAAGTTGCTGTAGTGATGGAGGATGGCACCTTCATGGTGCAAGGGAGCTAATCCATGGATTTGGAGAAACAAAGGGTACTTACTTTGAGGAAGGAATCCTCCATACATTGGATTATATGGAGGCCACTCATGCTTACATTGGCCAAGATCAGGAGGTTCTTTTTGGATTATAGCTTCTCATGGGAGGCCAACTTCCAAAATCCACCACTTCTATTTGAGAATGAGAAGCTACATGATGGGCATGGTATCATTTTGGAGGATGAATTTGGCATGAGGGATGTCAAAGGAGAAGATATCAGCATGTGGGGAGCTTCACATTTCAGATCTTCAACGCTGTCTCATGGGAGGATTGATCCATATTGGAGGTCTCAACTTTTGGTAGAGTACTCCAAGGATCTTGGTACTTGCATGATTCTTAATGACCCAGAGGAAGATAATAGATATATGGTGGATGATATGGTCATATATTATTATGGCAGAGTCTTCTTGACTAGAGCTTCTGAGCTCAAGGAGAAGCTGCTACATGCATCACATGAGGACTTCCTTTCTATGCACTTTGATGAATATCATTCTTTGATGGAGAAGTTCACTTGGGAGGGCATCTAGCATGATGTATTTTAGCATATGGAGAGATGCATAGCCCAGATTCTGATGGAGAGGTTGACACAACCATTTCCCTACTCATTGAGGGTGAGGGAGAACTTTCAGATGAGCCATTTAAGCTCAAAGACCAAAGTACATAGTAGAGAAGGTAAATTCTTGCATTATGATTTGCACTTATTTACTTTATATGAGCAGCATGTTGTATTAAGGAGGTTCATTCCTTATTATACATTATATTATTATGTACTTGAGGCCAAATGTAGCATTGAGATTGGCTATCCTATTGGTGGTTTGTGGGGGAAGCCACATGATTCTTGGTGTGCACCATCGACACCGCATTGTCCCTTCATGATCCTATCTTATAGTATGATTGTGGCAACAAAAAAGTGGCTGGGAAAGAACTTGTTGTTCTTTTATTTGAGGTAGGCAAGGTATGCATTGCGCTGGTTCCATGTGTGGAACTATGATCCACTTGCTAGTTGTCATATGGTAGCTTGTTTTGATTGGTTTTTGCTTCCATATATTGATGATATTATTATGTTCGTGGGGAGCTTTGTTTGGAGAGTGAGACAAAATTTGGAGGTGCCCATTGGGAGTATGATTTTACCTAATTTACATTTTGAATTTTTCAGGAGAAACAATGGGAAAATCATGATTTCCATACTACATCTCTTTTCTTGATGTGGGAGGAGCCATTTGGAGAACTTGAGTTCTTGGAGGAGGCACTTCATGGCTGATTTGTTTGGTGGGGTAACTTGGGCCATTATTGGAGGCCATGTCATTTCAGCCCAATATCAGCAACAACCCCATACTTACCATAAATTGAGAGAGAAACAACTTGGATGGGGAAATTTAAAATCTCCATGCAACCCCAACACATTGCATAGACCAGGGGTTGAAGATTCTTTTGATGAGCTACCTAGGATGGTTCATTTCATTTGGATGATAGCATGGGTATGGGAGAATCTTATTGGGGATGATATTCCCTATGTTTATCATCACTCCTACCTTAAGGATTCCATTGGAAAACAAGAAGGTTTCCACTTACACCTTCCATGTTCTCATGATGTACGCCATTTGGTTTTGCATACTTGGGAGGAACCATTGGAGGGCAGATTTATTGCAGATTATGTTGAGAAGTGGTGGGAACTATTGATGAAGATGCCAAAAGAAGAGGAAGGGAGGAATTTTTCTCCATATTTATAGTTGCTTAAGGTCAAGAAACATTTTTGAGGGGAGGACTGTAATATTCCAAAAAAATCGCCTTCATCTAAATGGAATATTATAGTTGTTTTATCACAAGGTAGGAGAATAAATGGGTGGGGAGACTCATAAAACCCCTTTTGAAGGAATAATAACACTCCTAATGTGAAAGGAGGAAGAATAAGCGGCTAGATTAAGCACCTTTGGGTGTGAACAGGGACTAGATCATGTTGATTCAGTCAACTTTGACCAAATCAACATTGCTGTCATGGAGGAGTGGCCTGTATGATAAGACAACGCAATTTTGGTGGAGGATAACTTGCATGAGCTTGGTGGAAAGTATGGATGGGACCCAATGTGATGAGGTTCACTTGCTATATATGGAAAGGATGGCATCCTTTGTTATTCATGTTTTAGATTATCATTTGATATTGGTCTGTTTAGAATTTGCATTCCTTTGCTGTTTAGCAGGGTTGTTGTGTTGTTTAGCACAAGGGTGTTCCTGATCAGGAATCCCTAACTCATCCTTAGGGAAGGAGAGATTCTTTGAGTTACATTTTCTCATTCTGGAATTTTTTCCAAGCGACCTCCTTCAACTACAACGCAGCTTCTGTTTAGAGCCGGGTTGTGTTTTAGGGTGCAACAAAGGAGAGGTAGCCAATCTATTGGAGGATGAAAAAGGAGGGATCCTGAGCATATTTTCACATATTTTGCATCAGGAAAACCATCTACCATCCCTCACAGCACAATCACAATTATGAACTGCGTTATTTTTGGAGGCAATTGCTGGGAGGGTTCATTGAGCTCATCGGGAGGGTCTATTTCTGAGTAGAGGGTTCAACCTTCTAATTAGAAATACCATTGGAGGAGGAAATCACCATTTCAGATATTTCATAGCCTCATTCCATATCAGATCCAATTTGCAGTGGCATATTAACCCCAGGGTTATTTGTCACATTGTATATTTCTTGGTATTTCTAGCAATATTTTTCGGGTTGGCTAGAAATCTTGCATGAGAGTCCACATCTTATTTTCTGAGCTTTTATTTGTTTCTATTTGCCATATTCCACTTTTTTATGCTTATAGTAGTAGCTACACTGATATAGGTAGTGTTGTCACTACTCTCCGACATTCTATACAGTTGTAGCAACTCATGTGCTGATTGTTCTGATCATTGGAGGATTGTTCTTATTGCTTTAGTGGCTTGTTCCTTAAGATATTTTTGTATATTGTTGCTGATATATTAATAAAATAATGGATGCATATTGATCCCTCTCATGTCATGATCAGAATTTTTGTGTTTTACATTATTATGTCTTGTATTGCTGCTATTTCCAATTTGGAATATTACGGCACATTCCTACGAAAGATCAGGATGCAGATATTCTGATGAAGGCGCTCACTAGGAGAAAATTCGAATACCACAGAGATAGGATCTGGGTGAAGGATAATCCCTTTCTTGTTGAGAGGGAGTGTTGAGATTAAGCAAGAAGATCCTAGTGAAAATTAAGCACCTGCACTAGGATGGAGCCGCAAGATATTTTTAGGTGTATGTCTATTTATGGATGCATGAGAAAATTCTATTTATAGATGTATGTGCAAGTTCTATTTATAGATTTCATGTCTATTTATAGATGCATGTCGACTATTATTATCCCTTAATATTAGTTGGACAATAAACAATAATCTATTCTCAATGAGAACTTGGAAATAGTTAACTGAATTGGAAAATTAGTTAGCTAAAGGAATTTCGAGTTAAGAGGTTAGTTGGTGGGACATGCAAGTGGACTTAGTTGTAACTGAGTGATTCGAATTTGTAATAGAGTTGGAAGTGAAATTATGAAATATTAAAAGTAGTTTAACTCAGTTAAGTGAGTTAAACTCAGTTGTGCTAGTTTTAACTGAAGATACACATGTGAGAGATCAAGTGAATTAATTATTAATTAATTCACAATCAGTGGTATTACATGCAACTAAATATTTACTACTATTAACTATATGCATGTCAAATCCAGTGGAGTTCCAGTTTAGTTCTAGGTGAAAGGAAAGATAACTATCAGTTGTGAAATTATCTGGTTGCACACATGAAACCACACACACATTGGATGTGCCCTTTAGGATTGTGCAGTCAAGGCAAGAAGGATTGCATTCATTCAGGGATTTCTATCAGTAGGGATTGCGCAGTGGAGGCAGGTTGTCTAGAGATAGTAAATTGTCTAAGGAACTTGCCAATTTTTGTATGACAATGTGAGACAATTATCACATGTACTGAGAGCTCTTGGATTAGATATTTATATGTAATTTTTAATGATCCATGATATCATACATAATAGAATATAGTGGGGGTTTTAGCTATAAGCTTTCCCCGATAGAATTATCTGTGTTATGTGAGATTGATCTTTCTTCATGATATTGTAATTAGAAATTGTGTTTCAAAGTCCGCAAAGATTTGTAGAAGATATTCTATATTTAACAGTAGTATATTATTGTTATATCAGGAGAGTACAAGACATACATGTATTTTGTATTAATTTCTACAAATCCAGCCTAGAAATGGTATTTATAGAAAGAGAGGTACCAACTCCATTTCTTCTAAAAAGAGAACACTACTCCTAAAATTACATAGGTGTCATAGGAAATTAAATACATATCCCATTGAAATCTAACTAAAAGGAAAGATGTAGATGACAGAAGAGAAGAGAATTTGGGCTGAACTGTTGAGTATGCTGACATGCTGCCCCTTTTTCTGCTGATTTGTCTCCTCATTTATTTGGTTCTTAAATAACCATGTATCTTCATTAAATATGACCTCCAAAAATGTCATAACCAATTATCACCATCAATTTTTATATCCATTTGGTTATGAGCCCTTATCTTTCCTTAACTGGCTCGGAAATTTTGCTGATAGGTGTCAAAAATCATTTAAAACTTACTCTACTGGAAATTCTTGTAAAAACCTGTAACTATGCAAAAACTGTAGCACTACCAGAATTTCCAGTAGAACTCTATTTTTTTTTTCCAAAAATCACAGAAAACATTGAAAAACCTGTGTAAACTTTTACACTTTGAAATCTGAGCTGATGTTAAAAATTGCATTTGATAAGAAAAAAGGTGTTTTATTAGGAAACCTTTTTTTTTAACTTTCTTCCATGTGGGCTGCAACTTCAACAATCTTGTCCAAGTCTGATTTGCTGCCAAAATCTGATCTTGATCTTATGGTTATTGTGGCTACTTCTTTGCCAGTGGCATTTTCCGCCTTTGAACCCTTTTGGATCTTTCTTCTTTTTGAGGGTTCTATTTGCTGCTCTGAAGGAATTTTGTTTTTATTTTCCTTCTTGGAATCATTTGTCTCTAATTGTTCAGATTTTCCTTCTACATCAATGACCTCTCTCAACAAACTTGAATTGTGTAGAGCCTTAGACTTGAGCCTAAACTTGTTGTTGTATCTGGTGTATATTTTTCTTGTAACAACAACATATTTTGTCTCCTCTTTCTTTATCTTACTACTGATCTCATACCCTACATATTTTAGGAGCTCTTGATCAAACTTTGTGGGCTAATACTCTTTATAATTATTCTGCTAAATGTCTGCTTCCGGAATTTCCAGTAGCACCTGTGCTTTAGATTTATCTGCAGTGTCATACCTTCCTCCCATTTCTCCTTTTTGTATCTTATGTTGAATGTCTTCTTCCAGAATTTCTGATAGCACTTGTGCTTTAGATTTATCTGCAATTTTTCCTCTTCAAGCTCTCGTATATACATTAGGAAAAGGAGAAATCGGAGGCACCATTCTCCTGGATTTAGGCTTATTTACTGAGGAGCTCTCTCCTTTCTCCAACTTCCTCTCAACCTTGACTAAAGAAATATTTTCTTTTCTTCTTTTGGCTTTATGGATATTCTCCTTCTTAGCCTTCCTCTTTGTTCATTTTGTAGGCTGAGAGTGTTGTTGTGAGGATGGATGTGCAAGTGTAGGTTGACCTGCCCTGTAAAACAAGAAATGGTACCATGTTTGATTCCTTTTCCATATCTCTTCGTAAAATAACACTTTGATGAGAGCTTGATGATACAAGCTGTATTCTGAAGCAACTATGTGTGTTTTAATCCTGTCTGGCATCTTTTTCAAGCTCTTCAGTAAAAATTATGGCAAGTTGAGGGTGTTCATGCCTGCAACATGAAATAGAAATATTATATGATAAAGAAAAACTACTGTATACCTCCTTTCACAAGTGAGGTAAATCTTGATGAGCTAAAGAACTTCTACCCATTCATTTTTGAGGTAGCTACCGGGAATTCCTTTGGCCCAGTTGGGATATCTGTGTCCATCTTTTAGGAAACTGTTGAGGTCTCCTCCAGTGATGACTTGAGCTTGAAACCAACTTTCTCCTTCCAATGGAAGGTTGAATGCCTCAGCAATTGAATCTGTTGATACCACCAATTTAAGACCATAGATGGTTGCTTCCTATCCATTGAAATAATTTGCAAACTCTTGAGCTAATCCAAAGTGAGAGCCTCCCAGTCTTTAGCATAGAAAATACCACCCTACTTGAAAAAACGAAATTCTCACATTCGAATTTGCATCTACTAGGTCAACTCCTTGTGGTTCAATTCTTTTTAGATTTCCTCCTCTTTTAGTCATCTTTGACAAATTAATAAGCATTAGGGGAATTTTTAGGATCTAAAATGGGCCTGCTAATACAAATGTACAACCAAACTAAACTTTATGAGAACCAATAGGATTCAAGATGATGATGTCAACCATGGGGGTGATTCACCTTTTTTGGAGTAAAAAAGTAAAAAATATTAAAAAATAATAAAATAATAAAACTACTTTTTCAACTCGTATTTTGAACTTATATCCCTAAGGGTTTACTCAAATTTCGAGTGAGAGTACTCGTTGGATGCAAAATTTAATTCCTCATCCAAGGAGTACCCATGTTGCACACTTATGATGGAACTTTCTACATGAAAAATGAGAAATACATGAAAAAACGTGATTGCAATCACGATTTTCAGTTATTTATCATTTTCCATGTAGTAAAGTCCATCAAAAGTATGCAACATGGGTACTCGGATGGGGAATTAAATTTTGCATCCAATGAGTATTCCTGCTAGAAATTTGAGTAAAACCTTAGGGAGATAAGTTCAAAATACGAGTTGAAAAAGTAGTATTTTCTTTTTCACCTCTAAAATTTGATGATGTAATCAAGTATTATTTTATAATTTCCTTAGGAGGCCCATTTTAGACCTCAAAGTTCCATTTATGTTTGTCTGCTAAAATCTGATATGTGGCAAAGCTATAA
Source organism: Pinus albicaulis (assembly GCA_034641835.2). Taxonomy (NCBI): domain Eukaryota; kingdom Viridiplantae; phylum Streptophyta; class Pinopsida; order Pinales; family Pinaceae; genus Pinus; species Pinus albicaulis. The sequence continues at coordinate 1,428,720,178 of CM076575.1, forward strand.
GAGATCACCTAGTAGACATTGATGTGTCTTCCTATGAGATCCTGTCTGAAATCTAAGAATCCTTCCTCAAGATGCACACTAGAAAATCTCGTCCTTCAATAGCTGAGCTAACAACTAATACTCCTCCTTCTTTCTCGGTGATTTAAAATAACAATGTTGGTTCACCCTCCCATGCAATAGATTTTCATTACGACAAATATCCTTGACAGTAGTATGTACCATGTGATAGCAATCATGGTCTTCTATTGGCTACGTAGCTTCAGATGGTATGCTACAGGTGGCTGGAGGTAAGATGATTTGTGACTGGCAGTCACCTCCACTCCAAGCTGATTATTGGCCTAAATTTATGGAAGCGTCTATGCATGACTATTCAAGCAGTCATTTCATTAAACCTGCCAATTCATGATCTTTTCCAATTGATAATCACGTATCTTGATATGAAATTGAACCAAATCAGCTGATAGATATGACAAGATCAATGGATGGCTGTGTTACTACTAATTGACACCTAGACACTACACATATACCATGACTTTAACTTAACATGACTGACCGCATATGATTCCTATCACGTTATTTACACCTTAATAAAAATATTTAAAACTTAGTTTAAACAAGAACACGTTGCTTGTCACAAAGTGGATTCTTTTTCTTTTACTTTATTTTTAAAACGGGGGAAGTTACCATAATTTCCGGTATCTTTGGATTAAAGAAAAATAAACAGAAACATGATTAAAACAGACCGTCTGAAAAGGGCTAAAACAGGCACTACCGGAAATTTCTGTAGCGGCCATTTTTTTTTAAATTTACATATTCTAATCCTAAAAATAAAAATTTAAAATAAACTCATGACTTAGCAAAGAATTGTGCTAACATTGGCTCCACAGGGGATAGAGCTGTCTCTACGAGGCTCTAAGAACCTTTGGTAGTTTCAGTTCCTTGTCATTGGGCTATGGAGTTTTATTACGAAACACGACGGTATTTACAATGAACTTACGCTACCAAAAAACTTAGTAAAATAATTTCTTGAGAAAGAGCCGATTGAATGGGCCTCCAAACAATGATGTCCCATCAAGGTGTTGCAACTCAAAAGTATTGTTCTGCAAAATATTTTAGATTCTGAAAGGACCAAGCCATGAAACATCAAATTTGGAATGATTACCTGGGTCTTAATGTTATGCATCCCATTTCAACACTATATCTCCAATCTGAAAATATTCTATTTTAGTCCCTCTATCAAAAAATTGCTTTACAGCTTCCTGATATTTTCTCACTAAATCATATTGTTGTTCTCGCTTTTGCTGCACTTCTATGATCTTATAAATTCTCCTGTTCATGTCATTTTTCTCAGCTTCATGATCTTGCAGAAATTTAGCTACAGGAATAGCTAATTGGACTGGAAAAACAAGATTAGTTCCATAAACCATTTGAAAATGTGATGTATTAATAGATTTTTTTATTGTCACCCTGTCAGCCCATAAATCAAACTTTAGTTTTGAATCCCAGGATTTCTTTTTTTTCTCCAATAGCTTGGTGATGATTCTTACCATTTTCTTTTATGATTTAGTTAAACCATTCCCTTGGGGATAGTAGGTTGTAGTGTGAGTAAGCTAAATACCATAATCTTCACAGAAATTTTCTAACAGAGTAGCTTTAAAAGCAACTACATTATCTGCTACAAACCTTGATGGACATCCAGATCTAGTTATGATTCCCTCCAGAAAATTAATGATAACTTAATGAGTAGCATTCTTGGTAGGTATTGCTTCAATCCATTTCGTGAAGTAATCATTTGCAACAAGACTTCAACGATGTTGTCCACTTGAAGTTGGATAGATTTCTCCAATGAAATGTAAGCCCCATTGCTGAAAAGGTACAAAAACAACTATGGTCTTGTGAGGAAAATACTTCAAATGTTTCTTACCAATGAAATTTTAACATTTTTTACACTCTCTCACCTCAGCACATACATCATAAAATAAGCTAGGCAAAAAATACCCAGCTCTCAATATTTTGTATGTAGTAGTTCTCCAATAATGATGAACTCCACACACACTACTATGCATGTCAAACATAACTCTCTTGAACACATCTAGGTCAATGCATCTCAAAAAAAAAATTGTAAGATATTTCCAATATAAACAGTTATCTTTGATGCAAAATTTAACAATTTTCAGCTTCAAATATTTTACTCTGCTTTTATCAAAATTTGGAGGTTTAAAATGTTGCAGAAAATAAATGATATCTTTATACCAGTTGCACTCAGAAATATATGCATCCAATGCCATGTTGTTTATATGCTCTGAAATTTGTCCTTCAAAGTTTTCATCCATGAAATTCAAGCCCAAAACTCTACAATTTTCTTCAGCTAGTAGTTTGGCTAATCCTTGACCTTTGATTAGTTTAATAGGCTTTATCTCTAAATCAAACTCAAGAAATTTAGTCACCCACTTACTCCTTTTTCCATCAATATCAGGCTGAAATAATATCTCTCTAACAGCATATGAAGTTACATAGGAAATAACTTGAGCGTGTAGAATATAAACTATAAAATCCTTCAGAGCTTTCACTAATGCACAGGCATGATTTTCCAACATTTCATACTTCAATTCTGCATCTCTAAGAGCTCTGTTGAAAAATGCTATGGGAGATTCCTTATTTTCCAAATATTTTTTTAACAAAAAAACAACGATAGTATATTGAGAAGAAAATTAGAAGATCAAGAAAGGATTTGAGTATTCAGGGCTTACTAACTAAGGTGCTTCAATGATAGCCTTTTTTATCATCTCAAATGAATTTCTAGCTTCAATTTCCCACTTGACTTCTTTGTCCTTCTTCAACATGAAAGTAATATGTTTCAGCACTTCAACAAATTGAGAATGGACCTTCTTAATAAATTGATCTTACCAAGGGAATATTGAACCTCTTTCTTTGATATTGGAAGTGTTAAATCCTAAAATGCAATCACTCTTTTAGGATCAATTTTCACTCCATCTTTAGAAACTATGTGACCCAACATCTTACCTTCTTTGAGAGAAAAAATGAGACTTCTTTGGGTTCAATGATATACCATATTTTCTGCATTTAACAAATTCTTGTCTAAAGTGTTGAAGGTGTTTTTGATCTAAAACTAAAAAGAAAGTAATATCATCCAAATAAATGACCAAGAATTTGTCCTTTTCTCTAATGAATGCAAATTCCATAGCACATTGAAAAGTATCTCCAGAATTCATAAGTCGAAATGGCATCTTTGTATACATGAATGCTCACAAGGAGTAGTGAAAGTTTTCTTCTCTTGGTCTTATGACCAAACAGAAACTTGGTTGTACCCGGAGAACCCATCTAATGTGGAAATTATGTCTGACTCGGTTACCTTTCGAAGAATATGATCCATCTTTGGCAATGGATAATTATCTTTCTTAGATCATTTATTAAGATTCCTAAAATATACACATAGTCTAAATTAACCACTCTTATTTCTTGCTAGAACTATATTAGCAACCTAATATGAGTATCTCAATGGAATGATGATTTTGGCATCCAAAATTTTATTCACTTCCTTCTCCATCACTGGTAACAATAGTGGATTGATTTGTCTTAATTTCTGCCAGAAAGGCTTAGTAAAATCCTTCAATGGTATCTTATGCTAAACGATGGTTGTATCATATGTCTTAAGATCCTCATATTTCCAGGAAAAAACATTAACAAATTCACAAAACAACTTGTGATATTCAATCTTTCTTTCTTCTAATAAAGATTTTTACAACTTAATATACCTTGGTTATTTTTCTGTGCCCAAATTGAAATATTCCAATTCTACTTCTGTTTCAGCTAACTGTGGTTTGATTGAAACATCATTGTGATCAAAGAGTTTCTCAAGTGGGATTAACCCCATGGGAATATGATTGGTAGGAAACTAAATGATATGCTAATCAACAATCTGCTTTTGCATATTTTTTGTGTCTTGATAATCAGCATCATTCTTCATGAAATATTCATCTCGATCAATGTTTAGGACAAAAAATTCTTCAGTAGCTTCAATGAATCTTCTAATCTCTTGATCATCTTCAAAAACTTTCCAATGCTTGACATTATCAGGAATGCTAGGTCTGAATGTAAATTCCACTTCATATTTCAGCTTTATAGGTATTGGAATCTTGAATGAGCTTTCTGAAATAGAAATTGAGTCAGCCAAAATATTTCTTTCTCTTGGAACAAAAGAAATGTTAAAAGCCAGGAATGAGTCTTCTATAATGCTCCATACTACATTCCGGTAATCTCCGAGTCTGGGATGCTTAGTTTGATAAACATTTCTTATTTTCTAAATAATAAGTTCAACATCTCTAAAAACATAAATTTTTGAAATATTCATGTCCTTTGATATTTTTCAACCAATCAACAGAGCTTCATATTCAGCCACATTGTTAGTTGCTTCAAATTCAAGTTTGAAAGAAAATTTGGAGCTTTCTTTCAAATAGTAAATGAGAGCTATTCTTTCTCCAGCTCCTTCTCTAGAATATGAGCCATCAAAATAAATTGTCCACAGATTAGAACCCTCATGACTGATCTGTTTTTCAGTAGGCTTCAATATCTGACAATTTTCTATAGCCAGGGTAGAATTATCCATGTGTAAAATTATTGAACCAACATTAGTTGTTATAACATAAATTGGATGATTAGTATGGTCTTTGTTGTCACTAGTGATATAGGCCAGCTAAGCTTCTCTATAATTTTTTCTTTGTTCTCCTCCAAAAACAAGGACAATAGCATAAGTGAAATCCATTTGTGAAGTTCCTCCCAACCTTATAATCCATGACCTAGAAAGTAACATGCAAAATCTAGGAGGAATGCCTACAACAATATCCATCACCATCCTTCTCATGGGTAACTTAAAAAGGCTTATTGGAAGGTCTTTGATGATACCAAGGCATTGAACTTTCTGAGAATTAAATGTGTAGATACCTTGGTATTCTCTAGTTACTTCAAGACCTAGTTCATCCATGACTACCTTTGGAATTAAATTATGTGAGGCTCCAAATTCCATTAGGAAATTATGCAAGATTTTATCATGATTATTCAGAGATTGATAGAAGGTAGGAGTAGAGTCATCTTGAACGTCAAAAAAATCATAAGCTACTTTGGTAGGTGGAGGCTGAAGAGCTTTCATAAAAGTCTTTTTCAAATGATCATTTTTCATGAGCTCTACAAGAGGAACAAGAATATTTATCTTGTGTATTTCATTCTCTAAATTGAAAATAGGGGGCAGTTTGTGAGAATGTTTTACCTCAAGTGAACGAGGGTTAATTGCTACTATAATTTTCGGTTTGCTTGGTTCAGCAACTTACTTTTCTGCTGAAATTTTAACTCCATGATTATTATTCTTGGGATGTGCAACAAGTTTTGAATTATCATCAATATTCTTTGATCTGAGATTGTATCTACTTTGATGATTAACTGCAATCATGGAATGATCAATAATCTCTTCTTTATTCTGATTACATGACATGAAATCTTCATACTCTGCTTGTGTAAGATGAATCAACCCGTATTTACCTCTTAGAAAATTTATATCAACATCTTTCTCCAACCTTTCATCTTCCTCTTCATCTTCAAATATAGCATTATACAAAGGGGGCTACACTTTTTTATCATAAACATCTCTTCTTTCTCACTGTAATATTTGAGGAACATTAGGTCTTCTAAACTGCTACTTATTAGCCTGATCAAATGAAACATTTCTAGTAGTATCTGGTATTTCTTCCATCTCAAGCTTGGAAATATAAGTATTCAATTACTTGACCATCTTGGTCAGATCATCTAGTTTATGATCTATGTCTGAAGTTTCTGAAGATGAAACTTCAGCTTTTTGCTTTATTTTTTCTCTGTCAATCCCTCCTCTGAACCTATCAACTACTAACACATTAGATTCTACCTCCAGTGCATTCTCCTTCATTTGTGTTAGTTTTTTAGATCTTCTTTCTCTCAATAATAAACAAAAATCAGGATCAAAGGCACCAACATAAGTGATTTTTGGTTGAAGCTTCAGTAGGCTTGATTTTAGTAGTTATTTTTCTATACATCTTATTGAATCTCTTAGAAAAATTAGAAATTGATTCTCCTTCTTCTCTTTTTATTGCACCAAATTCAGTGATATAATACATAAAATATTTCTTATTCCCAATTTCCTTAAAAAATTATCATCTAGGGTTTTAATTCCAGGGATGCCACTAGTTGTCAAATATCTGAACCATTTCCTAACATCACCCTCAAGGCTGTGAACAAAAAATCTCATCCAGACATATTCATGCTCAATATTCAGATTGTCAGCATAGGCATAAAAATCAGCAAGGTGTTATTCATTTTTTACCTCTCCCTGACCACTAAATGTAGGCATAGAGTTGAGATAATCTCCTGCATGTAATGCATTCATAGGATGAGGTAAAACCAAAGGAGCATACCTTGGAGAAATAATTTCATCCTTTTGGTTAGCTGGTGGGTTTGGACCTGCCATGGTGTGACTTGTTGGGATTTGTGGAACAACAATTGGTGGATTGCGAACAACAAATGATGAAGCACCAACTTGTGATGTAGAGACTGTTTGTTGGATGGAAAAAAATGGAGGTACATGATTTTTTGCAAAATCAGGAGGTAAATTTTGCAGGAGTTCTTTAGGAACAACCTTTGAGAAAAAAGTCGCTGAGGCATCAAAATTTCATTTGCTCTTTTTCTTGATTACATTTTTAGGGTCAAAGACTAGGATTCTCAAAGGGGAATATGGGTTAGCCTTGGTTCTAGTCATTCTAGAAGCCAGAACTTCAACAATTGAGTCGCGAGGTATAAAGCAGTCTAAAAAGACAACTGGAACTATACACCTCAAAACTAGACATAACTTTTTCATTCACCCAGGGATAAACTTCAATTTTCCTCCCCAACAACGACGCCAAAGATGTTAGCGCAAGGAGTCACTCCTTTAATGCAAAAGGAATAAGCCTTACACAACATATTTCATTTCAAATTTTAAATATTTTTGAGTGGCGAGATGAATTCTCAAAGGTTTTGAAATTATTTTTATATTCTTTAAGACTTTCGCTTATTTGTGAAGCTGTGGCAAGTATAAATTGTATAGGTAAATTGGTAGTATAGGGAGCATAATGTAAAAAATTGAAGGAGATGAATAACTGGTACCTACTCTAGGAAATATTCATATACTAAATTAGTCACACAACTATAATGATGGCTCTTTACACAAACTATGTTTTATGCAAAGTAAACAACATTCAGAAAGTAGAGTATATGCATAAATTATTTCACAAATATTTTATTAAATATTCACTAACATGTTCTACAACACATATATGATTTTCAGGGAGTTGGAAAGCAGATAATTTACTATTAAATCCTTTAACAACTTCTTACTCACACCTTACTAGCTGTTGCAACTCATAAATTAGAAGAAATTAACAAAGAGAGGAAACACACCATACATTAAATATTTCTTGATTCAAAAAATCCTCAAGCATGAAGTGCAAAAAGACTTTTCTTTATTATATTAAGTCTTTAGGTAGACCAAATTCCAACCTAGAAATGGTATTTATAGAAAGAGAGGCACCAACTCCATCTCTTCTAAAAAGAAGGAAACGCTACTCCTAACATTGCATAGGTTTCATAGGACATTAAAACCATATCTCGTTGAAATCTAACTGAAAGGATAGATGTAGATGAAAGAAGCTAAGAGAATTTGGGTTGAATTGTTGAGTATGCTGACATGCTATCCCTTTTTCTACTAATTTGTCTCCTCATGTCTTTGGTTCTTAAATAACCATGTTTCTTCATTAGATATGAGCTCCAAAAAACTCATAACCACTTACTGCCATCACTTGTAATATCCGTTTGGTTATGAGTCTTTATATTTCCTGAAATGACTCAGAAATTTTTCTGACACATGCCAAAAATCATTTAAAACAGGCGCTACTGGAAATTATGATAAAAACCTATAACTGTGCAAAAATTGTAACGCTCCCAGAATTTCCGGTAGCACTCTATTTATTTTTCAAAAATGCGCAGAAAACAATGAAAATCTTGTCCAGACTTATAGACTCTGGAATATGAGATGCTATTCAAAATTGCACTTGATAAGAAAAAAGGTGTTCTATCAGGAAACCTTTTTTTTAACCTTTCTTCCATGTGGGTTGTAGCTTCAGCAAACTTGTCCATGTCTAAGTTTCTGCCAAAAGCTTATCTTGATCTTGTGGTTCTTGTGGCTAATCCTTTGATAGTGGTATTTTCCTCCTTTGAACCCTTTTGGATCTTTCTTCTTTTTGAGGGTTTTTATTTGCTGCTCTGAAGGGGTTTTGTTTTTATTTTCCTTCTTGGACTCACTTGTCTTTAACCCTTCATATTTTCCTTCTACATCAATGACCTTTGTTAATAAACTTAGATTGTGTAGAGCCTTATACTAGAGCCTAAAATTTTTGTTGTTTATGGTATGTATTTTTATAGTACCAACAACAGGTTTAGTCTCATGTTTCTTTCTCTTGCTACTAATCTCATACCCTGCATCTTTAAGGAGCTCTTCATCAGACTTTGTGTGTTGATACTCTTTTTGCATCTTCTGTTGAATGCCTGCTTCCATAATTTTTAGTAGTACCTGTGCTTTAGATTTATCTATAGTTGTAGACCTTCCTCTTCGAGCTCTGGTATAGACATTATGAAAAGGAGAAAAGGGAGGCACCATTTTCATGGATTTAGGCTTATTTACTAAGGATAGCTCTCCTTTCTCCAACTTCCTCTCAACCTTGATTGAAGAAATATTTTCTTTTCTACTCTTGGATTTGTGGATATTCTCTTTCTTAGCCTTCCTCTTTGTTATTTTTGTACGTTGGGGGTTTTGTTGTTAGGATGGAGGTGTAGCTACAGGTTGACTTTCCTTGTAAAACAAGAAATGGTCCCATGTTTGATTTTTTTTCCTTAGCTCTTCTTCAACTAATACTTTGATGAGATCTTGATGATACAGGCTATATTTTGAAGCAATTGTGTGCGTTTGAATCTTGGCTGACATATTTGTTAGGCTCTTTATAAAAAATTATGGAAAGTTAAGGGTCTTCATACCTACAACATGAAACAAAAATATCATATGTTAAATAAACACTATTTTATACCTCGTTTCACAAGTGAGGTAAATATTGATGAGTTTCACAACTTCTGCCCATTCATTTTTGAGGTAGTTGCTGGGAATTCCTTTGGCCAAGTTGGGATCTCTGTGTCCATCTTTTAGCAAACTGTTGAGGTCTCCTCCATAGTTGACTTGAAATTTAAACCACCTTTCTCCTTCTGGTGGAAGGTTGAATGTATTAGCAATTCAATATGTTGATACCTGCAATTTAAGACCATAGATGGTTTCTTCATGTCCATTGAAAGAATTTGTAAACTTCTGAGCTACTCCTAAGTCAAAGCTTCCCAGTCTTGAGTATAGATAATACCACCCTGCTTGAACAAACAACCTTCTCACATTTGAGTTTGCATCTACTAGATCATATCCTTGTGGTTAAATTCGTTTTAGTTTTCCTCCTCTTTTAGTCATCTTCAGTAATTAATAAGTCTGTATGCTGAAATATGATAGGTGGAAAGGCTAGAAGAGCTCACCTACAGGTGTTGCTATGTATTCTTATAAGATCCTGTCTTAAATATAAGACTCCTTCCTCAATTTTCACACTAGAAAATCTCATTCTTCAACAGCTAAGCTCACAACTAATACTCCTCCTTCTTTCTCGGTTATTTAAAACAAGAACGTTGGAACCCTCCCATTAAATATATTTTCATTATGGAAAATATCCTTGACCATAATATGCAACATGTGATAGCAATCATGGTCTTCGGTTGGATGTGTAGCTTTAGATGGCATGCTACAGGTGGCTGGAGATAAGCAGATCTGTGACTGGCAGTCACCTCCACTTCTTGTTGATTATTGACCTAAATTTTCGACATCATCTATGTGTGACCGCTCAAACGGTCATTTCATTAAACCTGCAGATCCACATATTTTCCAATTGATAATCACATACCTTGATATGAAATTGAACGAACTAGGCTGACAGACAGGATGGGATCAACTGTTGTATGTGTTATTGTGGATTGACACATAGACACTACATGTATACCATGACTTAAACTTAACATGACTGACCGTATATGACTCCTATCACGTGATTTGAACCTTAATAAAAAGATTTTAAACATATTTTAAATAAGAACACGTAGCTTGACACAAAGTGGATGCGCTTTTTCTTTTATTTTATTTTTAAAACTAGGGAATTTATCAAAAATTTCCGGTAGCATCGGATTAAAGAAAAATAGACAGAAACATAATTAAAACAGATTTTCCAAAAAGAGCTAAATAGGCACTACAGGAAATTTCGGTAGCGACCAAAGTTTTTTTGAAATTTCAAAGTCTAATTCTAAAAACAAAAATTTTAAATAGACTCATGACTTACAAAATATATGTGCTAACATTGGCTCCTAGTGGTTAAAACTCTCCCTACGAGGCTCTAATTTTTTTTTATAGTTTCAGTGCCTTGTCTTTGGGCTATGGAGTCTTAGTATGAAACACTGATATTTATAGTAAAATTAGGCCACCAAAATCCTTAGTTAAATAAATTCCTAAGAAAGCGCCCATTTAATGGGCCTCCAAACGGTTTTGTCACATCAATATGCTACAACTCAAAAGTATTGTTCTGCAGAATAATTTAGATTCTGAAAGGCCCAAACCATAAAGCATCAAATTTAGAATTCTTACCTGGCTCTTGATGTTGTGCATCCCATTTCAACACTAGATTAAAATCTAACAATCTTCTTTTTTAGTTCCTCTATCAAAAACTTGATTTAAAGCTTGCTGGTATTTTCTCACTAAATCATATTGTTTTTCTTGCTTTTGCTGCACTTCTATGATCTAATAAATTCTCCTGGTCATGTCATTTGGCTCAGCTTCATGATCTTGTAGAAATTTGGATACAGGAATGGTCAATTGGAGTAAAAAAAACAACATTAGTTCTATAACCCATTTGAAAAGGTGATGTATTAATAGATTTTTTTATTGTCACCCTGTCAGCCCATAAAGGAAACTTCAGTTTTGAATCCCAGGCTTTCTTGTTTTTCTTCAATATTTTGGTGATGATTCTTACCAAACTGTTGTTTGATGATTCAGCTAAACCATTCCCTTGGTAATAGTAATCTATAGAGTGAGTAAGCTGAATACCATAATCTTCACAGAAATTTACCAATGGAGTAACTTTAAAAGAAGTTGTATTATCTGCTACTAACCTTGATGGACATCCAAATTTGATTATGATTCCCTCCAGAAAATTAATGATAAATTTATGAGTATCCTTCCTGGTAGGTATTGCTTCAATCCATTTGGTGAAGTAATCATTTGCAACAAGAATCCAGTGATGTTGTCCACTTGAAGGTGGATGAATTTTTCCAATGAAATCTAAGCAACATTATTGAAAAGGTGCAGAAACAACTACGAGATTGAGAGGAAAAGACTTCAAATGTTTCTTATCAGTGAAATTTTGACATTTTTTACACACTCTCACCTCGTCACATACATCAGAAAATATGTTAGGAAAAAAATAACCAGCTCTCAGTATTTTGTGTGCAGTAGTTCTCCAATAATGATGACCTCCACACACATTATTATGCATGTCAAACATAACTCTCTTACACTCATCTGGGAAATGCATCTAAAAAAAAATTCTATATGATATTTCCAATATAAACAGTTGTCTTTGATGCAAAATTTAACATTTTTCAGCTTCAAAGATCTTACTATGCTTTTATCAAAATTTCAAGGAGGTTTAAAATACTGTAGAAAAAAAAATGATATCATTATACCAACTGCACTCAGAAATATTTTCATCCACTACCATGTTGTCTATAGGTTCTAAAATCTATCCTTCAAAGTTTTCATCCATGAAATTCAAGACCAAAACTCTACAATTTTCTTCATCTAGTAGTTTTTCTAATCTTTGACCTTTAATTATTTTAGTAGGCTTTATCTCTAAATAAAACTCAAGAAGTTTAGTCACCCACTTACTTCTTTTTTCGTCAATATCAGGATAAAATAATATCTCTCTAATAGGAGATGAAGGTACATACGCAATAACTTGATTATGCAGAATATTAACTCTAAAAGCCTTCAGAGCTTTCACTTATTTATAAGAATGCTTTTCCAACATTTCATATGTCAATTATGCATCTCTAAGAGCTCTGCTAAAAAATGCTATGGGAGTTTCCTTATTTTGTAAGTATTTTTGTAACAAAACAACATAAATAGTATCTTGAGAGGCAAATGAGAAGATCAAGAAAGGCTTTGAGTATTCAAGGCTTACCAAGTCAGGAGCTTCAATGATAGTTTTTTTGATGGGCTCAAATGCATTTATAACTTCAATTTTTCGCTTGACTTCTTTTTCCTTGTTCAATATGCAAGTAAGATGTTTCAATACTTCAGCAAAATTGGGAATGAACCTTCTTAACAAATTGATCTTACGAAGGAAATTTTGAACCTCTTTCTTGGATCTTGGAAGTGTTAAATCCTGAATTGCAATCACTCTTTTAAAGATCAATTTTCACTCCATCTTTATAAACTATGTGACCCAACATCTCACCTTCTTTGAGAGAAAAAGGAGAATTATTTGGGTTCAATGATATACGATATATTCTGCATTTAAAAAATACTTGTTTCAAGCATTGAAGGTGTTCTTGATCTGAAACTAAACTGACAATAATACCATCCAAATATATGGCCAATAATTTGTCCTTTTATCCAATGAATGCAAAGTCCATATCAAACTGAAAAGTAGCTCCAGCATTCATAAGTACAAATGAAATCTTTTCATACATGAATTCTCCCCAAGGAGTAGTGAAAGTTGTCTTCTCTCAGCCTTCCAACCAAAAAAAAACTTGGTTGTACCCAGAGAATCCATCTAATATGGAAATTATGTCTGACCCGGTTACCTTTCGAAGAAAATGCTTCATCTTTGGAAATGGATAATGATATTTCTTAGAGCATTTGTTATGGTTCCTGAAATCTACACATAGTCTGACTTTATCACTCTTCTTTCTTACTGGAACTACATTAGAAACCCAATCTGATTATCTCAATAGAATGATGATTTTGGCATAAAAAAGTTTATTCACTTCGAATTGATTTGTCTTAATTTCTGCCGGAAAGGCGTAGTACCATCCTTCAATGGTATCCTATGCTCAATGATGGTTGTATCATATGTCTTATGATCCTCATATTTCCAGGAAAAGACATCAAAATTCACAAAAAAACTTGTGATATTCAATCTTTCTTTCTTCTAATAAATATTTTGACAACTTAACATACCTTGGTTCTTTTTCTGTGCCCAAAATGAAATCTTCCAATTCTTCTTCTATTTTAGCTAATTGTGGTTTGACTGAAACATCATTGTGATAAAATAGCTTCTTAAGTGGGATTAACCCCTTGGTAATATGACTGGTAGGCAACTGAATGATAGGCTAATCAACAATCTGTTTTTGCATATTTTTTGTGTCTTGATAATCAACATCATTCTTCATGAAATATTCATCCCGATCAATGTTTAGGACAAAAAAAATTTCAACAGCTTCAATGAATCTTCTAATCTCCTGATCATATTCAAAAAAATTCCAATGCTTGACATTATTAGGAATTCTACGTTTGAACCTAACTTCCACTTCATATTTTAGCTTTATAGGCGTTGGAATCTTGAATGATCTCTTTGAAATAGAAAGTGAGTCAGCCAAAATATTACTTTCTCTTAGAAGAAAATAAATGTTAAAAGAGATGAATGAGTGTTCTATAATTCTCCATATTGCATTCTAGTAATCTATGAGTGTGGGATGCTTAGTTTGATAAACATTTATGATTTGCTGAATCATAAGTTCAGCATCTCCAAAAACATAAATTTCTAAAATATTCATGTCCTTTGATGTGTTTAAACCAATCAACAGAGCTTCATATTAAGCCACATTGTTAGTTTCTTGAAATCCAAGTCTGAAAGAAAAATTGGAGCTTTCTTTCAAAGGGGAAATGAGAACTATTCCTGCACCAACTCCTTCTTTAGAGCATGAGCCATTGATCGAGGTGGATATCGGTGGCCACCCACCTATTCCATTTGGACCTGCACCATCAATTCTTGCAGCTTTTCACTTTCAGCACAACTTACTATTTTTAGCAGGTTTTCGAGTCTTGCACTCCCGGAGCCGTTTTCGGGCCTTAATGATCCAGGAGGACATTGGTGGCCACCCACCTATTCCATTTGAATCCCCACCATTAGTTCTTTCAATTTTTAAGTTGTAGCACAACTTACTATTTTTAGCATTTTTTCGGGTCCTGAACTTTCGGAGCCATTTTGAGGCCCTAAACGACGTTTTTTGGGAAACCCAGGAGTAACATGCGTCATTTCTTGCACCAAAATTTGTACTCGGAAATATATTTCTAACGAGCTATTGAGCATGTCAAACAAAGATCGGATGCCAAAGTTACGTCCCCAGGAAGTTGAAACACAAATTTACCCAAATGGGACACACAAGTTTGGCGCTTCATCTCCTAGGGTTAGGTTTATGGACGTTTGAAGTTTTCCATTGTTTCTCAATAATAAATAGGTCCTCGAGCCTCATTGTAACATAGTTCAGAGGTCTGTAGCTGCCACATCTCTTCTCAGAGATTCGCTACCATCACCCTAGCCATTTTATTTCCATTATGCCTGTAAGCATATTTATGTTATTTGATATTAATGAAATGAAGCATTATTTCCACAACATCTCTATGTTTATGGTTATTTATATATTCTGTTGCATTCCTGCATAAATCTAGATCAATGGTATCAGAGCGGTCTGCTCTTTCTTTTTTTTTCTTTGCATGTCCCCAATGCGGTCGGGGTATAAGGAGTTGAGGCTCGATCTGGTTGAACCCTTGCAAGATCAACCTCGCAAACCCCGACGACCTCCCATCGCAGAAGAAAAGAAAGATGAGGGAGAAGGAGATCCTATCAAAATATTTCTCAAGGAGGCCCTCGAGAAAAAAAGGAATGGGATGATGGATAAATTTTCTCAGATCCTTCAACGACTGCCCCCCTATGGCGCATCTGCATCCAACAACCACTCTTGAGGTGCCACTGCCTTCAAGGTACAGGTAAACTTTGACATTCCTGTATTTGAAGAAAAAATAGATGCAGACACCGTAGATAGATGGTTGAATTTGCTGGAAGGGTATTTCTGGGTCCATGATTTCTCTGACCGAGAAAAGATTATTTTTTCACTCCTCAAAGTCGCCCCCCATGTCAAAGACTAGTCGGAAACCTACTGTGAGCAAGAGAACAAAGGGGAACCCTCTCTGTTCTCGGCCACACCCACTTGGAATTCGTTCTGAGATGGCATAAAGGAACAATATTACCCCGTTGGGAACTATGAGGACAAATACATCCAATGGACCATGTTGTGGCAACAAAGGGATCAAGATGTGCATGAACTGATGAATCTATTCCATACGCTGCGCACAAAGTTGGGTATTAAAGATTCAGAGAGAAATTTGGTGCTCAAGTACCATGGTTGTCTACACAAACACATTTAGGAGGAAATGGAGTTCCTTGAAATTACATCGCTTGGCATGGCATATCGCTATGCCACCAAGATCAAGCAGAAATTTAAGCAGAAGAAGCCAGACTTTGGATCTGCGAATTTGAAAGGTGCCCCCGAACCGAAGAACAAGGGGCAAGGCCAAAGTGTTGCGACTCAGAACAACACCACAAATCCAAATAAGGACACAGGGAATTGGTGTGAATTTCATAACAGTGCCACTCACAGCACAAATGAGTGTCGGGCCAAACAGTCATTGGTGGTCGAACTAAAGGCACCCGAATTAGATGCATTTTCTGATCCAGAGTCGGAACTAGACAAAGGAAATGCCAAAGGGAAGTAGATCATTGATGAGGATCCCAGTTCCCATTGTTGCCACCACCAAGATCCAAAGGATCCAGAGGAGGGGGAGTGCCTCTTCCATTCATAGATGTGGGTGAAGAGTTCTTCGCAGAAATTTATTGTTGATAGCGGAAGCCAAAAGAACCTCATTTCAGTAGAGGTCGTAAAGCGGCTCAACCTACTAACCAAGCACACCCCCAACCATATACCATTGGGTGGCTCCACCCAGGGAGAGATCTCCACATCCACCAGTAGTGCTGCCTTCTGTACAATATCAAGCCATTCACTGATGAGGTATTGTGTGATGTTTCTCCTCTTGATGTAGCTGATGTATTATTAGGCCAACCATACTTGTGGAGGTGAAATGATGTTTATGATTCTAGGCCTCATGTTGTTGTTATTACTTTCAGAAATAACTTGTACAGGATACCAAAGGTAGTACCGCCTCCTGTCATCTCTTTGACTACTACAAAACAATGCAGTAAGATTGTTTCCCAAACTAGGAAATTTGTTTTCCTTACAAATCGGTCATAGGGAAAGAATAATATTGTGGCCACAACTTCGAAGTAGGGCTCCCCTGTAATGTTGCAGTAGATGGATGAAGTCATGGAGGAATAAGAGGAAATTTTCTCCTCACTCACAGAGGTTCCTCTACACCATCAGGACAAGCACTCCATTGATCTGACCCCCAACGCACCGCTACCTAATGTTGCCATACCTCATGCCACTACATAGAAAAAATCCACACATGTACTATCTGAGGCTGATAAAGAAACAAAATTTACTAATTACATCCAGCATGTCCACCCGCAGGCCCATGACATCTTCGACAACCAAACGTGCCTCATCTCATGGAGGATCTCAACGCAATGGGGACAATTTCTTCTTAAGGAGGGAGGAGTGATCTAGGTGGATATAAGTGGCCACCCACCTATTCCATTTGGACTCACACTATCAATTCTTGCATCTTTTCACTTTCAACACAACTTACTATTTTTAGCAGGTTTTCGGGTGCTGCACTCCCGGAGCCGTTTTGGGGTCTTAATGATCTAGGTGGACATTGGTGGTTACCCACCTATTCCATTTGAACCCCCACCATCATTTGTTTCTGTTTTTAAGTTGCAGCACAACTTACTATTTTTAGCATTTTTTTGGGTCCTGAACTTCCGGAGCCATTTTGAGGCCCTAAACGATGTTTTTTGGGAAAAATGGGAGCAACTTGAATTTTTGCTCACACTGAAAGTTGTACTCCTCGGATAGATATTTATAACGAGATATTTAGTGCATCAAACAGAGATCAGATGCCAAATTTACATCCTCGGGAAGTTGAAACACCAATTTACCCAAACGAGACCCACAATTTTGGTGCTTCATCTCCTAGGGTTAGGTTTTTGAACGTTTGAATTTTTCCATTGTTTTTCAATAATAAATAGGCCCTCGAGCCTCATTTTACACAATTCAGAGGTCTGTAGCTGCAACACCTCTTCTCAAAGTTTCGCTACCAACACCCTAGCTATTTATTTCCATTATGTCTATAAGCATATTTCTGTTATTTGATATTAATGAAATGAAGCATTATTTCCGCTACATCTCTATGTTTATGGTTATTTCTGTATTCTTTTGCATTCCTTAATAAATCCGGATCATCCATCAAAATAAATTTTCCACAGCTTAGAACCCTCATGACTGATATGTTTTTTCATCAGGCTTCAAAATTTGAAAATTTTCTGTAGGCAGGGAAGAATTATCCATGTGTAAAATTCTTGAACCAACAACAGTTATTCTAGAATAAATTGGATGATTATTATGGTCTTTGTTGTCACTAATTATATAGGATAATTTAGCTTCTCTATAAAGTCTCATTTGTTCTCCTCCAAAAACAGGGATAGTAGCATAAGTGAAATCCATTTGCGAATTTCCTCCCAAATTTATAATCCATGACCTAGAAAGTAACATGCAAAACCTTGAAGGAATGCTTGATACAACAATATACATCACCATCCTTCTCATGGGTAACTGAAAAAGGCTTACTGCAAGGTCTTTGATGACACTAAGGCATTGAAATTTCTAGGAATCAGAGTAGAGATCTTGGTATTCCCTAGTTACTTGAAGACCTAGTTCATCCATGACTACATTGGGCATTAAATTATGTGAGGCTCTAAAGTCCACTAGGAAATTGTGAAACATATTATCATGAATATTTAGAGATAGATAGAAGGGAGGAGTAGATTCATATCTATCTTCTACCAAAGGACCTTAAATAATAGTGGGCTTGTTATCTTGAAGGTTAAAAAAATCAGAAGCTACTTGGGTAGTTGGAGGCTAAAGATCTTTCATAAAAGTATTTTTGAAATCATCATTTTTCATGAACACTATAAGAGGAACATGAATATTTATCTTTTATATCTCATTCTGCAAATTGAAAACCGAGGGAAATTTTTGAGCAATTTTTACCTCAAGTGAAGGAGGGTTAACTGCTACCATAATTTCTGGTCTTCTTAGTTCAGCAACTTGATTTTCTATTGGAATTTTAGCTGCATCCTTATTCTTCTTGGGTTGTGAAAAAAACTTTGAATTATCATCAATATTATTTGATATGATATTTTGTCTACTTTGATGATCAACTGCAATCATGGAATGATCAGGAATTTCCTCATTATTATGAGTATATGACATGAAATCTTCATACTATGCTTGTGTAATATAAATCAACCCTTCTTTAACTCTTAGACAATTGATATCATCATCTTTCTCAAACCTTTCATCTTATTCTTCATCAAATATAGCATTTTGCAAAGGGGGCTGTACTTTTAGATCATCGGCATCTCTTCTTTCTCGCTACAAAATTTGAGGAACATTAGGTCTTCTAAACTATTGCTTATTAGGTTGATCAAATAAAAAATTTCTAGTAGTAGCCGGTTTTGTTTCCATCTTGAGCTTAGAAATCTCAGTAGTCAATTACTTGACCATATTGGTTAGCTTATTTACTTTAGGATCTATGTCTGAAGTTCCTGGAAATAGAACTTCAGCTTTTTTCTTTCTTTCTTCTCTGGCAATCCCTCCTCTGAGCCTATCAATTGCTAACGCATTAGATTCTACCTCCAGTGCATTGTATTTCATTTGTGTTAGTCTTTTATATCTTATTTCTCTCAATAATAAACAAAAATCAAGATCAAAGGCACCAACATAAGTTATTTTGGCTGAAGATTTAGCAGGCTTGATTTTAGTAGGTATTTTTCTATACATCTTATTGAATCTCTTAGAAAAAACAGAAATTGATTCTCCTTCTTTTCTTTTTATTGCACAAAATTTAGTGATGTAATACATAAAATCTTTCTTATCATCCCATTTCCTTAAAAAATTATCATCTAGGGTTTCAATTCCAGTGATGCTACCAGTTTTCAAAGATATGAACCATTTCCTAACATCACCCTCAAGGCTCTGAACAAAAACACTCATCTAGACATATTCATACTCAATATTCAAATTATCAGCATAGGCATAAAGATAAAGAAGGTGTTCTTCAGTTGTTACCTCTCCCTCGCCCATAAAATTAAGCATATACTTGATATAATCTCCTGCGAGTAATGCACTCATAGCCTTAGGTAAAACCAAATGAGCATATCTTGTAGCAACAATTGCATCCATTCGGTTAGCAGGTGGGTTTAGACCTGCCATGGTGTGAGTTGTTGGGATTTGTGGAACAAAATTTGGTGGATTGTGAACAACAGATGATGAAGCACCAAATTGTGATATAGAGATTGATTGGTGGTTGGAAAACAGGTGAGGTACAAATTTTTTTGCAAAATCAGGGGATAAAATTTGAAGAAATTCTTTAGGAAAATCCTTTGATAAAACAGTATCAGAGGCAACAAACTTTCGTTTACTCTTTTTAATGATTAACTTTTCAGGGTCAAGGATTGGGATTTTCAAAGGGGGATATGGGTTAGCCCTGGTTCTAGTCCTTCTAGTAGCCATAACTTCAACAATTGAGTCCTCAGGTATAAAGGAGTCTAAAAATACAACTGGAACTGTACACCTCACAACCAAACTTATAACTTTGTCATTCACCCAAGGATAAACTTCAATTCGCCTCCTCGGAAATGGCACCAAATATTTTAGCACAAGGAGTCACTCCTTGACTGAAAAAGGAATAAGACTTACACACCATATTTCATTTCAAAATTTAAATGGTTTTGAGTGGTGGGATGGCTTCTCAAATATTTTGAAATTATTTTTATATTCATTAAGAGTTTCATGCATTTGAAAATTTGTGGAAAGTATAGATTGTATGGGTAATTTGATAGTATAGGGAGTAGAATGTATCAAATAAAAGGATATGAATAGCTGGTAGCTACTCTATGAAATATTCATATCCTAAATCAGTCACACGGCTATAATGATGTCTCTTTACACAAAATTTTCTTTATGCAAAGTAAAAAACATTTAGAAAGTAGAGTACATGCATAAAGTATTTCACAAATCCTTTATGAAATCTTCAATAACATGTTCTACAACACATATATGATTTGCAGGGAGCTAGAAAGCAAATAATCTACTTTTAAATCCTTGAACGGTTTCTTACTCACACCTTACTAGCTGCTGCAACTCATAAATTAGAAGAAATTAAGAAAGAGAGAAAACACACCATACATTAGATATTTCTTGAGTCACAAAATCCTCCAGTATGAAGTGTAAGAAGACTTTTCATTAATATATTAAGTCTTCAGGTAGACCAGCATCCAACCTGGAAATGGTATTTACAAATGGTATTTATAGAAAGAGAGGCAACAACTCCATCTCTTCTAAAAAGAAGGAAACACTACTCCTAACATTACATAGGTGTCATAGGACATTAAAACCATATCCCACCGAAGTCTAACTGAAAGGACAAGTGTAGATGAAAGAAGAGAAGAGAATTTGGGTTGAACTGCTGAGTATGCTGACAGGGTGCCCCTTTTTTCGCTGATTTGCATCCTCATGTATTTGGTTCTTAACTAGCCATGTATCTTCATTAAATATGACCTCCAAAAACCTCATAACCACTTATCACCATCACTTTTTATATCAATTTGGTTATGAGTCCTTATCTTTCTTGAACTGGCTCAGAAATTTTGCTAACAGGTGTCATAAATCATTTAAAACAGGCACTACTGAAAATTCTGATAAAAACCTATAACTGCGCAAAAACTATAACGCTACCAGAATTTTCGGTAGCACTCTATTTTTTTTTCAAAAATGCACAGAAAACATTGAAAAAACTATGCATAGTTATACACTTTTAAATCTGAGATGATGTTCAAAATTTCACTTGATAAGAAAAAATGTGTTTTATCAGGAAACGTTGGCTCGAGGGGTCTTGACCCAGGTTCGAAATTGAGATTAACCAACAAAACCTCTTACTACTGGCCCTTTTGGCAGTGACCTACTTACGCAAGTCAAAGTCTCACCCGAAGCAGTATAAGGGGGTGCTGGAACCAGGTTTCCACACCCTAAGAGAGATTCAGAATGATGTGGGTGCCTTGAGATCCGACAGACCTTCGTAGCAGGTTCCCTAGCTAGTAAACCCTTTTCAGACAGACTTAGATCTAATATGCAAAATATCATAGCAACCAGAAATCAAGTAATAACCCTTATCACATTATAACAGAGATTTATACCATCATATCTATGCAATAATCCTTCATATCAACCCAATTACAGTTGCGTAAATGATCCAATTACTGACAATACAGAAATTAGAAACAAGATGTAGAATAATTCATAATATAACCAATAGATGCATATAGGACTCAGAAATCCTTACTTAAGCAGTTCTTATCCTTTAGACAAAATACTTCATATCTTATTACTTAATCAGTTCAGATCCTTTAGACAAAATACTTCAATAGCCTGTGCACACAGCCAGCGAGGTCCGCACACAGCAGGACTAAGGTCTCCGTGCACATAGCCAACAAGAGCCTTCTACCCAAACAAATATGCACAAAACTATCACAAAATATCCAACTCTATCAGCCACATTTTTTCTTATCCAAAAACTGACTTCTTAGACTCAATCTATTCATTTATTTATACTATTTAGCCTCCACTGTGCTATGGTCCGTAAACCATGGTTTGTAGCCCCTTGATCTACCCTTTGACCCATTACAATTCGTGAGTCATTTTGACCCACCCCAAAACCCCTGTGCAAAACTAAATTATTACAAAATATAGCAAAATTTTCAGACTTAGGGGACTCCGCTCCAACAGGCCCCAACACAATCTTGTGACTCGTCTCGAGTCATACTGGTAGTGGGGTCTTCATTTTGAGCTCGAGTGCATCGATGGCAACTGAAAATTGTGGCAAAATACCTACACTTTGATCTGCAGCGTTCCACATGGTCTCTACCATATTTTTCGATGGTGGCCCTTCAATGGCCAAAGTGACATTCTACGTCATTTGGTTCAGGCTGCAGATGAAAACATCAAGGTCCTGAGAGAGATTCATGGCCTCATCCACCCATGGCTTCATATGATCGGTAACTATTTGCTTCCTACGGCAGAGCTCCTCCACTTCATCCCACAGCGCCTAGCTTGTCTGAAGGCATACCATTCTATGAGCAGGGATAAGGGTAGGTAAATCCTCTTGTAAGTCGTCGAACTCCTGCTCCTTCGCGCATAGTTGCTAATTGATTTCCTTGACTAAAGGATTTGTCTGCAGGGAGGTCCATAGTCCCATGGCTTTGTCGATAAAGGTGGATACATATGTGAAATATGATGAAATGATAGTCGAGGCGTTATGGATAGTAGCTGCTCTCTATGCGCACACTTATGGGGGAGTCCCAAGCTATAGTTGTGCCTGAAACACAACAATCTGCTGCTCAAATTCTGCCTTCATGGACTAAATTTTTGACCTGGAGGCTTTGAGAGCTACAACCAGGCTCTCAATTGTAGCTTGCGGTGGGGCAGAGGCTGGGATAATGACGTATGGAATATCACCACATAGCCTGTCAATGACACTTCCAACTCCACTCTTTGAGCTAAGGCTTCCTGCTGTGATGCCTGAGTGTAATTAGACTGTGTCATTATTGCGGTTGCAATTTTCTCAACCTCACTAACCTGCTGCTGGGCATATGACTCCCTGCTCTAAAGCTTTGTGAAATGAAGATATGCAGCACGTGGAGCTACAAACTTGGCAACTTGGCAATGTCGAGGCCAACCTTGGAGGAGTATTTGACTTGTGCACACAATTCTGATAGATTAAGAGATACTGCTACACCCAAGAGGGGGAAGATTCTTCTTCCTGAGGTTGCAATAATCGTTGTAGATGGAAAGCTCACTTTCATAGGCCTTGCATGATCCACACTCGCTTGTACCAGCCTCACTTGATCGAAGTTCACTTGCAATGTCTTGGCCTTTAGCTACATAACCTGTAAGATGGACTACAAGGCTTCCACCACGGCCTTATGTTGGGCCTCCATGGTTCTCCACCGATCCTTAGATGTCAACGTAACCATGTCATAATTTTTTTCAAGATCCTCTGCAGTCAGAGTAACCTCCTCTTCTCTACTCACCTTGGATCCTTTCCTCTTTATGCACGACCCCTTAGATGTTTCTCCTTTGTGCCTGGTGCTACGGGTGATTCTCTACCATCTCCACCAAGCCCATCCAACCTGCTGAGGTCCCCCTCCTCATGGTCACCTCCTCACTCCTGGTCTCTGTCTGTTTATGCGTATTTTTCTTCTTCCTAGTCTTTTTCTGCTTCAGCTTCCTTATCTTATTTTCCTGTCTCCGTGCATGGCTTGGTTGTATCTTTGGGCATTATGTATTTCGAGACCATATATGTCTCTTTCGGAGTTTTTTCTTTTCTAGATATCGATGGTGTAACGAGCTTTTTGGAGCCAAGTCTGATCTTCCACGACTTCAGCCATGTTGCGACGACATGGTCAACTTCTGCTTCCGTGACCATGTAGGGTAAGGGGTGTCAATTGGGGCTCGTACGCGCCTTGATCATGATGTTTTGCATAGTCACCTAAAACTCCGCCACGATTTTATACTTCTCACATACAAATGATGAGAGTCGTGGTCTGGAATGAATAGCTTGTGCCAGCACGCTTTCAAAAAGAACTCAGAATTTTTTTTTCTTCGACTCACTTGGCATTCGAAGAGTGCCACAAATTTACGTAGCGCGGCCCCTCAAAGATGCCTGGCTCAATGTCAGGAAGGACTTCATCATCTAGGGTATCCCATGCTACTAGTTCAATCAACAATAAAATCCATGAGTAGCAGAACTTCTTCCCTTATTCTTGTGACTCACGCACATTATCGAAAAGTTTCTCATAGAGAAATTGTGACCAATTATACAAAATCCCTTTTTTGCATTGCCCCACCAAGGAAATGACATGCATCGGGACTGTCTTTAGCCAACATTTCCGAATAAGCTTAAATCCAAGGACAAGGATACCCATGTGCACCACCCATTCATCTATGGTCTGGACCTAGAAAACCCCACTTATCCTATTCCACCTTCTACGTTTCCTTCACCTTCGCTGCTACCTTCAATTGAGTGCTTTTCCAAAATCCCGTCATTGGATGGGGCCATGTCATGGGCTGGTTAGTGATCTGATGGATCAGTGCGACATCTATAGGGATTCTCTCCTGGATCCAAAGTGAGCTAAAATGGACCAAGGCCAACAATTGATGAACGCACATGCTTGATGGGGTACCACCCAAAATAGGGAATTCTCAGCAGATTAAGGACTCTCGTGTTGTGCAGCCCATGCGCCTAGTGCATCGGCTCTACCTTTGGTACATCATCGTACATTAATCATTCCAAGTAATTTTCTGGGGCAAGCTCTGCGAATGTTACTTCGTTGGTGAGATCATAATAATCAAACTTCACTTGAGGGAGATTTTCATACATTTCACCAACCAAGGGGACATTTTGAGGGCACAAGGGCATCTATAGGTATTCCCACACCACATTAAGGTTCTATGGCTTGTGTGCCGAAGGATTTCACAGCTTAACATAGTGTGCCCACTAAGACAATAGTTCTACGAGTAGTGCCTCTTGCCCAGTAGTCATCGGGCGCTTGTATGGATCACCAATGGGGGAGTGCTCCTTGGAAGCTTGTATAGGGAACGAAACATTAAGCGGAGAGGTGCATGGTTTAGAAGTAGACCATTTAAACACCTTTCCATTACCTTTCTCTTTCACTATAGTGGATGCAACTCCTTCCATATCCAAGACTACTTCTCTGACCTCATTTGATCCTTCCTCTATAGATGCCATGAGGGGTGTCAAATGCTCTTCTGCAGGTTTAGTGGCCATCATTATCACACAGAATATGAACTCGGGGTTATTGTCATCGCAAAGGGATTCACAACCAGACATGAAGAACTTACAGGTGGTAGGATGATTGAGATTATAGATGATCATAGGGCGCCAAATGTTTAACCAGCAACAGAGCCAATTTAGACCCACGACCCCCTTTTTATAAGTTACCTATAGTAAAAATGGTCAGATTATCATTAATTTCCATTTAATTTCAAGGGAACGGTAAAAAATTGTTCTATATTGCCACATTAAATACAAAAAATCCACTCCATTCAACTAAAATTTCATTGTTTCACTGTCCTGCACTATTCCAACGACTAGTTTTCTAACCTGCACATCACCACTGTGCTCCTCGAGCACCTACTTGTGCCATTTATCCCTGGTGCATGCACACCCTTTGATTATGATGCTCTAGCCATATAGTCATTTTGTAGTTGTTGGATTGTCTTTATATGACTTCAGGCGGTTCCCATTGAAGGATCCAAGAAGGTCTTCTCTGTGCAGTGTGGCCAAGCACACCGTATTTCCATCAATGATATACTTTACAAAATATGGCCCCAACCAATGCTTTCTGAACTTCCCTGTGTGGCATGTAAAATGAATATCATAGAGTAACGCCAAATATTGCTTCTTGAATACATTTACCTAATGTGCCTGTCATGCCAAGAATTTCACACGCCTTCTGTACCTATTGGTGGAATTTAGCGACGAAGCGATATTCTTCCAAGGAAACGAGTTGTGCCAATCGTTCCACCATAATTTTAGGCTTTACCATGTTAGTGAAGGATGAAATGTGTAGAATTGGGAAAATATAGTCCATTGGCATGATGGCTTCTAGCCCATAGACCATCCTGAATGGTGTCTTTCCTATCAACTTTTTTCATGTTGTCCTGTAAGCCCATAGTATAGAAGGGATGTGCACGTCCCAATTGTCCCAGTTCATATTGCAGATATTTGTGAGTGCGTGCTATAAAATATTGTTGAATGCTTATACTGTGCCATTTTCTTGCAGGTGATAAGGGTTATTCTTCTTGTGATGGATCTTGAATTCCTTGGTTAATGCTTCAATCATTTTGTTGACAAAATTCATACCTCTATCACTCATCAAAATATTTGGGCACCCAAACCTGGTCAAAATGTGCTCAAAGATGAAGTGCGAATCACTTCCTATAGTACAATTCTTAACCGCATTCGCCTCCACCCACCTATTCACATAATCAGTTGTAGTAATGATATACCGTGCTCCAATATTCTTCCCAGGAGTGTTGATTGGTCCCACAAAATCTATATCCTATTTTTCAAATTCTTGCAAGGACATTTGTGGTTCTAGTGGCATTTCGTCTCTACACGATGGCTTCCTAGTCTACTGACAAGAATAGCAGGCCTGACAGTATACTTGTGCATCACTATGCAGTGTGGGCCACCATAACCCAGCACACAACACCTTCTTCATGGTGGCTTTCCCACATAGTGTCCACTTGTCACTCCCCTTTATCTAATATATCATGTATTTCATGTTCCAACATGTATGTCCTTAATACTTCATCTTCTCTAAATTTATACAAATGACTTGTAATCAGGGAAAAATCAATTGTGCGTGCAACCAACTCCTTCTTTTTCTAGAATGGATAATCCGCAGGCACTGTTCCCGTACTCAAAAAATCAATAATGTCAGCAAAGTGCTCATCAACCACCTTGATAGCGAATAGTTTCATGTTCGGTAACCCTTCCTCCAGACTGGTTGGTTCCTCCCCATTCTCAATGTGTGACAGGTGGTTAGACCCAACATTCAGTCTTCCCAGCTTTACAATGATCTCAAAGTCATACTCCTGAAAAAGAAACAACCATCGAAAAATATTCTCCCCCAACATAGGCTTATTGACCAAGTATTTTAAATCAGAATGATCAGTGAAAATATTGAAATTCCCTCCCAATAAGAAGTGACTATATTTTTGCAATGCATATACCATGGCCAATCCTTCCCTTTCTATAGTGGAATAGTTGCGCTCTATGCCTGAAATCTTCGACTAGAAAAAGCTACTGGGTGATTGATGTCACCTTCTCTTGGCTATGCAATGTGGGTTTGATGATAGCTTGAGAACCCATCTGTGAAATAATAAGCTTCATTCCCTCCCACATTATCCAGAATTTCGTTAGAGAAAATATCAGGGAAGGGGTGATGCACACAGGCATCATTCAACTTGTGTAGATCAAAAAAGATCCTAATTTATCCCTTGGTCTTTTTCTCCTGGACTACCATTCGGCTTACCTAATCAAACTGCTCCACTGGTTCAAGGATACCCGCAACCACCATCTTTTTTAATTCCTCCTTTACCTTCTGCTTATATTTTGGGTTTAATCGATACGAGCGCTGCTTGATGGGGTGCACATAAGGTTTTAGTGTGATTTTCATGACACCCAGGTCCCCCACAATGCCCTTCAGCTTCGAGAACTTTGTAGGAAACAAATCCTGATACTCTTTCAATAGCTCTCCAATCTTGGCCAACTTGGGTTGCTCGTCCATCCCAATGTGGACTTCCTTCAATTTTAGAGGTTTAGTCATGTCCGTCGTTCTTAATTTTGGTTATGCCATTTCATGCTCTCCTTCCGATTCAGGGATATTAACATTCCTTGGGTCACCTTTGTTATCTTCAATTGATATATTTTAGCATTTAACTATGTCTTCCATTTGCACATCCTAGGCTAGCACAGTGCACTCCCTGTAGGGATGAGATTCATCAAAGACCAGCGTATCTATGTCTTGCAGGCCTCATCCAATTTTTCTGAGCCCCCCACAGACCAAAGATTGCCAAGAAATATTCAGTCATTGTATACCAGTCTCAAGTGCCTCGGTGTAACTCAACTTCTATATACCAGGTCATGGGGATTGGTCCTAATGAGTGGACAAACCTATGAACCCATTCATTCCATGTCTTTCCATCCCATACCTCCATCCACATGGCCAAGTTCTTGCGCACATCTCCCCAGCCATAGAATAATTCAATGGGTAGCTTGGCGGGAGGTTCAAAGTGTAGCATCATCGTTTATCTACATTCTTCCCAGTCTTGAAAAGTTCCCTTGTGCATTTCCCACCACCACGCTAGGGTTGTGTGCATTTCCAAATTAAGCACCCAAAACCTTCTTTCTTCTTGGATGACTTTGTCCAATGCTTCTAAAAATTCTTTAACACTACCAGAACCATAAAAGTAGGGTAGGTCCCTTACCTCGTAGGAGATGCATTAGAAGTTATTTGTAATATTGAGGCAGTGTAGCATAGAGACATCGTGCAACTAGTTCTACCAGTTCTCCATTTCTCCATCAGAATCAGAAAAATAGGAGCTATCCTTCTTCCATTTCAACATGCCATCAGTTGTAGGGTTGATCCAGTATTCGTCACACACAGTCAATTTATAGATATGGTCAACCTCATCCCCTTTGCACATTGGCTCTGTGTATCGTTCTCCCTCTGTCAGATCGAGTGGGACTATCACTTGTGTACCATTATTCTAAAAAATCATGCTTATGCGCTTTAGGTTGATGATACCTCCCATATCAATGGCCCAATCCAATCCTAACAGTGCAGGGTAGGGAACTGCATCATCCACAATTTGTATAACCTCAAATTCAACACATACCTTTACTCCCGCGATGTCGACCTCAACTTGTGAAAGCCTACCAAGGGGGATTACCTTTTGTTGATTAGCCATTCATAGTTAAATGGTGGACCATTCCAACTTTGGCTCTCCCATCTTCTTCCAGGTTTGTTTAGGTAAGAAATTTTCATCATACCACAGATCTAATATGACCTGGTCCATCTCATAGTCTCCAATTTGCACATTCATGTGCATCTCCCTACCCATTCTCTTCTTCTCCTTGTAAACTTTGTTTACAACCTTGGTTTCTCTCTGTGGAACCTCTTTTTCTACGCAAATATCTATGAGGGCCTGGAGATTATCTACTACCTTATTTTTGTGCAGTAGCTTAATGCAAGATTTTAAGAGTGGCTTAAATTCATCATCATATTTCAGTTCCGTGAGAGTTCTTGAAGTGGTTTCTTCTACATCAACAAAATACTTTATGGCTCCGATGAAAGTCTCTTTTTATTTCTGCGAGTAGAGGCTTTCCTTTTTGTCAAATGCTTTTCTAGTTAGTGGTTTTGCGGTTGCCTTCTCATCGTTTCCTCCAGTAGAAATGTCACTGCATGTAATGACATTTACACTTGGACCATTTTCATGTGGCTCAGCCTTAACCCGTTGTATTTTTGCATTGGTGTTTTTTTTTTCCTAGATTTTAGCGATCAACACCGGAAAATATTCAATTACATGATCGAATTGCCAAAAATACCTGTAGGATTTCTGTGTGGGGTTCAGGTAGTCTCGTGCATAATATCCAATCTCTCCACAGTTGTACTAAATTAGCTGCCCTCTTCCCTGACCTATGCCTCTACCTCTCCCCCCTCCCCGTCCTCTTGCTGGGGATCCTCTGCGTCCAGAGGGAGGTGCTAGTGATGAAGGGTTAGCCTGCACTCTGATAAGATTCCCTCTATCAGTCATCAAGTCATACATTCAGCAGTTGTGCTCATCGTGTCCCACCGAAGAGCAAAATATGCACCACTATTACTTCAGTTATGGGACATAGGCACCTAATCATGGGCAATGTTCTGTATGATGTGACCTTGCCACTTGACAATCGATGCACCACAGTGTGGGGGTACTAGGCAATATCCTTCGGGCACGGTGGAATTGGTCCCCCAACTTTCATATAATCTGATGGTAGAGGGAATTGATCTTTGGTGTGGCTAGATACCCACAACGTATGAATCAAAAATCTACGTTAGCTTCTTTACCCCAGTCTCTTCTTAAATTTTGAATTTCTAAGTGCATCGCCTCTAATTGGCTCTGAATCTGTAGCACTCCAAATTGAGCATCATCCCTTGGCGCAACTTCTAACTTCATAGAAATTTATAGGGCTTCTTCCTACGATTCAATATTTTGTTGACCCATGGGACCACATAGATTCGGCAAAAACATGGCAATGAACCATTCATTATGCTGCTTATCATCGTCAGAAAATCCTCCGTCACTAATGAACTTTTTTAGTCCCTCGTACTACGCATTGAGAATAATATTTAGGCTTTCAAAACTGTTTCTTCAGGATATCCTTGATCTCCTGTACTGTGGGATTCATATGTTGAGTAATGTATCCCATGAAACAATCCGAAGAGCTACCTTCAAAGGCCATTTTAGTTGCGCTCTCGTAACAACATCGGTATTAACATTCTGCACAGTCCACAACGAATTCACAACGAACCAAAATCAGTCCATATCCTCATCTAATGCACCCTTAAAAGTGGGTAAATTCATTTGTGTGTCTATATCATTCATAGGTGGGGGTGGTGGTGTGTAATATTCCCAATTATATTTAAGCTAGTTGGAATATTAAAGTTTGTTTTTGCTTATTAGTTATAAGAATAAGAGGGTATGGAGACCCATAAATCTCTTTAGTAGGAATAAGATCACTCCTAATTTGAATGGAGATCATATTTGTATCTTGATTAAGCACCCTTGTGTGTGAAAAGGGGTTGGAGCATGTAGTCTGGGTCAATTTTTACCAAATCAACAGTGCTAGTATGGAGGAGTTGACATTCATTGAGGGACAATGCAGTTTTGGAGGGAGATTCCATGCATGGTAGTAGAGGCTTTAATGAGTGCGGCCCAAGGTGAGGAAGCTCACCAAGCATATAAGGAAGGGGATGGCAACCATAGAAGGCATGTTTTGATTATTATTTTTTCGATGGCTTTTATGACTAGTTTCTCTCTTGAGCTGTTTAGCGAAGACTGCAGTGCTGTTTAGCACAAGGGTGTTCCTAAGCCAGAATCCCACCCTCATCCTTGGGGGACTTCGATTGTCCACTAAGGAGAGGTGATTGAGCTGAAATTCCACATTCCGACATCAGGCCAAAGCTTCAATCTTACTATATAGCACAATTTATTCTAGATTTGTGTTGTGTTGCAGAAGAGAAGTTGTGGAGGGCTTGTAGGGCCATTTTTTGAGCTTGTATTTCATTGGAGAGTTAGAATTTCCATTGTGAGGCTAGCAAGGAAGGTCCTTGGTCATTATTTAATCATTTTGCGGTAGGCCAGGCTACCACCATCACCTACAACATAGTTCCAGTCCATGACTATGTTATTTTAGAGATATGTTGCACGAGTGGTTTCAGTGCATGATTTGGGGAGCTAGATATCTAGTGGAGGGATCATCCTTTCACCTAGGGAGTCTATTTGAGGAGAGCTACATATTTCTATATCAACTTGAGCCATATATTCTAAGCTATTTTTCTGTAGTGAATCTTCAACCCTAGGGCTTTGGTTCACCATTTGTATTTTTGGGTGTATTTCCAGAAACCCTCTTGGGTTCTCTTGGGAGGTTGCTATAGAGCCTAGATATATATATTCAGTAAGTCCTGAGGCATATATCAGCTATTTTATATCATTGTATGTTCATATGTTGTATATTTTTTCTTCGTGACTACATTGTAGTAGCTCTCTGACATTTTTTTCCATTAGCAGCACCTCATTTGGAGAGGGTTTATTTATTGGAGGCTTGTTAGCTCATGTTGTATGGGTTGTGCCCCATTATATTACACTTATTGGCTGCTGATATGAATAATAAAATGGCTCCATATTAGTTTCATATATTGATATGATATTATACACTGCTATTTCCATCATTTTGTTCTATATTCCTGTCTTTTCCATTTTTGAATATTACAGTGGTATCAGAGCATAATCTTGGTTTGGCCTGTGCATATTAATCCAATATGTCATCAGAAGAAGAAGATCCTCTCACGGATAGAGAGAAGAGGTATCTCAAAAGAAGAAACTGGAGATATGATTATACAGATGATAAAGAAGACAAGGGAAAAACTCCCTTATTAGCAGAAGGTGAGGAGAAGGAGTATCCCAAGATTCTTCTTCAAAATATGCAAGATATTTCAAGAGAAATAAAGGGGATGAGGATGGATAGAAACAAGGAATCCCCTAAAGGGTTTCTACATGGAGAAAGCTCCGACATTCTCATCACTGGAGTGATCAACTTGTGAAGCAGCAGGTTTCCCAACGCTCTATAATCCCTACATTTTTAGCAGTGGGAAATAGAGGGTTTCAAGAACAAGAAAATCTTGAAGACTATTTTCTTGACTATGAGTCTCAATCTCAAAGATTCAAGGACCATTTTAGCTTTCAAGGGTTCTTTCAGATCAAGGACAATAGGAGACCCGAGCATCACAATAGAGGTGGAGGATTCATGTAGCACAATGATATTCACCAGACTATGGGAATATTTCTCTTACCTACTTTTGATGGGTCATAAAAATGAACTCCCAAATCATGGGTAGAGAAGCTATCCATCTACTTCCATTTGAACCAAGTACCGGAGATGGAGGCCATCAAAATAGGAGTGCTCCACCTTGAGGGTGAATCATATGATTCGTGGTTTCATGGTCTTTATACATTGGGTCATGCTAATGTGACTTCATATTCAAATCTTACAAGGAAGATTTTGGAGAGGTTTGATCAAAGAGACCCAGAGGCACCTTTCATTGGGCTAGCTAAGCTGAAATAATTAGGTAATCCAGAAACTGATATTTCTACATTTCTAAAACTTTCCGTTATGGTTCTTGATTTATCTGCAGCAAGAAGGGTCTATATGTTTATTGATGGGCTAGCATAACCTCTACATGGTTTGGTTAAATATACCAAACCCAATACCCTTCAAGATGCCATTGAGATGGCTAGAGATCTATAAGATGCCTTTCCAAGAGCAAAGGAATCATTTCAGCAAAAGCCCACTTTCCCATCAAAGGGAAAAGAGGAGAAGGCTCATCCTTTAAAGGAGGGAAAAAATGAAACACCTATTAGTGATGATGTCAGAAGAGACTTAAGGAGAAGGAATATTTTATTCACATGCCAAGAATCATGGGCACCTGGACATAGATGTGCAGCAGGAAAGGAACACTATATAGAGGCCTTTTCAAATGATGAGGAGGAATAAGAAGAGGAACTAGAAGGAGGTCACAACGTTGGGATAGCAGGAGAGGATCCTCCACCACCAGGAGGTGGGAATGGAGCATTTTATCCAATTGGAGGGGCCCTTGCATCATTGAGAGAAGTACCCAAGTACTTGACCTTGAGGGTTCGAGGTTCCATTTAGGATTAGAGGGTTTTATTTTTGGTTGACAATGGGGCTACCCACAACTTTATTGATGCCCAAATAGTGCAGAGGAGGGAGATACCCACTAATTATTTTGAGGGATTTCCATTTTTGGTCCTAGGAGCTAGAACTATGTAGTGCATGCATTATTTTCCATCTTTATCTATCATCATGGGGAAATATACATTGAATGATCACTTTTTTGTGGTTGAATTACCTGACTCCAATGTGATATTGGGTGTGCAGTGGTTGATTACTTTGGGAAAGGTCACCACAGATTGGTACACTTTGCGATTGGAGTGGGTGGACAAAAAGAGTGGAAAACATCATATGTTAGGGGCATGCACACATATCCCTCACGGACAACTTCTACACAGAAAACCAAGCTGGATTTGCATAGTGGAAGCAAGGACCTAACAATCCTATCAGTTATGCAGATGAATTTTTCCCATGAGACATTACTGTTTAATGGAATTCCACCTGGGAGGCCACTTGATCAGGAGCTTTTGAGAAATGTCTCACAACATGTTGTACCACTCATAGATCCAAGAGGAGTGGGAACATTGGGAGGTCATGACACGGTGTAGAGAGTCTTGGGTAGGCTCAAGGAGAAGGGAGACATTCTCCCAATATCATCATTACCCACTCTCACCCCACATATTGCATTGAGAGAGGATCCTTCAGGGATGGAGGATGGCATCGTCATGGTTCAATGAGACTACTCCTTGACTTTGGAGGCTCAGAAGATATTCTCACTTTGGGAGAAATCTTCCACACATGGTAGAGGATGGTGGCCACTCATGCATACATTGGCCAAACTCAGGAAGTTTTGGATGGGTGATAGCTTCCCATGGAAGACTAACGTCAAAAAGCTTCAACCTTTACATAAGAATGAGCAACTACATGAGGAGCAGCAGAGAAAGGATAGTAGCATCCCAGTGTGTGACTTTGGCATGGGAGATGTCAAATAAGGGGGAAGCCACATGAAATATGCTTTATATGATAGATCATCAGCACTGTCACTATGGAGGATAGATCCTTATTGAAGATCCCAGTTGCTGGTGGATTATTCCAAGGATATTTTTACATGCATAATACTTGATGAACAACTACTAGATGAGGGATATTCAGTAAGAGATGGGTTCATCTACTATGAGAGTAGGATCTCCTTATTTACAACATCTAAGCTCAAGGAGAAGTTACTACATGAAAAACATGAAGATTTTATCTTCAACCACATTTATTCCTTGAGAGAATATCATACCATCATGGATGGATTCACTTGGGAAGGCTTTGAAGAGGAGATACATAAGTATATTAGGAGATCCACAGATCATTTGGAGATGGAGGAGAGACATAAATCTTTGATGGTGTTATCACAACCACCTCTTTCCTCTTTGGGAATGAGAGGGGACATATCTATGAGCCACTCCATTACTGTGACCAAATTATATGGTAAGGATCATGTTTTTATGCATAATGATTTAATTGATGAGTATTTGCATTCCTTTACCATACATGTGTAGACCATTGCTCCAAGTGGGGGCACTTTTCCTTATAAAATTCATGGTCACCTTGGGGCCATAAATAGTGTTGATCATGGCCACTCCCTAGGAGGATTTAGGGAGATGACATATCATTCAGGGTATACTCCATTGGCACCAAACATTACTCACCTTCTCAAAGCATGTGAGAAGACTATGGAAGCAAACAAGTGGTGGGGAAACCACTTATTATATCATGTTCTGAGGTAGTGAAGAGACATACTACACTGGTTCCACATGTGCTACTATGATCCTCTTCCAATATTACATGTGATAGCTTATGTATCCTTGGTTATGATCCCATACATTGATGATGTCCTTATTCTTATTGTGGGAATGCTTGGAGTAAGGATGCAAGGATTGAATGCGCCCATTGGGAGTGAGATTCTCCATGTTTCTTATGCTTCATGATTCAAGGAGGAAATTGGGAAAACCATCATTGCTACATTGGATATTTTTTTTCCTTATGAGGTGAGTCATTGGCATCTCATGAGTACTTGGGAGGAGAATTTCATGGAGGGATTGATTGGGAGACACTTGGTTCATGAGGAGAGCTTATCACATGGAGGTGTCACCAAGGAAGGAGAAGAAGAGTTTCAACACTCACCTTTACAATTGCTTGAGGACAAACAACATGTGGGAGGGGAGGAATGTAATATTCCTAATTAGCTTTAAGCTAGTTGGAATATTAAAGTTTGTTTTTTCTTCCTAGTTATAACAATAAGAGGGTAAGGATATCCATAAATCTCCTTAGTAGGAATAATATCCCTCCTAATGTAGATATCATCTTGGTAGCTTGATTAAGCACCCTTGTGTGTGAAAAGGGGTTGGGGCATGTATACTTGGTCAACTTTGACCAAATCAACAGTGCTAGTATGGAGGAGTGGACATTCATTGAAGGACAGTAAAATTTTGGAGGGAGATTCCATGCATGGTAGTAGAGGCTTTAATGAGTGGGGCCCAAGGTGAGGAAGCTAACCAAGCATACAAGGAAGGGGATGGCAGCCATAGAAGTCATGTTTTAATTATTATTTTTTCGATGGTCTGTATGACTAGTTTCTCTCTTCAGCTGTTTAGCGAAGACTGCAGTGCTGTTCAGCACAAGGGTGTTCCTGAGCCGGAATCCCATCCTCATCCTAGGGGGACTTCGAGTTCCCACTCAGTAGAGGTGATTGAGCTGCAATTCCACATTCTGGCATCAAGCCAAAGCTTCAGTCTTACTATATAGTGTAATTTATTCTAGATTTGTGTTTTGTTGCAAGGCGGAAGTTGTGGAGGGTTTGTAGGGCCATTTTATTAACTTGTATTTCAGTGGAGAGTTACCCTTTCCATTGGGAGGCCAACAAGGAAGGTCCTTAAGAATTATTTTTTCATTTGGAACCATTCCAAGTTACTAGCATCACCTATAGTTTAGTTCCAGTCCATGACTACATTATTTTAGAAATCTGTTGCATGAGTGGTTTCAGTGCATGATTTGGGGAGCTAGATATCTAGTGGAGAGATCAACCTTTCACCTAGGGAGTATATTGGAAGAGATCTAGATATTTATATATCATCTTCAGCCATATCTTTTGAGCTATTTTGCTGCAGTGAATCTTCAACCCTAGGGCTTTGGTTCACCATTTGTATTTTTGGGTGTATTGCCGGAAATCCTTTTGGGTTCTCTTGGGAGGTTTCTATAGAGCCTTTATCTCTATCTTCGGTAACTCTTGAGGCATATCTTAACTATTTTATATCATTGTATGTTCATATGTTGTATATTTTTTCTTCATGACTGCGTTGTAGTAGCTCTCCGACATTTTTTTCTATTACTAACACCTCATTTGGAGAGGTTTTATTCATTGGAGGCTTGTTAGGTCATGTTGTATGGTTTATGCCCCATTATAATACACTTCTTGGCTGCTGATATGATTAATAAAATGGCTCCATATTGGTTTCCTATATTGATATGATATTATAAATTGCTATTTCCATCATTTTGTTCTATATTCCTGTCTTTTCCATTTTGGAATATTACATAGTGGGGTAGGAGGATTCTTAACCTTGCTCTTGTACCCCCAAACAAATCTGTTCCATCCAACTCTTGTAAGAAGAATGCATTGTTTCCAACAACTGAATGAATAGAGTAATGGCCAAGCCATAGATTGTCAAATTTACCATGCTTTCCCTTGTCTTCCCTCTTTGAGTCCCGCTTTAAAACTTTGTCCCCAATCTTGAAATTGCTGGCCTTTGTTCTTCTGTCAAAAAGCTTCTTAATGTTGTCCTGTTTCTGCAATGTTTTGTTGTACACTTCCTCTCTGATTTGCTAAAGATGAATGGTCTGATTTATTCTTCTGATCATGTCATTATCTTCAGTCTGCAACTCTTGAATAAACTTCATAACTGGTACACCAAGGCTATTAGGAAATATTGCATCTGTACCATACACAAGCTGAAAAGGTGACATACCAATAGATTTCTTCAAAGTTAATCTGTCAGCCCAAAGTGCATGGACTAGCTTTGTGTGCCAAGACTTTTTATTGTCCTCCAACAGTTTCTTGATTATGTTCACTAAGCTTTTATTGGAAGATTCTGCAAGTCCATTACCTTGAGGGTAATAGGCTGTGGAATGCCCTAGTGTTATCTGGTATTTATGACAGAAGTAAACCATTTTCTTTGATCCAAACGCGGCTGCATTATCTGTGATGATCTTGGTAGGACAGCCAAATCTGGAGAGGATATTGGTTTCTATGAACTTTATAATAACTGAATCATTGGCTTGCCTACAAGGAATGGCTTCTATCCATTTAGTGAAATAGTCTATGGCAGTAAGGATCCATCTATGCTGGGCAGAAGATGGGGGATGGATTTCACCTATGAAGTCAAGTCCCCACTGTTGAAAAAGAGCTTCAACAGTGATTGGATGCAGAGGAAGGGGTAATAATTTTCTCTTGCCCTCAAACAATTGGCATTTATGGCAAGTAGTTGTCATTTTGTGAACATCAGGAAAAAGGGTGGGCCAATAGAAACCAGCCCTCAAAATTTTGTTGGCTGTTGACTTCCAGTATAAATGGCCTCCACACTCTCCTTCATGGAACTCCTGCTTAACCTTCTCTGCATCAAACTCAGGCAAAAATTTAAGCAATATATCACTAGCATTTTTCCAATAAAGACACCTATCTACAATGCAATAGTTTACTACTTTCAGTTTTAAGAACCTTGCCTTTGTTTTCGACAAACTAGGAGGTGTATTTAAATTAAGCAAAACATAAACGATATCAGCATACCAAGGAGAATTCATAAAATGGTTTTCAATAATGGGAGTTGAGAATTCTTCTTGGATGTCCAAGGCATTAATCATATTAATATCAAGAACTTCAAAATTGGATTCAGCCATTAATCTAGCTAGACCTTGGCCTTTGATGAGTTTAGTGGGTTTTATCTCTAAATCATATTCGAGAATAAAAGCAATCCACTTACCTCTCTTACCATCTGGGTCCTACGTTAGAATGTCTTCAACAACCGAATTAGGGACAAAGGCAATGATGTGTGAGTGAAGGATGTATACTCTGAAGTCTTTCAATGCTTTAACCAAAGCAAAAGCTTGCTTTTCCATAATATTATACTTCAAAGGGGCATCCCTCAATGCCTTGCTAAAGAATGCAATAGGCTTCTCTTGTCCTTGTGAATTTTTCTGTAAAAGGACAGCAGCAATGGTATGTTCTGATGCAAACGAGAAGATATAAAAATCTTTTGAAAAATCAGGGCTTATGAGAACCGGTGTTTTGGTTAATGCTTGTTTCACCAACTCAAAGGATGTCTTTGCTTCCAAAGTCCATTTTATCCCTTGCTCCTTCTTCAACATGTTTGTGATATTTCTAAGGAGCTCTGCCAAGTTAGGGATGAACCTTCTCAAAAAGTTAATCTTTCCAATGAAAGACTGCAACTCTTTGATATTTCGAGGATGAGAGGTTTGCAATATAGCCTCAATCCTCTTTGGATCTATCTTTATACCCTCTTCTGATATAATGTGTCCAAGAAGCTTACCTTCTTAGAGACCAAATAGTGTCTTCTTAGGGTTTAAAGATATTCCAATTTTTCAGACTTCTCAAAATTTTCAAACAATTTTGGATGTCTTCATCCTGCTTTTGCAAAATGGCTAACACATCATTCATGATAATGATGAAGAAGCCCAATTCTTCCGAGAATGCTATGTCCATGGCTCTCTGAAAGGTTGCTCCAACGTTCATTAGACCAAAAGGCATCTTCAAATACATGAAAGTGCCTCATGGAGTAGTGAAAGCTGTCTTTAATTGATCAGCAGGGTGAACTAAAATCTGATTATACCCTGAATAGCCATCAAGCAACGAAATCCTTTTAGACCCCACCACCCTTTGTAAAATGTGATCCATTTTTGGTAAAAGGTAGTTATCCTTTAACGAAGCTTTGTTTAAGTCTCTAAAGTCTATACAAAGCCTGATTTCTCCAGTCTTCTTCCTAACAGACACCAGATTAGATACCCACTCAGAATATCTAATAGGGACAATAATGCCAGCATCGTACATCTTCATGATTTCCTTCTTAACCAATGGCAACTGGACAGGGTTTATTCTGCGCAGTTTCTGTTTGAATGGTTTTTGGTTTTCTTTAAGAGGAATTTTGTGCTGTATTATTTCAGTGTCATAGGATTTAAGATCTTCGTAACTCCATGCAAAAACATCAGAGAATTCTTTGAACAACTCTATGTATTTGAGTTTAATGTGAGCTAGCAAAGTTTTGGACAGTTTGATCATTTTCGGTTTTTCCTCACTGCCTATATTGCACTCCTCTACTTCAGTCTCTACAGGTTCCAGTTTTGGTTTATTGGCCACATCGTTAAAATCGAACAACTCCTCTAAAGGCGTTAGACCACTCGACAAATTTTCATCTTTAGAATGCAGAGTTTGTAATTCTTCCGTTTCTAACTCTGCACTTAATTCTGTTTTGTTCCTAAGTTTGCTAGACAATAGGTTAATATTGGCAGGTTGAGGAGATGATTCTTCTTCACCAAGAAATTTTTCTTCACTGCAGTCTGTATCATAATCTGAATCTGAACTGTGTAGTTCGAACTCATTTCTGCATTGCATGAAGTCTTCTATTTTTTTGTCATTGTCAAACACTTGCCAATATTTTTCGTTATCAGGCACTGCCGGTCTAAATTTTATCGGAGTTGTGTTGTCTCCAGTCTCATATGGCGTTAGACATGTCCTGGCCGCAAAAGCTACATTGTGGGCCATAATGTTATTTTTCCTTGGGATGAAACTCAGGTTTGACTCCTCAAATGTTGTCAACAGATCCATGACATCATTCTGATAGGCTCTAAGTCTGGGATGATTCGCATTATACTCCCCATTGACTTTCCTAATGATTAACTCAGAATCCCCGTACACATTAATTCTTCTGGCTCCTAATTTCTTCAAGAGATGCAAGCCTAAGAGAAGGGATTCATATTCTGCTCTGTTGTTGGAACACTGAAAGTTTAATTTGCATGAGATGCATTCTGTGTGGTTGTTTTCAGTGTTAGTGATCCAAACCCCTGTACCAGCATTATTTCTAGTGCATGACCCATCAAAATAAATACTCCATAAAGGACTCTCTTCGGTTTCGTTTGTTTGGCGATTGTCCTTTTTAACTATGGTGCCTTCTGACTGTTCATGATTAGCAGCACCCAATTGAATTTGTTTTGACTCCTCAAATTCTTCAATAGATTGAGGGATGATGCCAGAAATGTTAGGGGTATTTTCTGGGTTGTTAAGTCCTAAAAACAATGGACTCATAACCAGTAAATCAAGACCTATGCTTTGTTTACTAATGTTTTCACATGTGGAAAACTGTTTGGACACTTCTGCGTTATTATACTCTTCTTCCCTGTCGGCCTTTAATTCTGTTAAAGTGACTTGCTCACTAGGAGTTTCATTGTTAAACATGATAAAAGAATCAAGGCCTATATTGACAAAATATATAGGAGAGTTTCGTGGTCTGTCTTGACTTGTAACCATGTATTGCATATGAGACTCCCTGTAAAGTCTTCGGGATGGTATTGAAAACCAAGATGGTCGCATAT
Source organism: Pinus albicaulis (assembly GCA_034641835.2). Lineage (NCBI taxonomy): Eukaryota > Viridiplantae > Streptophyta > Pinopsida > Pinales > Pinaceae > Pinus > Pinus albicaulis. Next base: position 1,428,761,312 of record CM076575.1, read on the forward strand.
GTCATGTCCATCTGCATAGTCCCCTGTAACTTAGCTCCCCAGGATCTTGATAATAGCATTCCATACTTTGGGGGGACATCAGCCACAACAATGTCCATGAGTAAACATTTGGTTGGAATCTAGGCTAGGTTAACACAGAGATCTTTGATCAATCCTAGACATTTTACTCTATTTAAGTCAAAGGAGTATAGGTCTTTGTAGGGTCTGGTAATTTCTAAACCAAGGCTCTCCATCACAGCTTTAGGCATTAAATTATGAGAAGCCCCGGAATCATGCATAGCGTTGTGTAGAATTTTGTCATGAATGTTCAAACTCACATAAAAGGGAGGAATTGGTCCTTCTTGAAACTTCCCTTCAATATTAGGGCCAAAAATCAACTCTGGTAGGTCGTCACTAAGATTAACTGTATCTCCATTTTCCTCTATATTTAAAGCCTTCAAAATTTGGTTCCTATATACATGTTGGGTAGCTAACTCAGTTAATGGAACAGAGATTTTGATCTTTAATATTTCTTGTTCCAGGCTGAAAGGGGTTTGATTCTTTGAAGCACTTGTTTCAACCTTATTAGCTGTCACTCTATCAACAATTACAGCTTGCTGATTTGTTTTACTTGACACAACTGTTGTAGAAGGAGTACTAGCTGAAGTGTTAGTACTGCTGATGTCTTCACTCTGTTTTTCATAATTTTGAGTGTTTTTCTCCTTATCCTTATCAGAATTAACAGCCACTGTTTTGTCTTTTTGTTTGGCTGTTTTGGGTTTAGCTGCGGTGCTGCTTTGAGAGGATTTGTCAGAGGTTTTGGTGTTGGGGGCTTGTTGACTGGTCTTGCTTCTAAAGTCATATTCTCTTTGAGGTTCTATGACGACATTTTCCATGTCCTGATAATAATTTTCAATATCATCTCTTTTGTCGTCGTAGGGTGTGTAAAGACCTTGTTTATTATCATAATGAACCTCAAAGTCATCATCCTCTTCCCCAAACATGTTGATATCCTCTTCCTCTGTTATGTCTTCTGTTTCTTCAACCTCACTTACATAGTTTTGATGAAAGGGAGGGGTGATCTGTTGATCATCTTCCCTGGGTCTGTTTGGAGGTTGGTTTCTTCTAACATTCTGATTCTGGTTCCTATTTTGAGGAGCAGTTTGATTTTGATCTGCTTGTGCTCTCTTAATTATGCTCATCTCTTTCATCATTTCTTCCATCATTCTCTCCATTTTTGAGTTGGAAGTAGAAGGTGTGGATTCCTCTCTAAAAGATACTCTCTTTTCCGCTTTCATCCTCGCTCTCTTCTCCATAAGGTTAACTTCCACAGAAAGAGAACCTCTTTGCATATCTTCAAGGGTCGCAAAAACTCTTTCTCTGAGTGAATATGTCATGTCTAGATCAAACGCTTCAGGAAATTTGTTTAAAGCTGAGCCCTGAGGAGGTTTTAGTTCAGGGGAAAGTGCATTATAGACGCTGTTAAATCTGGTACAATAAGATTGTACACTTTCCCAGGGTTCCTATGGAGATTGTTATAGTCAGCAAGGACTTGGAGAGGATTCTTTCTCACTTCCCATTTGTTTAAGAATGTTTGATGGAAGGCTTGGAGATCGTTAATACTATGGGGGGTTAAACCTTTAAACCATTTTCTTGCTTCTCCCCCCAAACTTTGAGCAAATAGTCTCAACTTGACAGAGTCATCATCAATTTCGTTTCTGTCAAAGTAGTCATTCATCTTTTCCACATGTTGAGATGTTGTTATAGTATTACTAGCATCATATAATGGAATTTTGGACTGATAGTCCTGTGGAAGATTGCCTAATGGTATAGGAAGGACTAAGGGAGCATACCATGTTTCCATGGCAGGAGGTGGAGGTGGATTTACAGAAGGGAAAGTGGGTTGAGGTGAAGTGGTTTGAACAATGGATGTAGGGTGAGTAGAAGTGGATGGACCAGGAGTAGACTGTTGAGATGATCTTGGATGAGAGACACCTAAATTGTGAAGGAAATGCAAATCAGGAGGTGTTGTTTCCCTGCTACCAGGATGTTCACTTGTTTCAGGAGATGAAAGTTAAGATTCAGAGTCTAACTGGATTATATCATTAAATGACCTAGTCCTAAATGGGTTCACTAAGTCAGTTTGTGATTGTTGCAGAGCTGAAATATTTTCAGGGACTGAATTAGCTCTCAAGGGTGATCTGAAAACAGTTAATAATTTAACCTTAGGAGACTTCCAAAGGATACTTTCTGGATTATCAACTATCTAAAGTGGGTTAGGGTCTGGGTGGGCTCTAGTGTGAATATTTTTAGAAGCCACTATGCTATGTTTTTTAGACCTAAAACAAGAAAAGTTCAACCAGATATGACAATCTTGGAGAGGTTAACCAATCTGTTTTTACAATTTTAAATCCCATAGTCCTCTAACTGAGTTTGAATGATTTTATAATAATAAGGGTTCTTCCCAGTGGAGTCTTAAGGTCTGCCAGGATTGTGGAGTCGCCAATTGGAAATTTTTAGCTCCTTTCAGAGGTAAAAGGTCTTATGGTCCACCACCATGTTTATTTAATTCCAATCTGAAATATTTTTTTGGTATTTTTTGAATTGTTTTATTTATGGTTTAGAAGAATGTCCTAAATTTGCCTCAAAACTTAGCTACGGTTATGAAACAAAGACAGTCTATCCTTATGGCTAAGCTATCTGATTTTCCAAGGTTAGATAAAAACTTAAAAGAATCCTAGGGTTGACCTAGTTTGTCACTGATTCAAACAAGCTCCATCATGATTACCATTTCTTGGTAGTGCTTGAAAAGGCTGCCTTTTACTCTCAAAATGTTCTCGAATAAAGGGTTTTCTGAGGCCTCTAAAAGGTATTAAAAACACTCATTCCCCAGCGGAGTCGCCAAAAATGTTAGGTTCTGGTGGCTCAAGCTGTCTAATAAAGCAAGCGCTCTATGAGCCCAACCGCAAGCTTCTTTATGAATGGATTTGAATGTAAAAGATTATGAGTTTTGAGTTCCCCAGCGGAGTCGCCAGAAATGTTAGGTATCTGTAATTTATTAGCAAGATTGGGAGAGTCCAATCACAGAGTTAACATCATTTCAACCAAACTTTGGGATTCTAGGATCTAGCCCTCCTGAATCCGGAGAGGGATCTCTCCAATATATACAAAGATGAATATTGTCTTTGAAAAGCTTAAGGTAATGATATTAGGCTAGTTATGAAAGCCAAAGGTTTTGTTTTGTTTTGGATGGTTGAGCATGAAATGTTACTTGAGGGGAAAGTCCTAAGTGCAAAAAGTTTCAAAAGTGAGAAGTTGCAAGCAAATAGAACAGTTTTGGCAGATAGATAGATATAACACTGGTTTTTAGTCCATTGGGCTATGGAGTCATATCTGGGCTTTAATTGAACAACAACATCAAGTGTCATCCAAGGGGCAAGTCATCTATACCATAAGATGATTGAGATTAAAATGATGAAATGGAAACATTAAAATGTTGGAGGGGTGGAAACTGATAATAATTTCTCGGAGGATTTATAGTCAGTCCAAACAAGAAAATCCTCTTAAGTAACTGTTTTAAAACCAACCAAGGACAGGGCTAACCATAGACTTCTTGGGCAAGTTCTTATTAAAGCAGCTTAATTGACAAACAATCCAGTAATCCACATAATTACCTTCAGAAAGTATGAAAACACATCAGAAAAATAGAGTGTAACTTAAGATCAGATAAAGTACTTTTAAACCTAGTCTGCTTTCAGTCAACACCAAGGGAAACTTTCAGAATCTGCCTTTGGAGAAAAGAATCTAGGAATCAGGGCAAACCATATCTTCTCTAGTCTAACTTTAATAGCAAATAATGGAAATAACATTCGATAACAATGTTTGAGCAAACAGAAGGACGAGGGAACGCCAACATTCCTAACTGTTTAAACTGTATTGAATCATTCTTAAATAAACAAATCTGAAGAAAACATTAAGATAAAGATTTCTCAGCCAGAGAAGGTTACTGCTATACAGAAAATCCTAACCCTGTTTAAACTGTTCTTTACAGAGGAAAATGAACAATATGGCATACATAGAAGGAAAACGATTAACAAAGAAAAGCCATGGTATTAAAAGGCAAGGATCCCAGGAAACAACTTTTATGTTGATTTTAATGATTACAATCTTCAAGTCCAATGTTTCAGTTCAACAATCATCTTCACTATTCAACCTAACTACTCTAGCACAAACAGAGCTTCAAGGGCCAGTGAACACTATGTACAAATAGAAGTCTCGGGCTCAAGTGTATTTCAAAGTTCTGCAACCAACAATTTCTCATCTTCTGTAGAAGTACTTATAGGAAGATGAGGAGGTGAGATTTTAACAAAATATCTCAAGGACAATTAATGCAGAGTGAAGACTTCTCGGCCCTTTGAGAGGCTCGAGGGAATAATTTACAGGTGGATCACTACATTAGCTGTTTCACAATAAAAATCAAAGCTCGGTGGAAGCTTTGTTTGACTTTGAGGCTCTGTGTATGTTTTTGGAGTAACTCTGCAGATATTTATTCATTGGTCTCCTTGCAGAAATAACTTCTTGGCAATGCTGGATGTAGATATTTCTTCGAGCAATAACTTCGGCCTCTGTTCTGAATGGTTTGAGGCGACAGGTGGCTCTTTGGTAGCTGAGGAATCAATTTGCCTCAAGTTGTGGCGGTGGAGGCTTTCTGTCTGATAAAACACTTTAGGTTTTCTTTAAAATGTGTTTTGAGTCGGGGATTAGGCTTTTGATAACTGTCTTAGCCGTAATCCCCGTAATACTGTCTTCAATCTTCTTCTGCTGTGATTTATTCTCAAAACTGATACTCTTTAACTGTTTCTTTCGAATAAAACAGTGTCTTGTCGATGTGCAGGGTCGCACTGGGCTTTTCGGCATCAATGATCATGAAACATTGACAAATCATTTAATCCAACCATGTGAATGGTTCCTTTTAGTAGCTTTGAAGGCGCAGGAAACATCTTTCCCAACCCTCGGCTTTTCTTCGTGATACAACGGAAAACCATTGAAAACACCTGCATAAAACAAAAAACAATTAAGAAATCCTGCGAAATGGGTTAGACTGCTTCAGAAGGCAGGAGAGGAGTGTAGCCATCGGATGAAGGCAACCAATGGTGGAGATCTGCATAGGAAGGAAAAAAGGATAGCGGGAGAAGAATAAGGAGGAGCAGTTTTGGACCGTCCGATCTGGACACGTGGACGGTCCAGATCTAATCAGAGGGTCTCAATTGGGGGTGGCAGAAAAGGGGATGCGATTGAAAGTTCCAGTGCGATTAAGCGCTGGCCGTTGATCTGCAGATCAGATCAACGGCGGAAAACGAATCGGCGGGTTTTGAAATGGCGGTAAGACTTGCGATCGGAGGGAACAAGGACCGTTGGATAGGCGGGAAATGGACGGCCTAGATTTAATTGGAGGATGGCAATCGAGGAGGTCACAAAACAACATGCGATTGAAACTTCGCAATTGAGCCCTTTGCGATTGAGCGTTGGCCGTTGATCTGAGGATCAGATCTACGGCGGGGAATGAATCGGAGGTAATCGCAAGGGTGTGAAACATTGCAATGCGATTTTGCGCGGACCGTTGGATCAAGGATTAGATCAACGGTCGGGATTGAATCGGGGATCGGCAATCGGAGCACAGAGAAGAAGGCATGCGATTGAGAGTTTGCGATGCGATTGAGCGCAGGCCGTTGGATCAAAGGGCTAGATCAACGGTCAGGATTTCTACGACGTACGCACCAGTGGAAAAACCCTTAAACACATGAAAACCAAAGTTTTTTGCGAATAAAACAAGTTTAACGGATTGGGCGGAAAATATATAGGTAAAGGAAAAAGGCGCCCGATTGCGGGGCCGGGGGTTTTCACGGAATGTAATATGTCCGGGAGTTATAAAGACAAGGGCTAATCAAAATCGGGCCATTGAACCTGGTCTTTCCGATCAACCCATTTGTATTGTTTCCGATTGCGATTGCGCGATCGGCTCTTTTCAATCAACCCATTTATATTCAGCACATGGTTTTAAGTTTTAACTTAGAACTTTCGGAAAGTGGGTTTTTCGGTTTACAAAGGAAAATGAGCTTTGTAATGGTTCAAAGTCATGCACCCTTTGGATATTTGCGATTAGCGCCGAAAGCTTTGGCGTTTGATTTTAACACATGGGCATGTGGGGGGAAGTGGTTTAGGACTTAGCCCAAGGGGCTTAGGTCCATAGCAATAAAACTTTGTTTTTTATGAATAATTTCAAGGTTTTCAATGGATTTGGGGGTTTCAGAACAGTTCGAAAAAGAAGTTTCAAACCATGTTAGGAAGATTTTTACGGATGAAGGGAGAAACTCATGAAAAGTAGAGGAATATATGGAGAAAAAAGGGGAAGAAAATGATGGTTTCTTCAGCAGTTTGTTATACGAAATCAGCAGAATTTTCTGAGTATAAAAAGGGATAGCAAATGAGGATTTTGGACAAAGGCATGAGGCCTTAAAGAGACTTCAAGAGCCAACAATTTTTTAGTAATAAAATTTGTTCCTTGGAGGCTCAAAAAAGATCTTAGCCACCTTTTGGTATAACAAAATATTATAGGTGGCTAACAAGATCCCTTAGAAAAAATACTTCAACAACACGCGCACACAGCCATCGGGGTCCACACATAGTAAGACTAAGGTCTCTGCGCACATAGCCAGCAGGATCCTTCTACCCAGACAAATCCACACAAAACTATCACAAAATATGCAACTCTATCATCCAAATTTTTTCTTATCCCAAAACTAACTTCTTAGACTCAATCTATTCATTTATTTATGCTATTTAGCCTGCACTATTCTATGGTCCACATACCTTGGTTTGCAGCCCCTTGATCTACCCTTTGACCCATTACAGTTCATGAGGAGTTTTGACCTGCCCCAAAACCACTGCGCAAGACTAAATTATTACAAAATATAGCAAAATTGTCGAACTTAGGGGACCTCGATCCAAAAAGAAACCTTTTTTTTTTACCTTTCTTCCATGTGGGCTGCAGCTTCAATAAGATTATCCAAGTCTGATTTTGTGCCAAAAGTTGATCTTGATCTTGTGGTTCGTGTGGCTGCTTATTTGACAATGGCCTTTTCCTTCTTTGAACCCTTTTGAATTTTTATTCTTTTTGAGGGTTCGGTTTGCTGCTCTAAAGGGTTTTTATTTTTATTTTCCTTCTTGGAATCATTTGTCTTTAACCCTTCAGATTTTCATTCTACATCAATGACCTCTCTCAACAAACTTGGATTGTGTAGAGCCTTAGACTTGAGCTTGAACTTGTTGCTATCTTTGGTATTTATTTTTCTAGTACCAGCAACAAGTTTATTTTCCTATTTATTTATCTTGCTATTGATATCACCCCCTGCATATTTAAGGAGCTCTTCATCCGATTTTGTGGGTTGATACTATTTTTGTATCTTATGTTGAATTTCTTCTTCCAGAATTTCCAGTAGCACTTGTGCTTTAGATTTATCTGCAATTTTTCCTCTTCAAGATCTCGTATATACATTAGGAAAAGGAGAAATCAGAGGCACCATTCTCATGTATTTAGGCTTATCTACTGAGGAGCTCTCTCCTTTCTCCAACTTCCTCTCAACCTTGACTAAAGAGATATTTTATTTTTATTTTTGGCTTTATGGATATTCTCCTTCTTAGCCTTCCTCTTTGTTCTTTTTGCAGGCTGAGGGTGTTATTGTGAGGATGGAGGTGTAGGTGTAGGTTGAATTTCCTTGTAAAACAAGAAATGGTCCCATGTTTGATTTCTTTTCGTTAGCTCTTCTTCAACTAACACTTTGATGAGAGCTTGATGATATAAGCTGCATTTTGAATCAACTGTGTGTTTTTGAATCCTCGCTGACATCTTTGTCAAGCTCTTCAAAAAAAAGTATGGAAAGTTGAGGGTCTTCATACCTACAACATGAAACATAAATCTTATATGATAAAGAGACACTACTGTATACTTCCTTTCACAAGTGAGGTAAATGTTGATGGTTTTAACAGCTTCTACCCATTCATTTTTGAGGTAGCTGCTGGGAATTCCTATGGCATAGTTGGGATCTCTCTATCCATCTTTGAGGAAACTATTGAGGTCTCCTCCAATGATGAATTGACCTTTAAACCACCTTTCTCCTTCCTGCGGAATGTTGAATGCCTCAACAATTGAATCTTTCAATACCTTCAATTTAATACCATAGATGGTTGCTTCATGCCCATTGAAAGAATTTGCAAAATCTTGAGCTACTCCTAAGTGAGATCTTCCCAGTCTTGAGCACAAATAATGACACCCCGCTTGAACAAAAAACCTTCTAACATTTGAATTTGCATCTACTAGGTCAACTCTTTCTGGTTAAATTCGTTTTATCTTTCCTCCTCTTTTAGTCATCTTCAGTAACTAAAATTTTTGTCTGCCAAAATCTAATAGGTTGCAAAGCTAGAAGAGTTAACGCAACAGGTGTTGTTGTGTGTTCCTATAAGATCCTGTCTGAAATCTAAGACTCCTTCCTCAAGCTGCACATTATAAAATCTCGTTCTTCAATAGCTAAGCTCACAATTGATACTCCTCCTTCTTTCTCGGTGATTTAAAACAACAATGTTTTTTCACCCTCCCATGCAATATATTTTCATTATGGAAAAATATCCTTGATCGTAGTATGCACAATGTGATAGCAATCATGGTCTTCTGTTGGATGTGTATCTTCATATGGCATGCTACAAGTGGCTAGATATGGTTGGATGTGTGACTGATAGTCACCTCCTCTGCATGTTGATTATTGGCCTAAATTTCCAACAACGTCTATACATGAACATTAAAACGGTCATTGCATTAAACCTGCGGATCCATGATCTTTTCCAATCGATAATCACGTACCGTGATATGAAACTGAACCATCTTGGCCGACAGACAAGATGGGATCAACGATTTTCTACATTATTGTGGATTGACACCTAGACACTACACGTATACCATGACTTAAACTTAAAATGACTAACCACATATGACTCATACCATGTGATTTAAACCTTAATAAAAATATTTAAAACATATTTTAAACAAGAATATAAGGCTTGACACAAAACGGATGTGCTTTTTATTTTATTTTATTTTTTAAAAAGGGGAAGTTACTGGAATTTCTGGTAGCATCAGATTAAAGAAAAAATGATAGAAGCAAAATTAAAACAGATTGTCCAAAAAGGGAAGAAACAAGCACTACTAGAAATTTCGGTAGCGACCAATTTCTTTTTGAAATTTACAATTTCTAATCCTAAAAACAAAAATTTAAAATAGACTCATGACTTAGCAAAGAACTATGCTAACACAAGGGAGCGTAAGAGGAAAATTTTATGAAATGTCTTTAATGAGTGTAAGAGGAATATGTGATTATTTGATGAGTGCATACAAGAGAGTGTAATACATTATTAAAAGAGAGAGAGAGTTACATAGAGCCTTGAGGATCATCAAGGAGAGAGGTCTGAAGTGATTGATGAGATTAAGGTGACTTATAATTCCCTTTTTAAAAATAATATCATAGTATCATAAAAGTTAATAATAATAATAATATTGAGGATCAAGTCTATATTGAACTATTAGGATTGATTAATGATAAGTTAAGTGATTTTCCTTCAAATACGTTTGATTACCAATTTATGCAAGGTGATTTACGATTTTTGGAAAGTCATATTTGCGATGTTATACATGACTTTTTATTTTTTAAATGTCACTCTGGAATTTTCAGAAATGATATTTTATTAGGGAAATTCCTCCGTGACATGCCCATGAGTGGTATTTTTCTTCCATAGAATAGGAATTCCACATCCCTATTGCATGTATCTTTTTACCTTAGTAGATTGAGGACTTTGCGCCTTGATATACTATCCAAGATTCCATATCTTGATCATTTAAATATTCAGGACTACGTGCCCTAATCCTTTTATTATATATGTAAGACTCCACAGACTTATTTTTTGTGGATTTAGGACTTGGTGCCCTAATTTCCATGGCTTATCATCTACTCTGCTTTGAAACTTCAAGCTTCACCTTAGGGTAGTGATAATTATGAGCTCATACCCATCTGATGGTTCATTGGTAAGGTATTGTTCCAAGACCAAGAATTGTACATCACTTTCGTAGTCATTTTTGTTTCCATCTAAAGGTTCATTGCTAAGGTGTTGTTCCAAGACCAAGAATTGTACATGACTTCCGTAGTCATTTTTGTTTTGAAGAAATGACTTCCAGAGTCATTTATAATTTGAAAATCCTTGTTTGCAAATAACCACATCCTTCTTAGTACAATATTGAGCATATATCATCATAAAAATCATGTATCATGACTTCCACATGACTTCCACAATCATTTATAATTTGAGCATCATTTTTTCAAATAAGTAGACCCCTGCCACATCTTTCTTAGTACAATATTAAGCATATATAATCATACAAATCATGTATCATCCATAAATCATAATTAACCATATGTTATACATAACCATGATCATCCATGGATTTATGTGTCTCAATTTTGTATCACCATCCATGTCATACACCTACGTCCAAACTAGGATACCAAAAGAGAAAACATTGATAATATGTACTTAAAAGAAATTAGTATTATAAGCACAACCACAATTATTGTTATAAGAACACAAAAACCATGTGACCCAAACTAGGTCTATAGAATACAAGTATATAAATAACTCTCACATGCATAATATTATAGCATTGCATCAAAATCACCCTCTCCAAGTGTCACAAAATTAACCTTGCCAAGGTGGGACACTACACCTTCAAGCTTTGCTTAATCAATAATAATTGAGTACAACATGTAGCTATGATAATGTATTTTTCTTTAGCAGTGGATAGAGAGATATAAGATTGTTTTTTCTAATCCAGTAAGCCAAACATTTTCCAAGAAATAATTCTCCTCCACTTGTACATTTCTTGTCATCCACACTTCCAACCTAGTTTGCATCAATGTAATATTTAAGAGTTATCTATTCCTCTAGAATACCATAATCTATAATCTGCAATTCCTTGTAAGTATATGAATATCCTTCTAACCTCATTTAGATGAGATTCTTTATCGGATGATTGAATATGCATATCAACCCCACAATCTACATAATATGAGGTCTTGATGTTGTGAAGTAGAGAAGGTTGTACATCATTGATATATATATAGTTTGATCTACTTAAAGAGATTCATCATATTTGTCATCTTTCATGTAACCATAGGATTTATTAGTGGGGAATAAGTTTCTATTGTAAATTTATTCAATATTTAGTTACGATATTTTCATTTAGATATGAATATTATTGACTTGGATTTTGAATTCTTTCTCATATTCATTAGATAAATTTTGAGGTTTAAAATGGGCCTCCTAATCAATTATATAAAATATTAGAAATATTAAAAAAATATTAGATCACATCATCAAATTTTAGAGCGAAAAAAAGAAAAAACTATTTTTTCAACTCATATTTTCAACTTATATCTGTATGGTTTTACCCAAATTTCGACCGGGATCATTGGATTCATAATTTAATTCCTCATCCAAGTAGTAACCATTTTTTATACTTTTGATGGACCCTCCTTCACCTAAAATGAGAAATACATGAAAAAATGTCATTATGATGACGTTTATTCATGCATTTCCCATTTTTTGTGTAGCACCAAAATTTTACAACATTGATACCCATTGGATAAGGAATTAAATTATATCTGCGGGGTTCTACCTTTCAGAAATTTAGGGACGTACGTGTTCGAGTTAAATGAAGTTGAATATATATATATATATATATATATATATATATATATATATATATATATATATATATATATATATATATATATATATCTTTTTACTTTTTTAACTCCAAAAATGGTGAATCATGCCCCCATTATTGAAACCATCATATTGAATCCTATTGGTGCTTATAAAGTTTATTTTGGTTTTACATTTTTGTTGTGAGGCTCATTTTAAACACAAACATTCTCGCTCATGGAATCATCATCACTACCAAAACTGATATCATCCACACAGAAAACAATGATAAAAATACTACCTTATTCAATCTTTATGTAGATATTTCTATTACCTAAGCCTATGTTGAAATGTTTTTCATGAATATAATTATCTAATCTAGATTACCATGCTCCTGGAGCTTGTCTCACACCATACAATGTCTTCTTTAGTTTACAAACAAAATCTTTGTCCTTGGTTAGTAAAAATCATTTTGGCTCATCCACATAGACCTATTCCTTTAGTTATCCATTTAGTGATGTTGAATTTATATCCATCTGATATACTTTGAACCCTTTGAAACACACAAAATCCAATAAAATTATGATGACCTCGACATGAGCAGCAAGAGAATGTTTCATTAAAATCAATGCCTTCTACCTATGCATAGCATTTGTAAGCAAGACATTATTTATTTCTTACCACCTATCAATTTTCATTAAGTTTTTTTTCTATACACCATTTTAGTTTCAAGTACATTTTTTTTCCTTTAGTCTTGATACATATTTCCAAATCATTTTTTTTTCAATCTAGTTAAATTTTTCATCCATGGCTTTGACCTAGTAGTCATCCTTGCTATCTTGATAAAAATCCTATGGTTCCATGAGTAAAAAAATATCTATATTCTCTTGAGATGATGTATTGAAAAGTTTTCTCTTGTTTTTTACACCTATATTTTTGTTTTTGAAAAACTAATCATCCAAATTAGTTTTCTACACATACTTATATGGAGTCTTTGCATGCATAGGAACATGTTCCTCTCTCTTGACTTCTTCAAATCCTTCACACTCTTGTTCTTCTGATGGGAATTCTTGAAAGATATTAGGGTTACCTTATAAATATTAAGGGAGAAATTCATTAAGAAAAATTGCTTCATGCACTTTCACATCAATACCCTCAATAACTTCTTCTGTTATTTTTTTATAACATTTGCAACCATAGCTTCGATAAGAAAATCCTATAAATATACCTTTATCCACCTTGGTTTCAAATTTCCAATGTTTTTTTTATTAATATTTAAGTAACACTTGCTTCATAAGTGATTCATCTACTTTCACATCAATCCCCTCAGTAACTTCTAGTGTTCTTTTTTTATAACATATGTAACCCTCCCTTCAATAGGCATATCCTAGAAAGATACCTTCATCAGCCTTGGCTTCAAATTTCCAATGTTTTTCTCGTTTACCTTTATGTAAAAATTACTTTCAAATACTTAGAAACGTTTAACAATGGTTGGTATTCCTTTCCATATCTCATAAGGATTTTTATATCTTTTAGTTTTTATTTGAGGATTGTTAAAAGTAAACACAAATGTATTTATTGCTTCTCCTTAGAATCGATTCAGTTGAGCTTAAAAAAGAAGAGTTCTTGGCATATATTGAACTATTATATTTTTTTTTTGGCCACACCATTATATTGAGGTATTATTGTGATGGTGAAGTGTTTTCTAATTCCATGATGTTTACATAATTGATTAAATTCATGGGAGGGGAATTATCTTCCTTTATTTATCCTTAAGAATTTAATCTTCAAGTCCATTTTATTTTCTATAAGAGACTTGAAATTATTAAAGTTTTTAAATTGTTTGGATTTCTATTTAAGAAAGTGTCAATGGCCAAAAATGACCTCATCAACATTAGGGAGACGACCAGGTCAGCCCCACAAATTAGACTCTTTTCTATTTGGCATGGTGGTTCTCATTAGTTAAATAGGTCGTGTTACACTTCTCCTAAAACTAGCTTAAATGCTAACCTAACCTAACCTAATACACACACACACACACACACACACACACACAACCTTCTATATGCTAATGTATCTTGTTACTAGTTATTATTAGCCAAAAGAAGCAAAGGATTTATCTTCATGTAGCTCCTTGAAGAAAATAATCCTTCTAGTTAGTTGAAACAAGGGCTCAACAAAACCATGTTGTGTTTTTCTCCCATGTAAGGAGACTTTACTAAAAATGACCTAAATGGAAATGAATAATTAATCAAGGGTGAAAATAGTAAAATAGAACTAATCTATCTTAATCATGATGTAATATAGATCCTTCTCTTAATCTAGATCATGATAAAAAAGAATGAGGTTAAAGGAATGCAATTAGATTCAAGATTAAAGTATTCCTAAAAAATATAGAAGTAGTCTATATAACATGTAGCATTTTATGAAAATATGCAATAACAATGATCACAATATTTTTTTACTAGGACATCTCATGCATATAATTGAACCTAATAATGAACAAATGGACTTGAAAATCAGATGGATCAATACATTACTAAGTAGTTCACTTAAAAAATTATTCAATTGATAATTAAAAAAAAAATGAACTGATAAAAAGTTATAAATAAATTCTATTCAAGTCCCTTCAAATCCAGCAATTAATTGTGATTCAAACCTATATACATATGCAAATATACATTTACATAACATCAACTATCATAGAACAAGAAAACAACAATAGTGTGGACATCCATTATCTATGATAATTGGAAATAAACAAATTAGAATTAAATTAACACAAAGGTGTAACGAGTTACTTTATTAGCTCCAAAAGGTTTAAGATTTTGTACAGTATCTGGAGTCTCGAGTTCTTTTAGTAAGTAGCTTAACAACAGTGCAAAACATCTAGCTTATAAAACTTAAAATTTTCATATCCATAGACTTGAGAAAACATCGCCAATTTCAATATTACAATCACTTGAATTCCCTCTGCAACCTATTTATCTCCTAAATTCAACAAGAGAAAGAGCACCCAAAAAAAATGTATAAGTGTTCTCTCTCTCTTTCAAATCCTACTTCTTCTCTGCAATCTCTATGGATCTCATTCCCCTCCGGTCCTTCTACTCCTAGATCCAGAACTCCTCTTCATGAAAAATACTAGGTGTTTTTATAATTTAATAAGTGATTGAAGATATCGGCCACCTCCACAGATTAACTCTTCAAAATTCATCACTGGTTCTTTCTCCTATGCTGGTAACTGATCGAGCCCAATACTAGCACTTTTTTTAGATAATCGACTTCCATTAATGATTGTGTGAAGGAGAGTTCCTTTATTAGAATCATAGGTTGCCTCATGGTTCTAGAACAAGCATCACTCACTGTGTTTTTATTTTGCAATTTCTCGAGTCCTCTACCATTTTGTGGTGGAACCATTTTTTTCCAACTTGAAATATGAAAAATAGTTCTCATTTCCCTGTGTCAGTATATCATTAATTGATTGGTCTCCATTGGATTTGGTTAATTTGTTATGCTTTGTAGACGAGTGAATAATGTGGCATCCTTGATTTGATTTTTTTATGTAATTAATTGTATATATGATGGTTGTAAATTTGTATATAAGATGTTTATAATAAATAAAGAGGCTTCTACAATTAATATTGGAATACATTTGAGCTATATATTGATGGTGAATATTAATTATTCTAATAAGTCATAGGCATAAATTTTGGAAGATTAAATTTATTGTGAAATTATAGAATTGGGCAATTAATTGTTTCCCTAAAATATAGGATGTTGTCTTTGGGAGTATGAAACAAAATCTCATTAACAAGTTAGTGAGGTGGAGGTAGTTACTAGTTACAAAAATGAGTGGTAGATGGGTAATGGAAGTATGCACTTTTGTTTTTCTCTTCTTGTTGGAGGGACTCACATTTTCTTGAAAAGACTTTGAGAAAAACAAGTGAATAGAATAAATATAAGTGTATTTTGCAAACTTGTGATTCTAGGGATAACTTTTGGGAGAAGTATTCTTCAGAAAAATAAATTCTATCTGACTTTGTTAATTAGAAAAGAAAAATAAATAGCTATGTTTTGTTTAAAATTATGAACAATTTATTGCAAAAAGATAGAGTTAGACATTGTGATGAACAAAGTAAAAATTAGAACATTTGTCTTTTATTTTATTTAGTCTACATGATTATTTTAAGAATGAGTTTGTTATATTCGATAAAGGAAATTATGCTCCTCTGGGAACATATATATATATATATATATATATATATATATATATATTTATATATATATATAACATTGAAATTAAAAGGGGTATATGGTATTAGTGAAAAAGAAAAGTAATAGTAAAGGTTTTATTAAAATTTATTTTTATAAAAAAAAAATGATAAGTATCTCTATACATATAGTCAATTGTATATAATTATTACATTTAATGCAAGAAGGAATTTACATTATATAAGTACATTGTTTGTCAAATATTTTAAAATGGAACGAAAATTTAGTTCATAATATACATACATATATAAAGATAGAATATGTTAATCTTTGAGAATAAATACCTCTACTAGGAAATTCTAATTATGTGTAATGAACTCTAAGTAATAAACTAGATAAAAATCTTTAAAAGCATACCCATAAACACTAGTTGTTAAAGAAACAAATATTAACGTAATGAGAATTGCAAAAACTCTAATGAATTAAATACCAATATATTCACAAATAGATAAAGAGAAAGAATGCATATAAAGATACGTGAAGGAGTATGAGTATATATATATATATATATATATATATATATATATATATATAATGGAATATGTCATAAATAAAATATAGTAGCAGGAATATGGGTATGAAGATTATGGGCATGAAGATTAGATTCTTCCAAAAAAAAACTAGAAGTGTAATAGCATAAATAAATTCATAAATTTTATAAAAAAATGTGAACTCTAGCAAGGAAGTCACCAACACATGAACCACCTATAGGAGAATCTGACCTGGTAAAGGAATTGAATGTTCCAAGGTAAAAAAATATACATATATTAATTTTAACATTAAATCATAATAATAATGGTGCAAATTAAAAATGATATTTGTATAAAAAGGAAAAAATTAAAGTAAATAGTTACTTAACTAGATTTCAGTTCTAGCATTCTCTAATTATAACAAAAAAATCAATAAAATAAAAAATAAGTAAAGATTAGAAAAAATTTCCAATTCAAAAAAATAAAAATTGAAACTCTAATTAATTGTCTAACAAAAACATTGTAATCAACATAGTTACAATTTTTACAATTTTTTTATAAACCTGAGAATGTATGAGAAGCAAAGTACAAAAAGAAAACATAGTTAATATAACTATCTGTACATGGAAGAAAATTCTTAAAAGAAAAATAATGTATAACCTTACAAAAATGAATCAGGAATATACCTGGGTACGCAAACGGTATAACCATGAGATTAAACTCCAACAACTAACACCCACGTAGGGTTTCACTATAAAACTTATTCAAAATTCCTCAAATATTTTGAAAGGCTTTCTACAACGAAGCTTAATCCTGGGAAAATAAACAAAATAAGTATCACTTAGAAAGATTATAGGGATTTAAAGGAATCAAATTCTAAAGAATTGAATGAATGGTGATAATTGAGTTTAGGGGTTTATTTTACAATCTAGTATGAGGGGTGAGTATGTTATATCTTAAAAAATAACAGAAAATAGAAAAATAAAAATTAAATAACCATATAAATAAACAATTAAAAATTTATTAACAAAACTTAGTTGTTGATATTTCACATTTACTTTTCAACTAATAAAATACATAAATATAATTTTACAGAGATAAAACATTCAATGTGAGTTATGAGTAAAATATTTTAACATAAATTACTATAAAATTGCTCAATACAGTTATTATGTAATATTTATAACATTAGAAAATGCAATTTAAAAAGTTAAAAATTACATATTATTCTTTGCATTTTAAAATAAGTTTATAACAAAAGAAATTTGATTCTTCTATGCTCATGTTAGATCTATGCTTTAAATGGATCTATGCTAGTTAAACTGGCAGTACAAAGAAAATTTAAATGTTAGACGTCGACTATTGAAAATGCCTAAACAACACTTAATTCTCCACCAAAAATATGTTTTATGGTTTCTACCAAATAAAGAGATATAGAAATCATAAAGACTTTATATGCCACAATATATGTCCAGAATTCTAAATATTTGAAAAAAAACTAAAAATACAACAATATATCAATTACAACCACACAAGTTTCATACAAACCAACAAACCAAAATGATAGCAACAAGATAAGAAATAAGGATAAATAATGAATTTACGAGGGAAAAGTTATGAATATAACTGGAAAGAGTCAATTATAACATATAAATTACGTTTCATAAAATGGAAACTTACCTCATAAGAAAACCCTTAAATTGCAAAGAAAGAATTCATATTGGTAGTGTAGTCATGAAATTGGAAACACTAGAGGGTAATAATAACAACAAACAAACAAAAGAAAAAACTTTGTACAATATAGTACAAAAATCAAGTGTCGGGATCTCTTAGACAAAATCACGGAGTTGTAGAGATCTGTCCACACTAAGTTGAAATGAAAGACAAAAAAAAGTCGACGCTATTTATATATATATATCCTAATTATTTTAAACTTCTGATCTCATACAAACACTTTACCATAGTCGACGCTATGGTTTCCATAATCGCTCAACATATGGAGTAATCAAATTGTGTTGAAGGTTCAAGTAACACTTAATGAGATTTGGAAAGACGGGTGTGTTTAAATATATATACCACATATGTTTTGTAATAAATGTTTAAACTATTTAATATGTGATTTCGATGATGTAAACTATGTATCAGGTATGGATTGGGACGATAAGTAGATGCATTTTAGTGGCAAATATTATTTTGTTGATCATTGTATGTAACCAAGTCATGGAAATATAAGACTCAAAGTTGATCGATCATTTATTTATTTATGTTTTTTTCAAAAAAAAAGAGAGGGTAAAACTGCTCATCTACTACTATCAAAGTATTATATATAGAATGAAAAATGAATTTAAATATTATGTCAGGGTTGTTTTAAATCCAAGCCATATATGTTTTTAGAAACTTAAAATAGAAGTATGTGGTAAAATTATTCTTATTAGTAGTTGTTAAAATTATTGGAAACTTATTAAACAAGGAATTTAGAAGAAAACTATAAATGATAGGATTGATAAACAAATTATTATGGGTGAAAATCTGAAGTTGGGTTACACTTTTGTGAGAATCACGGAGGGAAATTTTTTTCTGCAATAGTTCAACCGAACTTTTGAGAAAGTTTGGCCGAACTCGTTCTTCCATTTAGATTGACGACGTAATGACAGTGTGGAAAACAGATTTTTGGCCGCAGATGGGAAAACCAGGAACAAAAGTTCAGGCGAACATTTAGTTCGGACGGACTATTAGTTCTGTCGAACTTGTAAAATAGTTCGGCCGAACTAATATTTTATAAATATATCGCCCACGAACTATTTCTGGTTTCATAACTCTTTCGGACGTTTCTGTTCTCATTTTTTGTGGCGTTGCTGCTCTGTTGTGCTGTGGTCCATTTTGTTGAATTACTTCTCTATTCGTGCTCTGGAGTTGCGCCGCGATGACGTTAAGCAAATTTCCAGGTAAGTAATCCACCGGTTTTCCTTCTAGTGGGTAATATAGAGTCTAATTATTGGTTAGAGTTATATGTATGCAGACCTCTGTATTACTGATCTATTGTTCTGCTTACTTTACTTTGTATGCATTTAGTTTAAATGTGATTATTAGGTGAATATTCCGTCGAGTTCAATGACTATAAGTATTATCCAAACTAAATGCATATTTCACAATGAACATGCCTTAATTTTCAATCAAATTACATTCAAATTACAATTTAAAAAACGCAATGAGCATTGCTTTACCGAAAACTGGCTCGCTAAAATGTCCCAAAACCTCTACAGTTTATACGTAAAAATTTCTTTTTACCCGCAAGCTCCAAAGAAGGATATATTTCCCTCTTGCTAAGAAAACCATGACCAACTACTTGGTCAAAAAAAATATGAAGGATTCGATCCGAACAGAGTAGATGTCCAATGTGATTGGATTTAGGGTCCTCTGCTGCTTGATTCTTCCCTCTGTTATCCATCGAATCTCTGTTTTCTGCAAAATTATAAAAGTAACCACTTCCAACCGACCAGATAAGCAAGGTCAGAGAGCAAGATAGCAATTAGCCTAACTGTTACATTGTAATTGCTACGAGTACTTACCATATTTTCTCAATTACGATATGCAGATAGTAATGCTTGTACTTGTTCATACTAGTTTCATTAACATATAAAACAACTTGCATAGTTATAACTAAAAACCTACTTTATTAGTATAGAGAATACAAGTAATATGTGCATATCAATATAGTATCACTATTTTCATAACATACGGGTCTAAGCTTATACAACCTATATGCTTCCTGTATTCACTCATAACTATCAGATCCTATGCTTACTAATAAGAGAGATCCATAATGAAACAATGATCAACATAGTGTAATACGGTGATATTGATACTAGTATAAGTCATATCAATGGTATTTGATCTAATATGGTAAGTGATGTATTATATAATATGTGGTAATACACTCCTTATGAGCTATTCACCTAATCTAAGTAACAATGGTAATGGTTCTATGTTTCCTGTATGATTAAGCTTACTGGTTCTGTTGTAACACTAGCTGTATACGTTGTTTCAATAATCAGTTACATGTACTCATCACACTTATAAATAAGATTGAACGTTACCTGTATAGCAATGAACAGGGTTTTCAGTTTTCCCTAATCGCTTAGATCTGATTAAGCTTACATATCAGTGAGATTCACTCGTATCAGTATCGTATTCCATAACCAATCATGTATCCAGCTTTGTTGAACATGACTAATTACTGTGATACATACTGGACACAGATTGGATAGATGTTTCCATAATAAGTAATCATCATAACTAGCTCTTGATAAGGTATTGATAGCTTGAACACATAGCCTATCTTCATTAGATGTAAGCTCATATCTATCTAAAGACAATGGTTTCCATAGAGAGTAACTGATATGTACCATTTTCCCTAATCAATTACATGCTAAGCTCCTTGGTTCTCTAAGCTAGTGTGATCATAGTATCTACTTAACATGAGCTAGTAGTAATCATTCCTTGTGTGCCATGATTAAATATCTAGAAGACATAGTTGAATACCTAATGGAACAACCCATTGAAGAAATTTTTGGCTTGTCTTGAAACATCTCAAAACTATGCTCATTGAATTTATGCATCTATATTTTTAAACTACATGAAACTATTTTATTACACCATAGGAATCATTTTGATATATCTCCCATTTTAATGGGGTGTATCACATTTCGAGAAAAAAACGTTAGCCATAAAAGTTTCCCATTGAAACCAAAAGTGATTTGATACAAAACATAGGTTTTAACCTTATATAGTTTAATTGTTTCAAATAGATTTTTTATAAAATGAAAAATATTCAATCTAAAACACAGTATTTAGAAACAAAAAGTAATTTGATACAAAACATAGGTTTTAACCTTATATAGTTAATTGTTTTGAAAATATATTCTTAATAAAATGAAAAATATTCAATGTAAAACACATGCACATTAACATATAAATGTGATATGTTCCCTTCTTTCCAACTAGTCCATCCTTTTAGAAATATCCCTTTTAATGAAGCAAATATATCCATAGTGATCCACTCATATTTTTTACCAACAGCTATTCCATTTTAGACTTATATATCTCGAAATTATGCTCTTTGAATTTATACATCTATATCTTTAAACTACTTGAAACTATTTTATTTCACCATAGGAATCATTTGATATGTCTCCCATTTTAATGGGATGTATCACATTTCGAGAAAAAACACATTAGCCATAAAAGTTTCCCATTGAAACCAAAAGTTCAATTTGATCCAAAACATAGGTTTTAACCTTATATAGGTAATTGTTTCAAATAGATTATTAATTTAAAATGAAAAATATTCAATGTAAAACACATGCATTACCATATAATTGCGATAATTTTCCTTCTTCCAAACTTAGTGGACATCCTTTTAGAAAAATCCCTTTTAATGAAGTAGATATATCATAGTGATTCTTGTCATTTGTTCACGAGAAAACTATTCCATTTTGGACTTTTATATCTCAAAACTATGCTCATTGAATTATGCATCTATATTTTTAAACTACTTGAAACTATTTTATTACACCATAGGAATCATTTGATATATCTCCCATTTTAATAGGGTGTATCACATTTAAGAAAAACACATTAGCCATAAAAGTTTCCCATTGAAACCAAAAGTGATTTGATACAAAACATAGGTTTTAACCTTATATAGGTAATTGTTTCAAATAGATTCTTAATTTAAAATGAAAAATATTCAATTTAAAACACATGCATTCTTATACACAGTTATGTCTACGTAAAGTAGTTTGATTGATTCAACGAGTCCTCTACACCCTTCATAGAGTATAATTGGGACAGTTAGTGTTAACTTCTACAAGTTTTATAGGTAACGACTGTAAAGGGCTAGTGTTACACAACATTTTTTCACCGTCCTTGCAATCCCTCGCCTCGCATATTGGAGGGTATTTCCCATGACCTGTGAGTAGTGTCATACTCTGCAAATACCTTCTTTGCATCCTTTTGCATAAGAAAATCATTTGTCCTATTGAACATTTCCTCAAAAAGCCCACAAAAACCTATGTTTTGGCATTCACGTGGGTAGCTAGTTCACCCCTCATGCCAGTGTGGAGGATGTACACTAAAGGCCGTGCCAGCTAGCGATGTCTCTTTGTTGTACCCACGCCAACCTCTTTGGGAATTCTGTTAACAAATTAGAGGTGGATGTTTCCTTTAACCACCTCAGGGATGAATCATTGGAAATGGTTAAACTTGATAAGCCACGGATCTCTCCCTTTAGGTAATGGTTTTAACTCCCATGGAACATTATTTGAGGATAGGACCCCCCTCCATGATTATAGGGATCCTAACCTCTCCTTCCCCCCTCTATATAAACAAGCCTTCTCCCTTTACAAAAGCTAGCTGAACATATAGCCAAGAAGCTGAACTTGGAGAAGAGATACTATATCTAAGTAATCACTATAGAGAAGGTTGAACCAAGGAGGATCTCGTAGAGAGAGCCCCATCTGAATTCTCGATGAGCTTTGTGAGACGTGTTCTGCTAGAACCCTGTTGGAGGAGACCGCAACGTCGAAGCCTAGTTTTACTCTTCCTTCTTTAAATTAATATACTCGACTATGGTATTGGTTCCATCTCTGTGTTATGTTTATTTAATGATTTGATTTAGTATTCTTCGACTGACTGATAGTTACAGATGTGAATAGTATGTTGTGTATCGTCTTTATTTCTTGTGTATGTGCAGGTATCTGGGCATGACAATGAGTGGATCTTGATCTGTCAAAACAAGAACGAGAGGCAGCCACTCTTCCTGATGACACAATAGCACAGGACCCCTGGTAAGTTATCTACCAAGTCTTTTTCCATTCGTTAACTAGGAATTGATATCATAGCATGTCTTGTTTGTGGCTAGACCCATTCTAGGGCTAGTGGGATCACCTCTGTTCGCAGAGGGGATTTACCTCACCAAAAAATTGGCGACTCCACTGGGGACTAGTGCGAGTTTGTCTTTCGTCCATTAGGTATTATTCTTGGTCTTCGCTTGCTTAGCTTGTCTTTTTTGGTTGTTTTGCTGAGTCTTAGACCCCTGTTCAGCCCCATAGGATCAGCTCTGAGCTTTGTTTTTCCAAAAAAAAAAAAAATCTAGGGTTGGCTTGATTGGCGCGGTTTCCAGTCTGACAGTCGCGCCCACTGGCGCTTGTTTCCAATTCATCACCTGCGCCATCCCCTGTCTGGCATGAATTACAACTAGACAATTGCACTATTTCCTGTAGATGTTAGGGTTTCCCCTGTTTTGGATTTTTTTGTCAGTACTGATGCCTCTGGGTGTTTTCTTGAATTGATTTGAGTGCTTTGAAATTGTTTGTGACTGTGAAAGGCCTCCTTCCTGCGGTTGTTTATCCATTTCTGTCAGCATCATGGCCTTAGGTTTTTCTAGTGCTTTGGTGTGTTGATCCTCCTGTAGGAGCTTCGGTCTTTTGTTTCATAGCCACCATCATTATTGGCTTGATTGCATTCAACTCCCTGGATCCATTTTCAGTGATTGCATTTGGTGGAATGAGTCTTGCCTCTTTCATTCAGTTTTGCTTCTTGTCACTCCAAGCATAGCTCACATTGCTTGTCTGGGTCTCTTTCGACATCTTTCTTCGATTTGAGAGATTGTGACCTTCGTTTGAGTTGTTGTTTTGTTTTCTTTTGAGTTGATTGAATAGTTTCGTTTCGACTCTCGCACTAACATTCTCAAACTAGTGTGAAGGTTTATTTTTCATGTCATTTAGTGCATTGTTTGCTCTATTACATTGAAAAATTGAAAAAATATATTTCGTGCTTGCATTCTTGTTTGCATTGTGGAATTGAAAAGTATTTCACATAACTAGCATTGGGCATTCTAGGAAAGATTTCTCGTTTTCATTAACTTGCATCATATTTTGTAGTGGATGCTTCTATGTGTTCCTATTATTTTCTATCACTTGAAAACTCCTAACTTTCTCGTAGATAGCTTTTCATTGAATGAAATGGTATTTTGTGGCATGTAGCTTTCATTTAGGGATTTGTGAGATCCAACATTTGGTAGGACCTTGGAATTGAAACATAGATACAAGATCAACTTAAAATTTATTTCAATTAACCTAAAGCAACATTGAAACTTAACAAAAAGTTTAGTGGTCTAAGTTAGAGACATGTTCCGACATCTTTAAAACTAGCAGTTGTCACTCACCATCTGGCTTCAGACAGCACTAGTATGGACTTGTGCTCCCCGTACCATCGAGTATATAAAGGGAGACCCCTCTAGGTTGCAATATTTTATCCGTATGAAGCCGATTCTGCTGCCTTGTAACTGTGATACACCGAACACAGCATTCGGGGAGACTACCTGCATGTACATCAAGTCCTTGGTTGATTTTTCTTTCATTTTATAACCAAGGTGTATATGGTAGTTCACGGGAACCTCGTACACCATTTTACCTAGACTAACCGAGCAGTCATTTTCGATCTTTAATGACTCTATAAATTTGAAAATATCATTGAGCACTTGTCCTTTCATGCTCATTTCAACTTGAAAGTGATAGAGTCACCTTTTGCCTGTTTCTCGACTCTTAAAAGATGAAACGGTAGATTTTGGTTTCAGTATCTTAAAATTAACTTCCCACGAAATATTCCTGGTTAAATTTAGTTTCCTTGGTGTTGTTTTATCGTTGTTTCTAATGAAAACCTTCCTAGAGTTTACCAACCAAGGAATCCCCCCCGAAGGGCATCTTGGTCCTTTTCTTGCTTTTGGTAATGTTGGTGCTCGTTACATGGAAACATTGTCTCTTCCAGGGTTAACTGTTGGTTTGCCCGTATGGTTTTTTTTTACCTTAGTGGTCCCTAATTCCCCAGTCTCTGTTGAAACATCTCCTCCACCAGAACAACATCACGTTGCTTCTAAGGTGGACCTCTCCCCTTCTTCACCTATTTCTTCGTCCTCCTCTTCTACTTCACCTGGTGAAAGTCTAGATTTTGGTAACCAGGTGGGTAAGAAGAAGAAGAAGAAGACAAAGAAGAATAAATTAGATAAGTGAGAGGCTAATGATGCAGCTAATACACTTAAGAAACCTCCTTCCATTGCGGAACCATTCAAAATTCCACGGAAATTCAAATTCCCTTGCATTCTCTGCAAAGGTAACCATCTGCTTCGAGACTACCCTGGCATCCCCAAGGTACTTGACGCATGGTCTGACGGTTGTCTACCATTGATTTTGACTTTTTGAAGTCATATTGATAACACATATTTGACTAGCTCTGGTAAGACTCATAAAAAACAAGGCAAGATTACCAATCCATGTAAGTTGTGTGAAGGGCATCACCCCATTCACCTTTGTCCGTACATGGATGAAGCCAAGAGAGCATTGGAAAACTCCATTGTTTCTGCACCCTTCCTTCCGGCTGGTTACCAGAAGCTTTCTTCAAGTCCTCCGCTAGTTGATTCCATGATCGGTCAAGAGTCATCTTTGGTCGATTCCGCTCCTCTGGAAATTCAAATTCAGGAATCTGTTCCCAACCAACCATTGAATCGGTCGACTTGATCCCGCCTATGGTTCATCAGGTCCTTTCTGTTGAGAGTGGATCTCATCCCCCCCATGTTCTTCTTGTTTCATCAGATTCTTCAGACTTGGAGAAAGATTCTTCTATCCGTGTAGTTTAGGAAGTTGCTCCTCCTACTCTCGTGATGGAAGTCCAAGAGAGTGCTCCTCTTGCTCTGGTAACACTAGGGGAAAACCATCTCAGTTTGATGGTATCCCCTCCAAGTAGTTTGGTCACTTCCTTTGATTGGAGTCGATTTTCCGGATATCGCCTTTAGTCTTATGTGCCTTTCGAGATAACGGTAGAAACCTTTGATCTAGTGTTAACCAACACTATTATAGATGAAGGTGCGTCTGTTAGTATTCTGTCTTCCACTACATGGCAAGATTTTGGTTCTCCACCGCTTATTCTTGTTACCTAGAATTTGTTGGCTTTTAACAGAGGAATGAGTCAACCATTAGGGATCCTTCCAAAATTACCTATTACTTTGGGAAGGAAAACCATCCATATAGATGTGCTGGTTGTTCCAGGACCCTTGGATTTCAATTTTCTCTTGAGGCATGACTATACTTATGTCATGGGGGAAGTTGTCTCCTCCCTCTTTCGTTTGATCTACTTTCCACACAAAGGTCAGATTGTGACCATTGATTAGCTTTCATTCGTTGGTCCCGACATGACATCTGGTCTACCATCATCCCTTCCGGGTCTTTATCTGCCAGTTTTATCGTCACCACAGGTTAATTATGTGGCTACCTCTCCTGTGCCCACATTCAGTGATGATGCCATTGTGCATCGTGTGTTGGGGGCATTGGGTCCTGATTTTCAAGGTATTGTTCTCTCATCTGAGGCAAACTTCTTGGAATCTATGACCTCTTACCATAATGAAAGCTCGTCAGAGCGTAGTTCTTTTTCTTATATCAAGCTCCTTAAAAAATGAAACAAATTAGTTTGAGGATAATTCATCTTTTGTTTCAACCTCGTTAAAAAATGAATTAGGTCTCGAGGATGGTTCTTTTAAAGTGTCAACCTCATTAAAACAATGAAACATGTTCCCATTCAATTCGAGTTTTTTCTAGATCTCGTAAAATTCAAGTCGAGTCTTTCTCTTACTATCGTTTTTTGAACCTTCACTCCATTTCCTATGGGTTGAAGCTTAGGGGGCATGTACACCTCGAATTGAGTCACCATGCTGGTGGGCATGCCAATTTTTCAAGCATAGTTTACTTTTTTTCAAGCTTTTGTCAAAATGAAACCAATCTCAAGCATAATTTAATTTTGTTTTCGAGCTTGCATAAAAATAAAATATTTTGGTTTTATACCCTTTGTGAACATTTTTCCTAATTTTTGGGTCATTACTTATTATGCAGATTATTTAACTGATACATTAGCTAAACATTGTATTAGGCATTTGCATAATTTGTAACAAGCATCATCACATGTACAAATATCCATACAAGAAAATAGATGTATATATATATATATATATATATATATATATATATATATATATCACAAGTTTGCAATGTGTGCATCATAAAACCTAAAAAATAATATATGTCTGTTTCAGTTACATCGTGAGACAACATGTCTCTCAAAATGTGCGGAAATAAATCCTAAGTGCCTAATCGAAATGGTGCTCATGATAGCACGTCATTTCCTATACCAACCGCCTCAGCAAGCAGTGGATATGACTCGACACCCTTATAGTGTGCCTCTAATAGGCCCGAGGCACATCATCCAAGCGAGCATAGTCTAGGACCCCACAAGTGATCCCCTCCAAGTTATGTACTAGCTCCTCCTCGTCACCCTCACCATGAGGATCGAAATCACGAGGAATTTGCCTCACTACCGGTGACATGGTTGTAGGACGCTCTAGGCCAACATCTGCATACATATAAAATTTAACTGTCAGAACCTGCATATATACCAAAAAATCTTAAAAATCATTAAAATAAAAAATGAGTCTCACCTAGCTCTTCGTCCCAATCCTCTCCCTATAGGAGTTGGAGGTCAGGATCTCTGGTGAAGTTTGTGCCGATGTAGGGCCAGTCCTCCACGACAATCAGTTGTCGTCGGAGCCAATAAAAAAAATATGGCCTCCAAGACATCTTTTGGCCACCCCCTGTTCTAGGCATCAGTGCGGCCCATCGAGCCATCCGTGGCTCTGTGGGTGGCCGCATCGGGACAATAACCTCCTGAAACTGGAATATGGGTAATCGTTCAAAGAAGAATGATACCAGAATCGATCCATACCCTAACTACTTTAGTTTGGTCTTCTTGCACATAGTGAGTTGTCATTTGATGTTGACAGTCACGGCCTCGACCCAGTTGAAGATAGTCAAGTTCATGCACTCTAAGGAAAGAAGTAGTTGTGTCTTCGTGGCCTCATGCGATGCTTGTGGTCCCGCAACCCGCATGATAGTGTGCATGACTACTCTTAGTGCCAGATCAGGGATGGTTTGGATGTCCACTTTACCACTCCTTGTTCCTTTTCGTGCCCCTGGGCACACCCTGTCAATTACCATTCCCATGTTTTCCCCGGAAGGACGGGTACCGGTCAAGATAGGGATTTCACCCCTACACGACAATCCTGTGATAAAATACACATCAAAGACTTCGAGTTCAAGCTCCTGATCCCGAAGCACAAAATTTTCTTGATCCTCGTCCCAAATTCTTATCAAATATTGAAGCAATTCGAGCTGATCTAGGAGGCACAGTTTCAGGAAGAATTTCTTTATCCCACAATTTCTGAGGGTGTTCATGCATTGTTCATTCTCCATGGACAGTTCATCCTCCTCACTGTGTTCTCTCTCTTTCCACTCAATTACCATCTTTTTCTGCTTGGTACCTGCATGCATTATCCATATGAACGTCATAAGTCCCCTTGGGCATTAAAATTTGTAATCAAATGGTTGCATTTTCTTGGAATTAAGGCAGATTTTGGGTTGCGCAGTTAGCGCGACTATTTTTCTAACAGTCACACCACCTAGCGCGACCCCTGTGTAAAAAAGGGCCGATTGGCACGGGTTCGTGCCCGAAACCCGTGCCAACTGCGATGCCCTAGTTTTTTAAAATCCTCCCCAAAGGGATTCAAAATGGCAATTAAAGGTAATGAAATATTTCTCAAAACATAGAAAATGGTGTTAGCTCTTACCTGAAACTGACGAAATTCAGATTGGTGCACTGGATTGTTCACAATCGTCGCCAGAAGATCGTAAGGTAAATGGGTCACTGTTGCACTGCAAAGAGGTAAAAGTGAAAAGTAAATATGATTTACCACTTATGGTCATTTATAAATTTTCAAAATCTTAAAATAGGTTTTAAAAAATATTTTTTGATATATTTTCATATTATTTTCGAGGAATACGTTTGACACACGTCTTTTTGTGCAACGACAGGTTTTCATATGGATATGATGAAGAGACAAGTTGTATTTTATACTTTTTCAGACTCGGTAAAAACACGAAAAAGTCACTACTGGAGTCACCTTTCAGCTCTTTTCTGACTCTCTAAAATTGAAAATATTGTCGAGTCGCTTGTCATTTTGAACTTGTTAAATTGGCTACAAAATGATATCTACCTAGTATACGTTTACCCCTTTTTCAGGCTGAGATAGATTATTTACGAAAAAGGAATACCTTAGCCGATCGCGACTAAGAGGTTCTTTCAGATATTGTTTTCTACCTTTTCGAATCTAAGAGACTATTCATGAAAAGGAACTGCTGGAGTTTTATTTTCCGCCTTCTTTTCAAACTCTCTAAATATGAAAAGATGTCAAGTTCTCCCTTTGTCAAGCTCGTTAAAACCTAATGACATCTAACTCCATCATCATGACGTTACTCGATTTCCTCCTTCCTAGGGCTCGTAAAATATACTAGGTTGGATTTTTCCGAAGGACAAACTTACATTGCAAGGATATGCTATCCACTTCAAGCTTGTTTTAAAAAATAGTTGGGGCACTCGCTAGAAATGGTGGGGGAAAAATGGAACCCAGATTGTAGTCGTGTTGGCAGTATGTCGCTCTTGAACATGGCACTTGTTTGAATTCGTGTCGGGTTGGCGACATCTCATCTCGTTATTTATTTTCCTCCATTGGTTTGGGTAATATCTTTTGACCGCTCATCTGCTCTTTTCCACATCACCATCATCTCAGATCCCTTGATGTCAAATACTGCTAAATCCAGTGTCGTGCCGCTGATATTTTCAAGAGAAGTTTTCCTCTGAAGTTGTCGACCTCCCTCTGATTCTCTATTGGTATTGATTCACAAACATCATATTCCTCTGTCTTGTGTCAATTATGTGGGAAACATTATGGCCCACCTTCGATCAAGGTCCCT
Organism: Pinus albicaulis; assembly: GCA_034641835.2. NCBI lineage: Eukaryota > Viridiplantae > Streptophyta > Pinopsida > Pinales > Pinaceae > Pinus > Pinus albicaulis. The sequence goes on from CM076575.1 coordinate 1,428,791,748, forward strand.
TCTTGTCGACTCTAGCTCATTATCCAGGAAGTTGATCTAGAGACTCCCTTCAGGTACCTTGGAGCCTGCATGCCTCAATGGTGGGTTCTTCGTATTCGACATAAGGTCCGCATCATTGGCCTTCGATCGAATGACTCTGCGGGTGTTCAACGTCAAATCACTATTCACATTCTGTAAATTGTACATTTCTTACCTTGAGAACCATTTTCATCATTGGTGGTTTCTCTCGTGTTTGTTAATGGCTTTCATCATTGGCTGGTAATCATACGATTTTCTTGCATGTTCAACTTCAGCTCATATATTCACATGCTCAAATTTGTACTTTGTTTGGGTCAAGATGGAGCACAAGACCCTAGGTTTTGTTTGATGAAATCCAGGTTGTGGGTTATTTGTGGATTACTATGATTTATTATATGACTCTTCTGATTGGATGGCTGCGACCATACCTGAGTATATTTTTTGATCCCTATCACTGGATGGTTGTGTCCATACCTCGGATCTCATTGTTTATGTACTCTATTCTAGATGGTTGTGCCCATGCCACATGTCATGTATCAGATGTATTAGTGGTACTTGTACTTACAGGTTTTCCGACAACAGTGTTTTGGTCGAATGTGTTCTCATAAAGCATTTCACCCTCCCTCTCTCTCGGACCTCATGCTTTAGGGGCATTTGTTACACAGCATTTTGTCACTTTCCCTGCAATCCCTCGCCCTGCATATTGGAGGGTATTTCCCATGACCTGTGAGCAGTTTCATACTTTGCAAATACCTTCTTTGCGTCCTTCTACATAAGGACATCATTTCTCCTATTGAACATTTTCTCAGAAAGCCCACAAAAACCTATGTTTTGGCATTGGCGCGGGTAGCCAGTTCACCCCTTGCGCCAGTGTGGAGGATGTACACTAGAGGCTGTGCCAGCTGGTGCTATATCTCTTTGTTGTACGTGCGCCAGTATTTTTGGGAATGTTTTTTAACAAATTAGAGGTTGAAGTTTCCTTTAACCACCTCATGGATGACTCATTGGAAATGGTTAAACTTGATAAGCCACGCATCTCTCCCTTTAGGTAATGGTTTTAACTCCCATGGAACATTATTTGAGGATAGGACTTCCCTCCATGATTATAGGGATCCTAGCCTCTCCTTCCCCCCTCTATATAAACAAGCCTTCTCCCTTTACAAAAGCTAGCTAAACATATAGCCAAGAAGCTGAACTTGGAGAAGAGATACTATAGATGAGTAATTGCTATAGAGAAGGTTGAACCAAGGAGGATGCCATAGAGAGAGCCTTGTTTGAATTACCGATGAGCCTTGTGAGACGTGTTTCACTGGAACCCTGTTGGAGGAGACTGCAACATCGAAGCCTAGTTGTACTCTTCCTTCTTTAAATTAATATACTCGACTATGGTATTGGTTCCATCTCTGTGTTATGTTTATTTAATGCTTTGATTTAGTCTTCTTCGACTGACTGATAGTTATGGATGTGAATAGTATGTTGTGTATCGTCTTTGTTTCTTGTGTATGTGCAGCTATCCGGGCATGAGAACAAGCAGATCATGATCTGTCGAACCAGGAACGAGAGGCAACCACTCTTCCTAACGACACAATAGTGCAGGACCCCCGTTAAGTTATCTACCAAGTCTTTGTCCATTCGTTAACTAGGAATTTATGTCATAGCGTGTCTTGTTTGTGGCTAGACCCACTATAGGGCTAGTGGGATCGCCTCTTTCCGCAGAGGGTATTTACCTCACCAACAGCCAGGTAGCCTCTCGATCTCATCTTTTATGAAAGGTGACATATCCAGTAAATGCTCCTATAGTCAATCTCTGTAATAGATCTAAATAGATTTTTTTCATTTTCATATCCATGGTCTCAAACAATGAGAGAGAGAAAAAATATTTTATATTCTATGTAAAACACATGCATTAACATATAATTGTGATATTTTCCCTTCTTTCCAACTTACTTGAAACTATTTTATTACACCATAGGAATCATTCCCATATATATCCCATTTTAATGGGGTGTATCACATTTCGATAAAAACGCAAATTAGCCATAAAATTTTCCCATTGAAACCAAAAGTGATTTGATACAAAACATATAGGTTTTAACCTTATACAGTTTAATTTTTTCAAATATATTTTTAATCAAATGAAAAATATTCAATGTAAAAAACATAGTACATTTAGAAACAAAAAGTAATTTGATACAAAACATAGGTTTTAACCAAGTATATAGTTAATTTTTTTGAAAATAGATTCTTAACAAAATGAAAAATATTCAATGTAAAACACATGCACTTTAACATATAATTGTGATATTTTCCCTTCTTTCCAACTTAGTCCATCCTTCTAGAAATATCCCTTTTAATGAAGAAAATATATCCATAGTGATCCATTGATATTTGTTCACTAACAACTATTCCATTTTGGACTTATATACCTCAAAACTATGCTCATTGAATTTATGCATCTATATCTTTAAACTACTTGAAACTATTTTATTTCACCATAGGAATCATTTCGATATGTCTCCCATTTTAATGGGGTGTATCACATTTCGAGAAAAAACACATTTGCCATAAAATTTTCCCATTGAAACCAAAAGTTCAATTTGATACAAAACATAGGTTTTAACCTTATGTAGGTAATTGTTTCAAATAGATTCTTAATTTAAAATGAAAAATATTCAATTTACAACACATGCATTAACATATATAATTGTGATACCTTCCCTTCTTCCAAGCTTAGTGGACATCCTTTTATAAAAATCTCTTTTAATGAAGCAAATATATCCATAGTGATCCACTGATATTTGTTCACTGACAACTATTCCATTTTAGACTTTTATATCTCAAAACTATGCTCATTGAATTTATGCATCTATATTTTTAAACTACTTGAAACTATTTTATTACACCATAGGATTCATTTCGATATATCTCCCATTTTAATGGGGTGTATCACATTTTGAGAAAAACACATTAGCCATAAAAGTTTCCCATTGAAACCAAAATTAATTTGATACAAAACATAGGCTTTAACCTTATATTGTTAATGTTTCAAATATATTTTTAATGAAATGAAAAATATTCAATGTAAAACACATGCACATTAACATATAATTGTGATACTTTCTCTTCTTTCCATCTTAGTGGACATCATTCTAGAAAAATCGCTTTTAATGAAGCAGATATAGATCCATAGTGGCATTGATATTTGTTCACAAACAACTCTTCCATTTTGGACTTTTATATCTCAAGACTATGCTCATTGAATTTATGCAGATCTATTTTTTATTACACCATAGGAATCATTTCGATATGTCTCCCATTTTAATAGGGTGTATCACATTTCAAGAAAGACACATTAGCCATAAAATTTTCCCATTAAAACCAAAATTAATTTGATACAAAAGATAGGTTTTAACCTTAATATATAGTTAATGTTTCAAATAGATTTTTAATGAAATGAAAAATATTCAATGTAAAACACATGCACATTAACATATACTTGTGATACTTTCCCTTCTTTCCAATTTAGTTGAAATAATTCTAGAAAAATCCCTTTTAATGAAGCAGATATATATCCATAGTGGCATTGATATTTTTTCACAAGCAACTCTTCCATTTTGGACTTTTATATCTCAAAACTATGCTCATTGAATTTATGCAGATCTATATTTTATTACACCATAGGAATCATTTCGATATGTCTCCCATTTTAATGGGGTGTATCACATTTCAAGAAAGACACATTAGCCATAAAAGTTTCCCATTGAAACCAAAAGTAATTTGATACAAAACATAGGTTTTAACCTTAATATATAGTTACTGTTTCAAATAGATTTTTAATGAAATGAAAAATATTCAATGTAAAACACATGCACATTAACATATAATTGTGATAATTTCCCTTCTTTCCAACTTAGTGGACATCATTCTAGAAAAATCCCTTTTAATGAAGCAGATATATATATCCATAGTGGCATTGATATTTTTTCACAAACAACTCTTCCATTTTGAACTTTTATATCTCAAAACTATGCTAATTGAATTTATGCATCTATATTTTATTACACTATAGGAATCATTTCTATATGTCTCCCATTTTAATGGGTTGTATCACATTTTGAGAAAAATGCATTAGCCATAAAAGTTTCTCGTTGAAACCAAAAGTAATTTGATACAAAAGATAGGTTTTAACCTTAATATATAGTTAATGTTTCAAATATATTTTTAATGAAATGAAAAATATTCCATGTAAAACACATGCACATTAACATATAATTGTGATACTTTCCCTTCTTTCCAATTTAGTGGACATCATTCTAGAAAAATCCCTTTTAATGAAGCAAATATATATCCATAGTGGCATAGATATTTGTTCACAAACAACTCTTCCATTTTGGACTTTTATATCTCAAAACTATGCTCATTGAATTTATGCAGATCTATATTTTATTACACCATAGGAATCATTTCGATATGTCTCCCATTTTAATGGGGTCTATCACATTTCAAGAAAATCATATTAGCCATAAAATTTTCCCATTGAAACCAAAAGTAATTTGATACAAAACATAGGTTTTAACCTTAATATATAGTTAATGTTTCAAATAGATTTTTAATGAAATGAAAAATATTCAATATAAAACACATGCACATTAACATATAATCGTGATACTTTCCCTTCTTTCCAACTTAGTGGACATCATTCTAGAAAAATCCCTTTTAATGAAGTAGATATATATATCCATAGTGGCATTGATATTTTTTCACAAACAACTCTTCCATTTTGGACTTTTATATCTCAAAACTATGCTCATTGAATTTATGCATCTATATTTTATTACACCATAGGAATCATTTCGATGTCTCCCATTTTAATCGGGTGTATCACATTTCGAGACAAAGCATAGGTTTTAACCTTAATATATAGTTAATGTTTCAAATATATTTTTAATGAAATGAAAAATATTCAATGTAAAACACATGCACATTAACATATAATTGTGATACTTTCTCTTCTTTCCAACTTAGTGGAAATCATTATAGAAAAATCCCTTTTAATGAAGCAGATATATATCCATAGTGGCATTGATATTTGTTCACAAAAAAACTCTTCCATTTTGGACTTTTATATTTCAAAACGATGCTCATTGAATTTATCCATCTATATTTTATTACAACATAGGAATCATTTCGATATATCTCCCATTTTAATGGGGTGTATCACATTTCGAGAAAAAAAAATTAGCCATAAAAGTTTCCCATTGAAACCAAAAGTGATTTGTTACAAAACATATAGATTTTAACCTTATATAGGTAATTCTTTCAAATAGATTCTTAATTTAAAATGAAAAATATTCAATGTAAAACAAATGCATTCTTATACACCCTTATGTCTACGTAAAGTAGTGTGAGTGATTCCACGGGTCCTCTACACCCTTCATAGGGTATAATTGGGACAGGTAGTGTTAACTTCTACAAGTTCTATAGGCAGAGTCTGTAAAGGGCCAGGTAGCCTCTGGATCTCATATTTTATGAAAGGTGACATATCTAGTAAATGCCCCTACAGTCAATCTCTAGAATAGATCTAAATAGAAGGTCTTCATTTATTTCATGATCTTGTGTCATTTTCGCTATGCATTTGCAATAAATGTCAATTTAATATATATTTTTATTGATTTTGTTTTTTTTTTTAGGGATTAAAAAACTATTAAATATGGTTGAAAAATGGAAATTATGCATAGAAGTTTCTTGCTATCCCAATCCATGGAAAGCGGTGGTTACATATGTGCTTTCCAATATTGTGACTAGCAAAGTCGTCCAAAGGAAAATTAATACCGGGAAGAACAATAAACAACAAAGCATATTATATTGGATTGATAGAAGGCTTGGAAACATCTATGGAGTATGAATCAAATGGAATTGTAGTTTTTACCAATTCTGAACTTATGTGCAACCAGATGAATGGCATATACCAAGTTAAGAATGAGAAGCTAAAATAATTGCATGGAATAGCAAACAACATTGTTAGCCAATTTCAATTTTTTAGTATAAGACATTATTAAAATGTGAATAATATATCTGTTGATCTAGAGCATGGGGCAATGCCAATTCAGGATTCATCTATCAAAGATGAATTAATATATGAATTAGAATTATATGGGGCAATTCCAATGCAAGATTCATCTCTCAAAGACGAATTAGTTTTGAGACGCTCTTCTTCAAAAATTCAAGATTCATCTGTCAAAGATGAATTAGTTTTGAGACGCTCTTCTTAAAAAATTCAAGATTCATCTCCCAAAGATGAATTATTGTTGAGACTCTCTCCTTAAAAATTTATTGATGGAAATTGTAACATATCCTGGATATGCGTGTGTTTTGTACTTATAAATGCATCTTTTTTAATGACCATGTTATTTTTTCAATTATATACCAAGTGTGTTCCAACCACACCATGTAAAGTGCAACTTGGTGAACTTCACATTTGCAACAAGTGGTGAAATTCACATTTTTATAAAATTAAAATGCGGGGACTTCAACAAATTTTTGTTTAAATGGAGTTTCACTTCTTTTTTAATGAAAATGTGTTTTTTTTCATTTTTATACCAAGTGTGCTCCCACCATGTAAAGCACAATTTGGTGAATTTATTATTTTTTATAATTTTCTTTTGCTTAAATTGAGTTTCACACATTAATTAGTGCTTTGAAATTTGTGTTTTACATAATATGTGTACAATAAATTACATTAATTTTCTAATATTTATTTTAAATTCTAGTCATTTAAAAAAATAACTGTAAATGTCCACCGTAGATATATATATGATGGAGGATGAAAAATGAAGATCAATAGAATCCCATATCTCTAAGACAAGGGGGATCGGGGATCGAGGGATGTTCATGGTATTTAAATATAATCTAAAATCTCCATACATGTGTGTACATATGGAATTGATTTTTTATCGACTTTGTGAGTTAAAAATTAGTTTTTAATAAGTTTATTTTTTTATTTTTTAGGAGATAAGAGGAGAAGGGTCTCTACTCCATCCATGAAGCATGCCCATGGTTCACCCAGTCATGGTATAGTTCACGCAGTTTAATCAATGAATATGTACATGTATTTATATGTATGAATGTATTTTTCAATTCATTATAAATTCGTATATGTTTCTGAAGCTTCTCTCTCATTTCAAGAGGTTGGTGGTGGCTCAAATCCCCTTAGAGGGCCATCAATAAGTGCTAGTAGGTTGCGTGAAGGTGGTGATATTTATTTCCCCAGAGGCCAATCAATGGCTAGTGATGTTGGTTCTCAGCAGGTTCGTTCTGGTTCTCAACATTTTCAGAGTGGGGAAGATGCTAGCCAACTACATCAAGGTTGCCATCAATTTGAATATTTTTTTCATTCAATTGGTACAAATTTGTTTACATGTGTTTTTTCTAATATACAAAATTTTATATATTGATGAAGAGGCTGAAAATTCTCCAAATGTTGGTTGAAATAGATGAAGGGCAGAACTGATCCGAATGGGAAATGGCATCAACCCATGGTATTCATCTACCCATGTTATCCATCCACCCATGGAATTTACCCATGGTATTGTAAATGGCATCGACTCATGGTATTCATCCACCCATGATATTTATTCGCCCATGGTATTGTAAGTGACCCATGGTATGTATCCACCCATGGTATTCATCCACACAATGGTATTGTAAGTGGTATCTACTCATGGTATTGGCCTATGGTATATACACATGGTATTGTAACTCAAAAAAGGCTATAAATAAAAAGCCTCAGTTTGTAAAAGGACATATTTTCGACCACTATGTAGCTTATACAGTTATTCTCTATTTTAATAAAACAAGTTTCTTTGTGGTTTTATTTTCTTTGTGTTCTATCTTCTTCTTCTTCTTTTTTTTTTTTTCTGGCATTCTAATGTTGCAGATCTTGTCAGATCTATTTCAAGTTTCTTAGATCTTGGGGGTCTCCCCCCAAGATCTGGATCAGTGGTATGAAATTTAGGTTACGCCTCCATGGGAATGAGGGTTTGAAACATATTTCAGTTTTAATGTTTTGCAGCAATCTTCAGCGAAATCCATGAACTTTTTTGGGCGGCGAGTTTTCAGATCAGATCTGAAAATTTTGGTGAAAAATTTACAAAAACAAAGACCAAATCTAGATTCCTTGTGAAAAAATACTCAAATTAAAAAAAAAAAAATCGGTCAAATTGGAGTTTGGATGAGGGAGATATCGCTGATTCAAAATCAACAATGTTGAAGCAATTTTTCTGACGACAATTCATGGATGGCGGATTTCCTGTAATTTTTTGCAATTTTCAGTGCAAAATTTTAGAATAATGGATATATATTTGAGCTTCTCTTGAAAAATCACCCAATTTCAAAAAAAAGATCGATCTAATCGGAGTCCGGATGTGGGAGTTATTGTTGATTTAAAATCAACTATTTTTTTCAGAAATTTTGTGATGGCGAAACAGTTCCAGCGTGAATCTGCGGGTCTAGAGTCTCCAGATAGTGGTTTCAAACATATGAGAAGATGCAGAATGATCATTCCATTTCCAAAAACAGGTTATAATAAATATTATGAGTTATATTGACCAAGTTATGCTCATTTTAAATTTGGAACAACATTCGGAGCGGGTTCCCTTTGGAGACGTGCCCTCCCACCCCGCTTTAGTAGGCACCTGCTTCACATTCATCAGTTTGATCATAGCAACGTTCATCTTGGGTTATTTGGAGATGTTCCCTCCCACCCCAAGCTATGTAGGCATGCTACTTCATCAACAATCAGCATCACGATTATGGGTCAACCGCACAAAATCATTTTCATCGAAGTCCGTTTGCTAGGCCGCACACTGTTAGTCACACAGTTGGTCACAAGAATTACAGGGTATCTCTATCCTCGGATCTTCATTTTTCATGGTTTTGGTTCACCCACAAACCCATGCTTCATCGAAGTCCATTTTCTAGGCCGTACACTGTCAATATCACAGTTGGTCACAAGCATTACAAGGTATCTCTATCCTTGGATCTCCGATTATGGGTTAACTACAAAAAACCCTTCTCTTCAGTGGCTCTTCATATTCAACAAAGGCTTCTCATAAGGGAACTTCACGCAATGGGGACCATTGCTTCTTAAGAAGGAAGGAATGATCCGAATGGGAAATGGAATCAACCCATGGTATTCATCTACCCATGTTATCCATCCACCCATGGAATTTACCCATGGTATTGTAAATGGCATCGACTCATGGTATTCATCCATCCATGATATTTATTCACCCATGGTATTGTAAGTGACCCATGGTATGTATCCACCCATGGTATTCATCCACACATGGGATTTACCCATGGTATTGTAAGTGGTATCTACTCATGGTATTGGCCTATGGTATATACACATGGTATTGTAACTCAAAAAAGGCTATAAATAACAAGCCTCAGTTTGTAAAAGGACATATTGTCCACCAAAATGTAGCTTCTACAGTTATTCTCTATTTTAATAAAACAAGTTTCTTTGTGGTTTTATTTTCTTTGTGTTCTCTCTTTTTTTTTGGCATTCTAATGTTGCAGATCTTGTCAGATCTATTTCAATTTTCTTAGATCTTGGGGGCCTCCCCCCAAGATCTGGATCAAGAACACTTCATTCAAGAAGAAGGTTGTCCACCCACCACGACATATCTAGCTGACATTTCTGATACACCGTGGGAAAGAAACATGCAGCAATGCACCTTAGAAAGGTGTCAACAAATTCATGCAAAATTTCGGAGAGATCTCGTGTCTTTGACTCTACTTGCTAAGAGTCGACAAAGCTTGGAAATAGTTACACATTCTTTAGGAAAACTAGTAGATGTATACCAAAAGCATGGGCCAACCACGGATAATTTTGTGGATTTCATGAGAAAAATAAAGGAAACATTGATAGGACCCGATAAATGGGAGGCTGTTAAAGAAAGAGTGACAACATCAATGGAAAATTCTATGTTTAGTTTTAAAGAAGAGCCGAAAAGGAAGATGCTGAAGGTGCAATATTTCAAGCACCCTGATATAGCTCACTATTTGTATGAGAGACATCTTGTGGCTTATGGAAGAATCCCATGGAACGACGAGGTTCCACTTTATTTTGCAAAATTATTTTATGCATAATTTTTTTTGGAAATGAAACCCAATTACAATGACCTTCCCTCTGAATTTTTTGGTTTTGGGAAAGGTCGATTATGTGACCGTAGGGGTGCTAGGCGTGATGCTGAGTTTTCTCTTCCTGAGCCACCATTAGTTCCTCGACCTGATCATGTCGAAACTTTGCGGGCAGAGATGGAAGCCACTTCTAAAATTAGTCGAGAAGCAAGGGATGCCATCATCGACAATGTTCACAGTAGATTGGGTGGAGTCGATGTTTGTCTGAATCGACAAAGAGCACATGAAAATGCACGTGCCAATTTTTTGTATTGTATAGATGAAGAGATTGACAACATGAGTGTTGAAAATCTCAAAACATATGCAAAGAATTGCCGCAATGGTTGGCATGACCTAATGGTTCATGAGGAAGATGGCATGGGAACAATATGTGTTAATGGTCAGGATTCAATTATTTTAACACATACATACAATTTGTATATACATTTATTTGTATGTACATTAATCTAACACCAATTTGTATTATTATATGTTAACACTATTTCCAGTTGTCACGCTTGATGAATGAAGAAAATTTTAATATCATGTTTGGAGCCTCAGGTTCAAAAATCAAGATGGTTCTCACTATCAAGATATGTTGGCAAATGTTAGTGTTTTTTAAACTTGATATTTTTAAAATAAATAATTGTGCACACATGTACATTTTCATGTATATATAATAAAATGTTTTAACAGATTCTGATTCCGTCTGATGTTTTTGGGATGGCGGTACCTTCTTCTTCCTTAGGAGATGTACCTTATACTTCCTTACGAGATGTGCTAGGTTCACAACAAGTATGGACAATTTTTCACTTTTAAAATTTATATGTTTTTAATTTATATATATACCACCTCAAAAATTTCCATTAAAAAATGAGATATATCTATATCTTGAGTTATTCTAAATTTTTTGAATTTTAGGTTTTTGGAGATTTTATTTTGGAGCCTCTCTTAGGAGATGTGCTAGATGTGCCAAATCCACCTGCATAAGTATTCAATTTTTCACTTTTAAATATATATGTTTTTAATTTATAATTTATAAATTGAAGTTTAAAAGTTTTATTATGAACTGAGATCTTGATCTTGAGTTATTTTAAACATACTTAAATTAATTTTTTTAATTGTATGTTTCTATAGAGGATTTCTTTTCTCCACAGACTCTAGTGATGGAGATAGGAACATCCACAACATTTCAACCATTTGAACAAGTTGTCTATTTTTTTTTTTAATATTATTGAAAATAAGTTTATATATATATATATATATATATATGCATTTTCAATTGAATTTTTTTCAATATAAAATATTTGTAAATGTACATGTATATTGTACAATTTACTGTTGGAGATGTTCCCATGGGGGAAGTTGTAGGTGACGAGCAACAAATGGAGAGGGAACCTCGTGAGGTATTGCATGATTTATTTTTTTTTATATTTTGTTTTTTACATGAAGTTCTATATATTCTCACTCATTTTTAAAACATCAAATTTTAATTTTTGTATGCGCAATGTGTACAGGTTCCCCATGCTTCGCAATATAGCTCGTGGATTGAGACTCTGCTAGGAAAGACACTACGTCCATCTATATTTGATGGATGATTTCTAGATTTTATTGAGAATTATAGTCTTAAATTTACTTTTTTTATATATTATCTAGATGCAGTCATATATATATAACTTGATACTTGATACTTGTGAGATCTACAGTTTTTGGACATATTTTATTGTGCTAATATAATTTTTTTTGTTTTTAAAACTTAAGTTTTGGATAGTTGAACTACTAGTAATGTTGTGATCTATAAATTAATTTTTTTATTTTGAACTACATTTGGCATGTAAAGTAATGTTGTGCTGTACTTTTTTTTGTTTTTAATACTTAAGTTTTGGATTGTTGAAATACATTTGGCATGTGAAGTAATGTGATCTATAATTTTTTGTTAAATTAAAAGTTAAGTTTTGGATGTTGATCTACATTTGGCATGTGATATAATGTTAAATGTTTTTATTGAATAGTTGAACTACAATTGGCATGACATGTGAAGTAATGTTTTGATATAATCAAAAAGTTTTTAAAACTCATGTTTTGGATGGTTGAAGTACATTTGGCATGTCAATTAATGCTGTGATCTATAATTTTTTGTTAAGTTAAAACTTTTAAGTTTTGGATGGTTGATCTACATTTGGCATGTGATATAATGTTAAATGCTTTTATTGGATAGTTGAACTAAAATTAGCATGGCATGTGAAGTAATGTTGTGATATAATTAAAAAGTTTTTAAGACTCAAGTTTTGGATGGTTGAAGTTCATTTGGCATGTGAAGTAATGTTGTGAGTTTCACACATAAATTAGTGCATAGTAGTTTCACCAATTCAATAAAATTTAAAAAAAAAAATCATATCATATTCAAAGAGATAGAAAGGTTAAATATTGCATAAGAATTTCACTAGTTGAATAAAATTCAAAAAGGAAAAATCTAAAATAGTTCATATTATTCACAGGATAGAAAGCTTAAATTTCTTCTCCATATAATAACTCAAGGAAATCTTCCTTTGAAAAAGTCCCTCATCCAATGTGTAGATTTAGGTGATTACTAATGTCATAAATTTACCAATTTATAAATCAACAAGGCTTCCTAGTTGAGTGCATTAATGACATTGAACCCAATTCAACAAACATATATGTATTTCTTATATTTCCAATAAAAATTAAAGGGATTTATATGGGAAAGAGAGACAGTGTAGAAAATGAATTAACTCAGAAACAGATTACAGAAAACACACATAAAAATCATACACAAAATATTGGCAGAAAGGACTGAAGCCTCATGGCTTCCTCACTTATTCTCTCTTATTAAAAGAATTTAGAGTTACAATTTAAATAGATGAGAGACAATGTATTAAGATAGTCTGTGCTATCTTAGACTCCTTTGGTTGAGATAATTTCTCACCAAAAACCCACCAAGATAGGAGTTACTAAACAAACTCCAATATTTGAGGAACAACCTAAGAGTTAGGCACATATTCCTAACTTGCAATATTTAATTAATTAATTTATGTTTGGATTTATTATTGTTATGTGATAGAGGCTAAAATTCCCCCCTTCAATGATAAATTCAAAGTAAGAACGAGGAGCCATCTTCCAAGTTCTCATGTTGATCCTAAAAAACATTGCCTGAAAAACTGCCAAAGCTGGATGTTGAAAAATTGTAATCTGAAGAGACCACGAGTCAGCTGTATATCCGATTCATCTCTGAATTTCACTTGAAAACTCCATCAAGTGCCAAGTTGCAAAAGGATCCATTTGTCCTTTGCATGAAATCAACATCCTTTGTCCACTGACAAAATTTGTTCAAAGCCCACTGGTTGATGATGTCAAACACAACTCACTGTTGCTTTTGCTGTGCTGAAAAATATTCACTGCTTCTTTGCTATTGACTGCCCACTGGAAAATTTGTTGATTCCCATTGGCTGTTGAAGATGCCCACTAGTTTCTTTTGCTATTTTTGTCAAGACTTTCAGTCTAACAACCACTATCAATTTCATTGACATTTTCCCCCCTTTGGCAACTGAAAGGAGAGACACTTCACTTGGAAAGTATTCCTAAACTCCCCCCCTTTAGGTGTAGGATTTTTACACTGGTGTACTCCCCTATTCAACTGAATGAGAGTACCATCATCTTTTCACTGTTGGTTGCACTATGTGTGATTGTATGTGATTGTAGAACTGAGACAATCTTTTGATAGTGGATGACCATTTCCAAGGATCAATCCATTCATAATGTATCTTCTATCGGGCTGATTTTTGTTGGTTGCGACATTTCTCTGAGGAATTATTGGGCTTTCCACAATGGAAACAAGGATGGAGATCAAAACACTGATCTTCCATATGACCGGTTCTTTGACAATGAGAAAATTTCGATTGGACTTCAACTTCAGGTTGCCTGCAATTATGTTTGTCTGCAACTTTGGGTTATGTGCATTGCTGGTTGTCTGCAAGTTTCTCAGAACCTGCCGAGATGAGTTGTGCAAGAAATCCCGCACTGATGAACTTAATGGGCTTGGAATAATCTAGGATATGCAGGTTGGTGTCATTGTTGACTTATCCTAAGACTCGTCGATTCCTATTATTTTGAATTTCTTCCCATTGCTTGATGACGGGCTTGGAAGAAATTAGAACTGGAACAACTTCGACACTTGAAGCTGTTTGGATGAATGACTTATCATTTGGATGGTTCAAAGACTTGAAAGTATCACTCTTTTCTTGCAATTCATTCCTTTTAAGTTGTGACTCGAGTTGAAGAAACTCAATAGTTTCATGTGTTTGTTGTAGATACCGTGAAATATCAGCAAGAGTTTCTTTTCTGATGTGCACCATGTCTTCATCACTGGAGATGATCAAACTGTGAAGAATGTTTAACAACTGAATATGTTGCGCCATCTGAACTTGCTCAATTGAAATCAAGCTCTCTTGCCAGAGATGTCGTGCTTTGAATTGTTTCACTTGATTTTGGTATTGGAATGACAGGCTCGCTTGCTATGTGGTTTGAATGGCACGCTCGCTTGATTTTTTGCTTATTGTGCTTACTTGGAACACTTGCTAGAATTGTAGAATTTTCTTGCTTAAACTCTAGAATTCATTCTCGCTTGATGACGATCGCGGTTGCTTGAATGCTCACTTGACTTACTTGATGACTTCAATCTCACTTTAATGAATAGCCACGCTCACTTGATGTCGATCTCAAATTGCTTGATTGTTTTAACTTATTTAATTTCTTTGATTGTTGCTGCAATGAACTTCACGCTGGCTCACTTGATGGTTTGATATTTGTACTGACTTGATGCTAATTGCTTGAATGAATACTCACGCTCACTTGCAGGAGATGTGAACTTGTTGCTTGTTTGATTTAGAGTAAAAAAATCATGCATTCACTTGATTTTTCTTAAAGACAGGGTGTCGAACACTGTCGAAAATGCACCCAAAAAATTTTACAATGATTTTAATGATTCACTTAAAACAATGAATTCACTTGTCCTCTTAAAAATTCATTAACAATTAATTTTTAATGATTCACTTAAAACAATGAATTTGATTACAAGTTCCTAAATGTATTTGCAAGAACGTTGATGTAGACTTTGCTTTGAAATGCATTAACTTGACTAAGTGAATTTTCTTGTTGAGGTAGAATGTTGATGTTGAAAACTTTGATTATTTTTTGTAGGTGTGCAGATGCATGGGTTGAGTTTATTATCCTTCCTTGCAGCTTCTTCATTACATGTGTTGTGCTTGCTTGTATTGAACTTTATGTATGTGTTAAATGAAAACATTTATGTGTCAAAACTAGACACAGATCAGAAGCAACAACATGAAGCCATAAAAATACTCACCATCACAAACACACATGGTGTACCTAAGATCCCCTTATTCAATTTCGGGTGGATCTAGGACAAAATCACCAAAAAAATGATATATTTATTAAGTATTGAGTACATAAGAAATAGTTGCCTTCAAGTAATGAAAATGCCAAGCTGACAACCCTTTGAAACAACTCGCCTTCAAAATCTGGATGTTCACTGACTAAATATCTCAGAAGAAATATAACAATGAATTTCTCGTTTAAAAAAAGTCCACTTATCACTCCAACTTGAAATTTTTTTTACCTTACCACTCCAAAAATATTTATGATCACTTAAAATTCTCCCAAAATTAAATACAAATTCTTTTCGCACTTATCACTCCAAAAAAAAAAAAATTACAAATACTCCTTGTCTTTCCAAAAGTAAAATGTTAATACGCCTTATTATACCCTCCAAAAGAAACTTTAGTTTAAAACTATTAAACCTTATCCCTCCATTATAAAAAAAAAAAAAACCCAAAAACACATATCACTCCACTCACTTCTCACCCCCAAAATATGAAACTTACTTTTCCATTACATATACTCTTTTTTTTTCTTTTTTTAAATTCCTTTTAAAAACTCCAAAAAAAAAAAATTATTTTAGGAAGTCATGTTTAAAAGGAAGTGAATTTATCATTCAAAACATAAAGCCATATATGTAATGAATTATGCACCATCATTTGAGATTTGAATTACCAGCACCATCGTTTGAGATACGACAATTTTTAAGGCAATTATCCATGCTGTCCACGCTGGTATTTTTGCAATGCATCCTCTTGAAAAAGCTGCTTTTAGAAATTCGTTAATCCTGTGTCCTCTTCACAATGCTGCCAACACGTCGATGTCCTTCCAGCAATGTATTCCTTTTATGCATAAGTATCCTGACATATGACGTCTTTTCAAAAACCTCTGCAAGATATACTTTGTATACAAACCTCACATCATTGGGTTCCACACACAACCCACAATGCTGACTCCTCCACAAAATCAAAACGCTTAACCATTTAAAGTTCCCCCAAATTTAATTATACCTGTTACGCAATTGGTCACTCTTGCATTGTGCCTTGTAAGGGACAACAAATTCAGTCACTGCTACCAAATATCATGACAAAACACTTGGAAGGGAAAGTAATATTACACCACTGAAGGTTGAAGCTGAGGAATTCAATTAAACACTGTATAAATGTCATTCAATGCACATATATGATGCCAATGCATATATACCAATTCTACGTAGACAAATGAAACGGTTTTAACCATCAAATGTTGGCGTTCAACAATCAAATACTAGTGCACAAACAATGACTGTAAGATGTAGCAATAATAATCTAATGTTACCATCTCCCACACATACTCTCTGCTTAAGCGGATCATAGAAAGACTTGGAAGCTGTTGTGCTGCTGCACCGATCACATCGGGCTCAGACGCACTACTGTCTGTTGGAGCACCGTCAACTCTATGCCCTCTCTAGAACACAACAATCTTGAGATCCCAGCAGCCACACCAAACACCATGAAATACTCCAAATAGAATCTGCTGCTCACCACGGGTTCTAGCTGATGAATTAAACAACATCGACATAAAAACTCAGTCTCCCAGGCAAAGGCATCGTCATAATGTTTTGAGGAATGCAACTTCAACAACGAGGAACAACATGGACTTCGTTGACTATTGAAGGGTAAAACATGAACCCCATGCATTATTTAGAAGGAATACAGTTCATGGCAAGGGTAGATGACGTCCGATTAATGAGATTTACGCTGGCTCATCTAATACACAAATCAAATAGCAAGCAGTTCTCACCCACGCTTCGCTAAGGGACAGGTTCTTTTTGTAGTCTCTTTTTGCCGTAATGTTGTTCATACTTGCAACGAGGGGGAGAGATTTATATAAAAGTTATTCATACACTTTTTTTGGAAAGCCTTACATTAATGGATAAGATTTATATTCAGTCCAATATGGACCGCGGCCATCGAAAACACCGCAGAACAAGCATACAGTCCAATCGTATTATATTTTATTTACAAGCATACAGTCCATAATCAATGTCGTAATGCAGGATTCAAGATGTTTGAAAAGGGCGCATATTCATATTTAAAAAATTTAGAAATAAATCACAATTAAATTTCTTTTCTCAAAAAAAAAATTAATAGATTGCATACCAATTTCTTTTCAAAAGTCTGCAGAGTTGAAAAACTCCATATTCACCTCATTTGCATTACCAATGGCTCCGATGCCACATGTAGAAAATGAAATTAACTCAAAAACAGATTATAGAAAACACACATAAAAATCATACACAAAATATTGGCGGAAAGGACTGAAGCCTCATGGCTTCCTCACATATTCTCTCTTATTAAAAGAATTTAGAGTTACAATTTAAATATATGAGAGACAATGTATTAAGATAGTCCATGCTATCTTAGACTCCATTGGTTGAATAATTTCTCACCAAAAACCCACCAAGATAGGAGTTACTAAACAGACTCCAATATCTGAGGAACAACCCAAGAGTTAGGCACATATTCCTAACTTGGAATATTTAATTAATTAATTTATGTTTGGATTTATTATTGTTATGTGACAGAGGCTAACAGACAGAACATATAGCCCATCAAATACTTTTTAGAGGTCAATGAAGGTATCTAGTGAAATGGAAAAGGTCAGAGAAGGCTCAACCAATACGAGTTTTCATTATGTGGGAAAATTGTTGGAACACTTGATTGTACTCCAGTAATCTTAGGATTGCTTTTTATCTCTACATACTCTTATTTGAGTGAAAATTTTCAAAGGTAAGAACATAGCTTTTCAATCCAACTAACCATATTAATTGAGCTCTATTTGAAAAAAGAGTAAAGAAAAGCTAACATGCCAACAAAATAACATTCATGGTTGTCATTTTTTATTGGAATAGCTAAATAATTTTAAGGATTCTCCATCCAAAAACAATTTCAATGAAGAGAATCCTTAATATGATTTAGCTATTCCAATAAAAAATAACAACGAGTGATGTTATTTTGTTGGGTTTTTGGTTTTTTTTACTTTTTTTTTCAAATAGAGCTCAATTGATATGGTTAGTTGGATTGAAAAGCTATGTTCTTTCCATTGGAAATTTTTTCACTCAAACAAGAGTATGTAGAGATCAAAAAAAATCTTAAGATTATTTTCAAGTACAATCAAGTGTTCCAAACATTTTCCCACATGATGATACCTTCATTGACCTCTAAAAAGTAGTTGATGGGCTATATGTTTTGCGTCTTTCCCATATAAATCCCTTTAATTTTGATTGGAAATATAAGAAGTAGATATATGTTTGTTGAATTGGGTTCAATGTCATTAATGCACTCAACTAGGTAGCCTTGTTCATTTATAAATTTTTAAATTGATGACATTCAGTTAATTGCATTCTAGAACATATATATTCAATACATGAAACATTTTTCATAAATGCACATGGGAAAACTACTTGAACAATTAATTGAATTCTAGAACACACACACACACACACACACATATCCAATACGTGCAACATTTTTCATCAATGCACATAGAAAAGCTACTTTCGGTTAATTGCCTAGAACATATCCGACCATTGGACAACCAAATTTTGTACTAGATTTTCTATCATGAATAGAGATGTGGGTAAAATCCCACCAAAAGTTGGAGAAGTGTTCCGAGTCTCTTGTCCGAAAAGAATCTTCGTACAAAACTATACTGTGGATGATTTATTTACATTCCGTACTTTTTACCAGAAAAAACCGCGAGAAAAACTGGTCACATTCAGTCCATGTATATATTCAGTACGTGCAACATTTTTCATCAAGGCACATAGAAAAACTACTTTTAGTTAATTGCATTCTAGAACATATATATTCAACACATGAAACATTTTCCATCAATGCACATATAGTAAAACTACTCGAACATTTAATTGCATTCTAGGACATATATATATATATATATATATATATATATATCCAATACATGCAACATTTTTCATGAATGCATGTATAGAAAATCTACTTTCAGTTGATCCTAGTGTGCATGTACCAAAACAATTTGTACATGTGCAAACACTTGCACAAATAACATAACAAGGTAGCTCAACTTTTAGTTGAGTTCTCTAAGTTCTAAAACATAATCCAAAGAGAATAAATTGTTGGACAGTTCAATCAAAAAAATTCCAATGGAATACCATCTTCAATGATCTGTTCATGATCAGATTTTGACATTTTCCATTTCTTAATTTTCGTTTTTTTCTTTGATTGAAACTCTATCAACTTTATGCGTGTTGCACACACCAAGTGACTATATTGACAGCTAATGACATCAGGTTCATAGTCTTCAAAGTAAACAAAATCCCCACTTTTATTAGTTTGTCTGAAAAAATATCCTTTCAGTATAATAGATCCTCTTTCATATGGAAACCCGTGATCATTATAGTTTTCTAATGATTTCATTTATCGTTCAGTGCAACGCATCAAATAGTACTTCACATTTTCATCGTTGTTAGTAGGTGCAATTACAAAAAAAACATCTCCTGCACAATAAAACAAACTTAACAAACTTATGTATTTAAATTTGTTTCTAGATCTTTACCATTTGAAAGCAATTCAAATGTTACCTTCTCTAACAAGATCAAAAACTCGATCACCATTAGTTGATATTGTAGTCTCCTCTGATTGCATTTCTTCAAACATTTCAATAGACATTTTTCCCTTTGTATTTAGCTCTGTATGTTTCCAATACAAAGGGAAGATTGGAAACATACAGAGCTAAATAGAAAGTGAAAATGTGAAGTTGGGTTACACTTTTTGCCCTTTTTTGAGAAAAAAACTTTCATTTTTTTCAGTTCTTCAACATTCTACAAGCTAAAACAATTTGTCTGTTTAGAATTTCATTTTGCGATAAAAATAAAGGTTTTCAGAAATTTTGTTAGCTTTCTATTATTTATTTTTTGGAATTTTTTTATACACATTTGATATGTCAACTTAGCATTTCTTTGAGTGTGTGTTTTTTTAACAATCAAAGGATTCATAAGAAGTCATGTTAATACGCAATGTTGTATTATTTGAAAATTTGTGTTTTTGAGAAACAAAATGTGTTACAACAATCTAGATAGAGTTTACTTCAGGTTCGTCATATTTACAAAGAAAATGGATGCATCTCATAATTACTAGAATTTTTTGAACTGGTCCAATATGAAAAAACTGCATATTTTGAATATGTTTTGCAATGCGAGAAATTTCTTAACATATAAGTTATAAACTAAAAATATAAAAGCTACCCATTAGAGACGACAGACCAATGTAATGCACCATAACTTTTTCAATTTTTTTTACAATTTATTTTGGAAGATACAAAATTATGATTTCACTGAATCATAATGACCTTCAGAAATTGTTTGTACCTATTTTATTACAAAATTAATTAAAATTAGTAAATATTTATGAAATTCCATAAAAGTTATATTTCCTGAAAGTAATTCAGTTTTGAAAATGCTTGTCTTGGTTCCGACAGTTAATTCAGAATGTTTCATGGAGTTTAATCAGTCCAAAGTTGGAGATACGTATTCAGAGCTTGGCTCTGCATAATTGCGGTCGCGCTAGTTCGACCGAACTCTTAAAAGAAATTCGGCCGAAATGCGTTTTGTGCCGATAGCCCGTCAAGTCTAACGACATAAAAGTTCAGCCGAATTTTTTTATAAAATTTCGGCCAAAATTTTACCTGACTTTACGTTGGCTGGAAAATACCGTGGAGCCCCTCCAAAAAAAAAATTCGCGGCAATATAAATTTCCACAAATTCATTCATTATTTTTACATATTTTCGCACATTTGGTCCTATTTTACAAAGGTCTTGGGTTTTGGTCTGATTTTGCAAAGAATTGTTTTGGGCTTTAGGACTTTTCTTGGAGGTACATTCAAAGAACATTGGGTTGAAGGACTTTTGTTGGAGGAAAATTCAAAGGACTTTCTTCGAGGAACATTCAAAGGACATTTCTTGGAGGCATGTGATACATTTTTTGGATGTTTTTTGGGCTTCATTTTTTTTTGTAGTATGGATTTGGGCTTAATTTTCATGGAGGTATGTGATACATTTTTTGGATGTTTTTTGGGCATCATTTTTTTTTGAAGGTATGGATTTGAGCTTTCAAAAGGACTTTTTTTAGGCTTAATATTCAAAGGGAATTTTTTGGACATTTTTTGGAAGTACTTTTTAAAGTGATATTTTTTTAGAGGTTTTTTTGAAGTATTTTTTAAAGTGGCATTTTTTAAGAAGTTGGAATTAATTTTCAATAGACATTTTTTGGAGGAATTTTTTGAAGTGACGTTTTTTTAGAGTATGTGTTTTGGGTTGAAGTATATATTTTAAAATGATTTTTTAAAATGAGTTTTTGTCTAACTTTTTAAATGAAATATTTTTGTAGGACTTGGAAGGAAATATTTTGAGCTTCGTTTCATTTTTATAAGACATTTTTTTCTCAGATTTTTTGAAGTAAGTGTTTTAGATTGAAGTATGTAGTTTTTGCAAAAAATTTAAAATGAGTTTTTTTTAAATTAAATATTTTGTGTTGTTTTTTTAATTGAGTTTTTGTCTAAATTTTTGAAGGAAATTTTTTGAACTTCATACTCTATTATCATGGGAAATCGAAGGAATTGTACCAGAAAATATGATCAGAAAAGAGACCCTGAGGAACATAGAGAAGAGACGAGACAATCTCGCAAAAGAAAGATAGAAGCACTCTCAAATATTGAAGGGGAAAATCAACCTCAACTAGAAGTTGAAGCAAGTATGTAAATGTAAATATTGCGAGTTTGATATATTTAAAATTTTCCTAGTGTAAAATGTGAAGCTTATTTTTTATTTGATGAACTAATTTGAAAATATTTTGCAATGTAAACAGATAGAGATATTCCTCAAAACATTGATGATGAGATAGAAAATTTTGAAAGAGAAAGTGAAAGAGATATTGAACCAATGATTGAAGATGTTGAAAATGTTGAAAGAAATTCAACTGAATAAATTGAATCACATGGTACACACACACACATAGATATATATGTGTGTGTGTGTGTGTGTGTGTGTTTGTGTGTGTGTGTGTGGAACACATGCACATATTATTGAAATTATACATATATTTATTAATTTAGTTATTTATTGAATATGTAAACTTATTATATGTACTATTCATTCGAATATGTATAGATGAAATCAATGTCGATGATGAGATGTTAGAAAATGTTGACACTCACACGTATGGAGATAAAAAAGTTGACCATTATATACAATATCGTGTTAACCGCATTTTTAATGCGTACTTCATAAAGAAAAATGTGACAGTTCAAGCCCAAATGTTGAAAGGTCTCCTATCATTAAGAAAATCAAAAGAAGTTATGACTTTATTAAGTATTCGAAGATCAACCAAAGATAAAAAAATGAAGGAAAATGCAATACAAAATATAAGTAGTGCTATGAATTCAATTAGAAGATCTAGATAGAAAAATGTTTTAGTTGTATGTAGAGCAATACATATGGAAGTGGTTTCATCAAGTACTAAAGAGAATCACTTGGTAAAATCTATGGCATGAGCATTAGGAACCTCACGAAAAAAGTTTCACAAACATCAGAAATTTTGGTTGCAAATAGATGTAAATGATGAACTTGCTTGTTGGAGAGCTATTTGTAGGCAACCATACAAAGATAGACTTGGAGAACATGTTAAAAAAATAATATATCAATATTGGAAGAAAAATTCACGTGTTTTGCCAAATGTAAGGGATGTGATGCGAAGAAGAATAATACGAAATCAATACAAAGAACATGAAAAACATTTCTTGGTAACCACTCAGATAGAGTTTTTCAACAAGTTCAAATAAGAGAATCACGAAATTCATGTGTCAATCAGTGCTTTTTTCAACAAAAACCATGGTATGTAAAACCTATCACCGTACGCGACACTTGTTGTTGTCATTATCATGTGGAATTTGAGTTATATTATAAAACATTCCTTAATTTTGGTAGAACATTTTGGAAGGATTGACCTCCTCCTTCCACTATCCATGATTTCATATCTCAAATTCTACGTGAAAGACAAAGTAATGATCTATTTTATGAAAATAAATGTGTTGGTGGTAAAAAATGCAATGATTGTGGAAATTTGACTAAATTTCAAAACAAATATTGTATTGATATAAATAATCAATCATTGTCCAACATGAAAGTGAAATGGAAGAGATATGAATATATCCATACATCGATTCAAGGTGCAAATAATGCTAAAAGAATTGAATAACGAGAAGAAAAAAATTTTGTGATAGACTTTTTGAGAAATTTTGAGGCAGAAATTTATAAATACACCAAGCATTCCCATAGAGCTCGATGGCAAGACTTGCAATTCAAAAAATCCCATGAATTTTTTCCACTACAAACCATTTTGTCAGTGATTGATTTTGCAGAAAAATACACATTTTTGCCACAAAAATAAATTCAGAGTGACTACTATAATTCTAACCAAGTCTCCATGCTCGTCCATATTCTATATAGAAATGCTGGAAAAAAAAGTCAATCATATAGAAAGCACCAGTGAAAATCGACATGTTATTAAAGAGTATCACTTTTATCAATGATGATCGCACACATGATACATATTTTGTACAAAACTATTTTGGAAGGATTTATGATTCCTTAAAAAGTTTGGGAATAACATTCAATGAACATTGGATATGATCGGATGGATGCGTAGTTCAACTCAAATATGCACAATCATTCTTTTGGTTGTGTTGTCTTCATAAGAAAACCTGCATTAAACATTGTTGGAATTTCTTCGAGACTGGTCATGGAAAAGGAGAACATGACGGTAAATGGGCATGCATAAAATGAGAACTTCGAAGATATCAAATGAATCCCTTTGCAAGTCAACTTGTGGACGCTAAAGAAGTTGTTCAATGGTGCATCGCTGCTCTAAGCTATGAGAATAACCGATCAAGGGAAGTGTGAAGGTACATTCATTTTAATTTTTATTGGATATCTAATTTTAAATAGTGTACATTTATCACAATTTGATTATCTTTGATTGTATTTTGATACCATATTTACATTCTTCTTTGAATTTTCCATATAAAGGTTTTTTTGGCATATTGAGATCAAAGAAGTAGATAGATCAATTGGAAATGATTTTGAAACAATAAAAGGGACTCGAAAATTGCATTCAATTAAAACAAAGTTGTCCACAAATTTGTTTTCATTGGATAAAAGAAAATATTCTTGTTTTTGTCATGTTTGCATAGACAACACAAAATCCAACGACGTTTGTGAAAGAAAAATTTAAATATACCCTTATAAATATAAATAATTATGACTATAATGGGGTTCATTACAAGTGGTATTAAAGAGGTAGGTTACAACAATGGGCCTCTTATGGATCCTAAACCAAAATATTTATTTTTATTTATGTTGTTATATAATAATCAAAGGACTATTAGAAAAGTTTGAAGTATTGATAAAGAACAAAATCGACATAATTCCATAGGATCACCTATAGGTGGCAAGGAATCTCATACTAATATTGGAATGATTTGTGGAGGAACTGGTAAGACAAAAAACCAAGAATATGAGATATTGCAAGTAATGCATAGCTTGAAGGAAGACTTAATTAACATAAAGGACAATCAAGAAATACTATCCAAGGAAAAAGAAGAACAATAGGATATTAATGGTTATTTTTTGAAAAAATTAAAAGAAGATAGAGTTAAGAAAAAAAAAAAAAAACTCACAAGAAGAGAACTAGGAGTGAATCAATAGATACAATTGATTCTATAACTTCTAGTGGAATTAGGTGTGATGAATTTAATGAGGAAGAAGAAAAAATATCTACGAGCATTACTTCTATATCCAAGAAGAAGAAGAATACATCTCAGCTACAATGAGAGTTTAAAAATATTAGGCATCCAAATTTTAATGGTGACTCCAAGGAAGGAGTAGAAGAATGTGTTCTTAATATCTCCAAGTATTTTGAGGTCTATTATTATCGAAGAAATTTGAAGTCCATATTGGAAAATTACTAGTTGAATGGAAAAGAAGCATTATGGTGGGATGAAAATAAAGCTATAAAAATAATTATAAGTAAAAATATGACTTTGAAACTTTTTAGAAAATAATGTAAGAACAATTATCTAACTAAAAGCTACTTTAAGGAAAGGGGAAATGTAAACTAAATTCCACTATGGTGGAAGTCCAAGGTAAAATTTGTGAGAAATTTGTTTCTATGTTGATGGATCCTAGATCTACTTTAATTTACATTTCCTCTGCTACAATTGAAAAATGTGAAATTAAGAAGTAAAAATAGAATCGACCCTAGCTAGTACAACTAGCCATAATAACAAAAAGGAAGGTGACATAAATAAGAAAATATTGTTTATTAAACTTGAATGGAATGAACACTCAACTAAGTTTGAACATTTTACCTTTGGGGTCATAGGACATGCTAATTGGATAGATTGGTTAGAATCTCATAGAGTAATTCTAAATTTCTTGGAAATATATTTCACTTGTATTAATGATGAAGGAAAACGTTGTGTAGTTAAAGGAGTACCCAAATCTATTTTCCTGAGGCATATTTCTTCCTTAAAATTGAAGAAGAGTGCTCAAATAGTTTTTGTTTAGGTTAACTATTTATAGGAAAGAAAAAAAAAACCATCTTTAGAAGAATTCCATGTTTTGGAGCAATATAAATATGTAATTATTGAAGAGACACTAGAAATTCCTCCAAGTAGAGAAATAGATTTTACTATTTATCTCATTCTTGGAGAAATTATGGTGTCCAAAGCTCCAGATAGGATGATCATACCTAATTTAATGGAGTGAATATTCAATTGCAATAGTTGCTAGATAAGAAGTACATAAGACCTAGTGTGTGTCCCTTAGGTGCACTAGTTTTATTTTTCAAAAAGAAAGATGAGACACTTAGGCTTTGTATTGACTATAGGCAGCTGAACAAAATGACCATTAAAAAAATTCATTTAACTCGAATTGATGACTTGTTTGATTAAGTCCAAGGAGCATCAATCTTTTCAAAAATTTATAAGGTATGGATATCATCAAATAAGGATCAAGGAGGAATATATACAAAAAACAACATTCACAACAATATATGGACACTATGAATTTGTGGTGTTTCCATTTGGACTCACTAATGCACCAACAACTTCCATGTACTTTATGTATAGTGTGTTGACTCCTTTTCTCATCAAATTTTTCATAGTATTCATAGATGATATTTTGGTTTACTCATAGAGTAAAAAATAACATGATCAACACTTGCATATTGTTTTTCCAACACTTGGAGAGAATGATCTATATGCTAAGCTTAGAAAATGCTCATTTTACCAAGAAGAGGTTCAATATTTGGGACATGTAGTTTCAAAGGAAGGTATTACTGTGGATTCAAAAAATATTACAGCTATTATTTAGTGGACGGTACCTAAATATGTAGTTGATGTCAGGTCATTCATGGGAATAACAGGTTATTACAGAAGATTTATAAAGGGTTTCTCTAAATTAGCATATTGTGTTTACTTCTTTACAAAAGAAGGGGATAAAATTCATATGGAGTCAGAAGTGCCTAGATAGTTTTGAGAAACTAAAGCAACTATTAACCACTACTCCCATCCTGAAACTAGACTATCATAATAAATATTTTGTTGTTTGCATAGATTCCTGTAAAGAAGGATTTGGAGGTGTTTTAATGCAAGAGTTTTATGTGATTATCTATGAGTCTAGGAAATTAAAGGGTCATGAAAATAACTTGTTATATATGATCAGAACTAGCATCCATCATCCATGCTTTAAAAATGTGGAGGCATTATTGGATAGGAAGGAAATTTAAGGTAAAGATAGGCAATGTTAGCCTCAAGTATATTTTTGACCAAAAAAATCTAAATGTTAAGGAAGCTAGACGGTTGGAATTACTTAGTAAGTACAATTTTGAAAGTGTACACAATAAAGGAATAGAAAACAAAATTTTCGATGTTTTAAGCAAAAAATTAAGTCAAATCTGCACCATTTTAACAATCGTTTGGCATATATATTTGATAGAGAAGATAGAAATAATAAAAAAATTTGATGAATAATACATGCAAATTAAAAATAAAATATAAAAAATTGAACTATTAGGTGAAGAAGAAACTAATTTTTTAGTGAATAATCAAGATTTCTTGTTGTTCAAAGGGAAAATTTATTTTCCCAATGATCCAAAATTGAAAATATTTGTTTTAGACAAGTTATATAAGAAACCAAAATCTTGTCATCTTGGATACCAAACACTGATAACTTTTTCGAGGAAGGATTATTATTATTTTAACGTAAAAGCATAGATAGAATAGTATGTGGCTAGGTGTTTAGAGTGCCAACAGGTGAAGGCTTCCCATCAACAACCAAAAGGGTTGTTGCAACCATTACCTATTCAAGAATGGAAATCAAAAACCATATCCATGGATTTTAATACTGGATTACCAAGAACTAGGAGACAACATGAATCCCTTATGGAAGTGGTATATAAATTGTTGGCTTGAGGGGTCTTGACCCAGGTTCAGTTTTAAGGATCGTCAACAAACCCCTGTACTACTAGCCCTTTCAGAAATGGTTTGCTTCTGCAGGTTAAGGTCTCACCCCAAGTAGTATGGGAGGGTGTTGGAACCAGGTTTCCACACCCTGAGAGAGAGAAATTTAATTGAATTGGGTCATGTCAGGTCTAATAGACCTATGCTCGAGAAGCCCTAACGCAGAAACCCTTCACAGTATATCAGCGGAATATCTTCAGCGAGCCTTATAAATTATCAGATAACATGCTAATAGAAGAAAAGTGACTAAATCTAACCAGATCTATGCCTTCATCCTCTTTTACAATATCGCATACACATGTACATAAATAAATCATCAGTAAACAGATATTACTTCAGAACTAACATAGAGCGCAACCAATAACCATAACACAAAAGTACCCAACTTATCACCAAATAGTATTCTCATTCATTAATATCTAGATCCAGCTTACAAACTCTATCTACTAACTTGCGCGCACTGCTAGTGGCATCTGCACACAGCAGGATTCAGGGTCTCTGTGCACATAGCCAGTAGGAGCCGTTACCTAGAAAATTGATGCAAAATATCCACAAGTTTGTATCAAAGCTTGATCCAAAAACTAAGCCTACCCTAGACTCGATTTATCCATCTATTTATAACATATTAGCTTGCGCTATTCTGTGGTCTGCAAACCATGGTTTTCGGACTCTTGGTCTACCATGTGACACATTAAAATTCACTAGGGACTTTGACCTGCCCCAAAGCCCCTGTGTTAGACTAGATTATTAACAAATATTACAAAAATGTTATACAATTACTGCTAGGGGACCCTGCTCCAACAAGCCCCCAACACAATCTTTTGACTAGTCCAAAGTCACAGTGTCGATGAGGTCTTTATCTTCTCCTGGAGTTGTTCAATGACGATCGCAAACGGGGGCAGGACACCTCCACTCTGCAAGGATGCATTCTATGCAATGTCAACTAACATTTGTGAAGTTTGACCTTCGGTAGCTGTGGTGATACTCTCGAGGTTTTTATTCAACTCCTTCACGACCCCATCTAAATCTTGTGAAATCTTGAGAGCTTCGTCAACCCATGGCTTCAGGTGGTCACTAAGTACCTTATTCTTGTGGTAGAGCCCCTCAATTTCATCTTTGAGCACGTGGCTGGTCTGAAGGCGTGCTACTCTCTATGCTAGGACGAGGGTGGGCATATTGGCTTTCATGTGCTCAAAATATTGCTCCTTTTGGTGTAGCTCTTGATTTATTAGGTGAAGGAGGGGGGAACGTTGCACATGTAACCATAACGCCATAGCAGTTTCTAAAAAATCGGTGGCCTTTGTGATCTATGTGGTAATACTATTTGTAGCTTCCGTGACTAGCACAGCTCGTTCAGCGCACACCTCAGGAGGGGTCTTAGGCTGTAGCTTGCCCTACAATGATGCTATATGTAGTTCCAAATCGGCCTTAAAAATCCACACTTCAGTCTGGGATGCCTTAAAAGTGGTGACCAAGCCTTCAACCTTGATTTATGGCATAGTAGAGGAAGTAATTACTTCTGGAATATCCTCACAGAGATGGTCTATCAACAGCTCTAATTCAGCCTGCTATGCGACTGTTGTAATGTGTGATGCTTGGGATTTGGTTGTTTCGAGAGCTTTGGTCACAATAGTTTGATCAGTGAGGGGGACTGCCAAATTGATGATAGCCGCAATATTGGTTGGGTCAACCATTAATCCCTGCTAACATACCACGTGTCCCAAAAAAATCCCATTGGGATGCAGAATATGCATTTCTTGATGTTTAGCGAAATTTGGTGTTTCAAGTAGGCATCCATCATCATTGGAAGGTTTGACACATGATTCTTTACTAGTCCAAAAATGGTCCAATCATCAAAATAGCCCTCGAGAAACTTATGAATGAATTCCTTGAATACTACTAAAACTATGCACAAAAATATGGCAGGGGTTTTCTTTAGCCCAAACAACATGACAGTGTATTGGAACGATCCCCACCTAGTTGTGAAGGTTGTCTTTCTGCAGTCTTCAGGTGATATTTAGATCTGATGGTACCCTGAAAACCCATAAGTGAATGAGTATGCTTCCTCACCTCCCACATTATTCAGAATTTCATCAGAGAATGACGTAGGGGAAGGATCATGTATGTAAACATATTTTAACTTGCATAGGTCTACACATATCCTTATTTCTCCTTTTAGAGCTTACCCAATCTTATTGTTCCACTGGTTCAATGATACCTACAGCAACCATATTCTCTATTTCCTCCTTCAATTTCTGTTTATATTTAGGGTTCACGTGATAAGTCTGTTGTTTGACAGGGCGCATATCAGGCTTAAAGGTAATTCTCATAACACCCATATCCCCGATGATCCCCTTGAGCTCTAAGAACTTTGTGGGGAAAGATCCTGATATTTAGTCAACAACTTTGCGATCTTTCCCACCATGTCGCTATCCCTGTAATCCCCAATTTTGGCCATCTTGGGTTGTGCTTCCATGCCAATGTTGAATTCCTTTAGTTTCAATGGTTTGGTTACATCAAATTCCTGTAATAAAGGTCCTACAATGGCACGTTCTTCTTCTGATTCTGGGATAGTGATATTCTGGGGGTCCCCATCGCAGTCTTCTACTGACAAATTTCTGCAATTGACAGTATCCTACATTTTCACATCCCAGGCTGGCGCAGTACATTCTTGCTTAGGGAAGGACTTATCAAAGACCAAAAAATCTATATCTTACAGGGCTTCATCGAGTTTCTCAGTTCCTCCTACTAGACCAAACATCATCCTGAAATATTTAGCCATTATACTTGAGTGAAGAGTGCGTTGGCGTAGCTCTGCATCCAAATACTAGGTGGTGGGGATTGGTCCTAAAGCATGAATAAACATATGGACCCATTCATTCCATATTTTTTCATTCCATACTTCCATCTAGAGAGCCAAGTGCTTGCGTCGCTCCCCTCAACTCGAGAAGAGTTCCATGGGTGGGTTTACAGGAGGGTTGAATCGTAGGATCATCATTTTTCAGCATTCCCCTCAATCCTACAAATATTCCTTATGGGTTTCCCACCATCATGTAGGAGTCGCATGCATAGCCAAGTCAAGGGCCCAAAACCTCCATTCTTTAGGGGCATCTACTTGGATTTATTTAAGAAATTCCTTAACACTACCAGAACCATCAAATTAGGGCAGTTCTCTTACCTGTGAGGAGATGCATTAGAATCTCTTTGTGATCTTAAGGAACCATAGCACAGATACATCATGCAACAGCTTCTGCCAGTTTTCTATCTCTTCATCAGAGTCTAAGAGGCATTCGTTGTATTTTTCCCAGCATAACATGCTGTCAGCCGTAGGATTGATCCAATTTTATTCTTGGGCAGTGTTTGTAGATGTGATCAACATCCTCCTCCTCCTAAACTGGTTCGGTATATCGCTCACCTTCCACTGGATCCAAGGAGACTATTAATCGCGTACCTTCATTTTTAAAGATCATACTTCTTCTTTTTAAATTAATGATACCTCCCATGTCAATGGCCCAGTCCAGGCCTAAGAGCATAGGGTAAGGGTCCACGTCATCCAAAATCTAGATTACTTTGAAATCTGCATAGACTTTAACTCCTGCAATGTCCACCACAACCTTTGGCAATCGTCCTAGCGGAATGATTTTTTGTGGATTAGAAATATGTAACTGAATAGTGGACCATTCCAGCTTAGGTTCTCCCATTCATTGTCAATTTTTCTTGGTCAGGACAATGGCGTCCGATCCTAAGTCAAGGATGACTTTGTCCATTTCATAGTCCCCAATCTGCGCAGTCATACGCATCTCTCGACTAGTCCTTATTTTGTTCCTGTAATTTTTTTTCATAGATTTAACCTCTTTTTATGAGGTGACATTTTTTGCACAGATATCTATTAATGCTTGGAGATTATATACTGCCTTCTAGTTGTGCAACAACTTCATACATTCCTGAAGGAATGGCTTAACTACTTCATCTACTTTTGGATCTACCAAAGTCTTTGAGGTAGATGCTTCTTATTTGGCCATCTCCTTTTGAGCCTCCATGAAGGTTTATTTCTCTGTTTTCAGATCTAGGCCTTCCTTTTCCTCAGTAGCCCTCCTAATATATGTTTCATCTGCATCTTTTTCCTCGACTCCTCCAGTGGCAATGTCGCTGTGCATAATCACATTGATACTTATCCCATCATCTCATGGTTCCACCTTAACCCGTTGTACATTCTATGTGGGTGTTTGTTATTTCTTCTGCATCTTTTCTATTAGCACCGAATAGTCCTCAATGACATGGCCAAACTGCCTGCAATATCTGCAGGATTTGCATGCAGGGTTCGACAATCTCTTGCATAATATCCCATGTCCCCACAGTTGTAGCAAAATAGTTTCTCTCGTCATTGACCTACACTTCCACCTCTCCCTCCTCCCCATCCTCTTGCAGGGGATCCTCCCTTCCCTGAGGGGGATAATGGTGATGAGGGGTTAGCCTATACTCTGTATAGGTTTCCCCTATCTACCATTAGGTCAAGTGTTCGATAGTTTTTCTTTTCGTGTCCTACAAACGAGAATAATTTGCACCAATGTTGTTTTAGTTATGGAAAATAGGCACCTAACCATGGGTAGTTATCTATATCATGTCTTCTTGCTACACGAAATTCAGCACACCACAGCATGCGAGAACTATGTCCAGCCATTTTCTTAAGGCATAGAGGACTTCGTCCCCTAACCTACATATAATATGATAATAGGGGACACTAATCCTTACTCTAGCTTGACACCCTGCAACGTACGCACCAGATATCTGGGCTAGCTTATTTACCTCGATCCTTCCATAAGTTCTATATTTCTAAGTGCATCGCCTCTAGCTGGCTCTGGATCTACAGTGCCGCAAATTGGGTATCTGTTTGGTCAATTTAGTGTGTCCTAAATTGCTAACATAAATTATCAACCAGGGATTCGTAAGCTGACGAAGTGTGGCGCACTATATGTGCAAGATAACCTATCTCTTATTTTTTGTCGTTTTTGGATTTTTATGAAATTTTAAAAGACAAGTATGGTTATGGATATTCAAGGCAATGATGTCCTTTATAATGATTTACCAACTTAAAACTGAAAAATGAATTTGAAACATACAATGACAAAACTTGAAAGGAAATGAAAATGTGCTACTAAAATGAAAAAGGTGCTGCTAATCTAATAAATCAAAACAGTGAACTAGTGAGCATGAAACCAAACTATTCTTGCTGCTGTCTAAACACAAAAGAAACTATGCTGAAAGAAATCCAAAAGTTGCAATAAAGTAAATCTAAATCAAATTACATCAACTTGTCTTTTGATCCCTCATCATTAGTCCAGCTATGATTTTTGGAAGTAACCATAAACAACTTGAGTAACTGATATCTAACTTGCAGAAAGTAAACTAATATCAAACCACACATTCATAATTCAATCGCTCACCATCAGTCCAGCTGTGGCTTTCGGAGGTAACTGAAGATGTCATGCACAATTTAATATTTCTAACTTGCAGAAAGGAAACTAATATCAAACTACACACTCATACTTCAATCCCTCACCATCAGTCCAGCTGTGGCTTTCGGAGGTAACTAAAAATGACATGAGCAATTTAATATGTCTAAATCTAACTACTGAAACAAATGTGCAAGACTGAAATAAACAAAGCAGTACTGGAATTAAACAAAAACTAAGAAAAATAAATTAGCAGCAGAACAATATTGATTCCATGTCATTAGTCAAAAGATATGCAAATGCCCGGGCTGCCATGAAAAATTATGCTAAAAGCTATGATTTTAGAAAGCAATCTAAGTAAGGAAATATGACAAAACAGAATTGAAAGCAACTTATCTAGAAAACATGTAAAAGCCTCCTTGGATAGCAGGGGCCCTCTGCTACCAATTTGGTGAAGTCCTTCAGCTCCTTAAAGTTGTAATCAAAACAGCATCAAAGAACTGAATTTCTCTATTAAAAGGAACTCACAAATCTACATCCCATTCCATCTTGAACTTTGTTACAAAAGACTTCTCTACTACTTTTTCATTACTTCCTCATTACCTATGATAGGAGAAAGCTTCTCCTATTTATACAAAATATGAGGAGTCATCTCATTAATGGGAGTCCATGAATCTCTCCCTCCATCTCTGGAGTTACAATCAAAATAGGAAATGATAAGACACATGTCTTTCTAGAGTTTCAACACAACTAAGAAATGAGACACATATCCTCTTAGAGTTTCAATACAACAAGGAAGTGAGACACATATCCTCTTGATCCCATAATCTTCTCCAACCAAATTCGAATTTGGCTTTGGAGTGCCACATAAGGGTCTTCTAGAAGTCTCCTTTTGACCTACACATGTCACAAAACTCATAACACATATATAGATATATGAAACTATGTTAATTTTCTAGTTTCTAATCATAAATTCACTAAAAATACATAAAATAAATAACTTTGGAAAACAAGGATCCTAACCCATATATTTATGAAAATGGTTACTTGATGTAGGGTTTTAGGTCAAATGGATATGAAATAAGAGCTAAATGGTTATGACATAATGGAAATATGTATGAATATGGAGAACATTTTTGAGACTCAACATACCCCCCAACTGAAGTTGTTGCATGTCCTCATGCAACCATTGCAATGATTCATTTGTCCATGAGTTGATCTTTCATGAGTTTTGACTCATATAGATTCATTCCAAACTTTGCTTCTTGATATTTTCCTTTTTGGCAAAGTATAATACATTTGATTGCAACATTTTTTATTTTTTATTTTTTTATTTTTTCAATGGTTGGTTCTTGTGTGACAACCATTTTTTTTTTTTTGAAGCATTGGTTCTTGTGTAACAATGCTTTATTTTCTTTGTTGCATCAAAGTTCATGAAAACATTTAGAATCAATTACTTCATCAATGAATTGATCATTTGCAAGGCATATAATTTTTTGGATCATGTTGCAACAATAGTTGGTTGGGAAGTATATGTGGGTGGAAATGAAATGAAAATGTGTGATAGTGTATGACATGTGGATATGAAATGATGTCCCTTCCCCCCCAACTAAAGATATGAAAATGTGAAAAAGGGAGTGAGGAATTTTTCCAAAGTTACAATTTTAGCATTCTAATGAATTACATGACTAAAAATTAGAAAACAACATACCTTCACTTACCTTAATTGTGGATGAGTTGTGTATGTGTGGTGGCTGCAAAATTCTGATCATATTCTTCTTCAAGTGGCTGAACAAGAGGAGTCATGGATAAAGAGATAAGATGACTTTTTATTGCTCCTACTAAAACTTGCTGAATCTGCTCCAAAATGCCGAAAATAATAGTCTTCATGTCTTCAAAACTCATTGGCATAATTCCTACTATGTGAAAAGATGTTCAGATGTCGAACATAGTAGGAAATTGTTGACTTAGTGGTCATTAATGGATGCCACTAGTCAACACGAGAACTCTCACCATTGATGACAATGAGAGTCAAGATGCCCAAACACATCTTGCTAGGTACGAATGATTTTGCCGATGTCGAGTCACCTAGAAGATCTGACGAACAAGGGACATTAATGTATTCTCATTGTTTGTCAGCATGAGAACTTGCCATTAAGGCATGCAAGCCTCAAGGTGTTTTTACAAAGAACTTAGACTCAAAGGACTATGGACTCAATAATTTGCATTGCAGCAGGGCTTATTTGCGGAATGAAAATGACATGAAATGGAAAATGAAAATGGAAGATGAAAATGGAAATGGACAATAAGCATGTAAATGAGAAATGACAATGGGCAATAAGCATGTGAATGAGCCTCTTGCTTTTATTTGTGGTTATGAATGGACAAAAAGAAATGGAAAGTGGATGTGAATGTAAATGGAAAATATGAAGTGAAATGAGGTGAATGGTTTATTATGAGGTATGGATGTGATGGAGACAATAGTATCTGAAAGTTTTTTCAAGTGTTTGGATCTGATTTTGTATCAGCATATTTCCTCCTCTTTGTTGCTGATCATCCTCTTATGAAACAAATTGGTCTCTTAGAGAGACACCATTCTCTTGTAGTCATTTGTCCTTCCTCCTAGAACCTGCAAAAAAACTAATACTTCTTATGCAATGGAATGTAAGATTATCAAAGGGAGAGAGGTGATCAATCTCTCTAATTATGATATTTACACACAAAACTAAGAATTTGTATTAATGAAACAAGTTCTCAAAGGAAAAATCACAAGAATTTATACCTGTTTTGGAATTAGTGCCTCAACTTGAATGTAGCTTCTTTTCAGCAATTTATTTCATTATTTTCCATTTCAAACTCTAATGATGGATTTCTCATTGTGTAGATCTTGTTGAGACCTTTCCAACGATACTTAAATCATCAAAATCTGATTTTGTATGAGAAAGTTACGGTGATTTGAACAATGAGGTTTTTCAGCTGCTAAAAAAATCTTGAATAAAAAGTTAGCCATTCATCTTTCATCATCAGTCCAAAATTAATCAATACCTTCAGAAAAGTGAGCAAATAACTTATTCATTTCATTGATTCAATTTTTTTTTTTTTTTTTTTGAATTTTTTTTATTTTATTTTATTTTATTTTATTTTTTTTTGAATTTTTTTATTTTTATTTATTTTTATTTTTATTTTTTAAATGAAATAAAGCATGGATGAAATAATTGTCCTTATGAATATTTTTGAAACAAAGTCATGCCAATGCTTCTTTCATGCAAAATAAAAATAAAAAGCTTGAAATTTCTAAAGTCAAATTCCTAACTATGAAGGAGATGAAGGCAGAGTCCTTTTCAATTTATACAACTTGCATTTGATGCACATGTGATAATGTGTTTGCCTCAAATAATCCATTTGTCATTCATCATGTGCCACCACACATGAATTCTGCCACATTTTCCCTCAAATAAGGAAATTAGTTCCTTGATTATTTCTCAAAACCGTGACTGTTTTCATAATTAAAAAAAAAAAATTTCTCTCACGCACACTGCAAATTAGTGCTCCGAAGAACCCTGAATTTCTCCCAAATGGCTGCGAATTTCAAAAAGTTTTTATAGGATTACCTAATTCACCCCGTTCCCGAAAAAACCCATGTTTTAGTTTTTTCTAATTCGTCCTGGTTTGCTCAGAAAATTCGTTTTAAAATCGGGTGTTTTTGACAATGACGCATTTCGTTTTCTGGCAATTACTTGTGGTTTGATTTGTTTTTATTTTGCAGGTTTTGAAGTGTAATGGCTTGTATCTCACAGAGAAGTTCAGATTGATCTTCTTCATTCCAATTACTTGCAATGGAATCTACAATCTTCTCTTCATCAACAGTATGAAATCTTCTCTTCATCAGCAATTTCTTCATATGATACACTTCCATTGTATGTCCCTACAATTGAATTTGTAATCTTCTCTTCATCAGCAAATTGCAATCTTCTTCTCATCACAATTTCTTCATGTGATATACATTCATTGTGTGCAAATTCTTTTAAAAATGATTTTTAATAACTGTTGTTTGAGGAAAAACGAATATGAAAAAGAGAAGTTTTTTTTTTTTTAAATTGCAATGCATGGGTCTTTGTGTGGATTGAAGGTCTGCATATATGCGTAAAGCCAAGCCAAAGAATGGCCTCATGCGTATGTGTGAGTATTATTTCCATGAGAATTTTTTTTTTTTTTTTTTTAATTGATTTGTTAATAAAATTATGTATGTTATATTTTCAAAAATTTTAAAAATACACATATATATTCATTAAACAAAACAATTTATTGAAATTTTTTTTTTTTTAATTGTTGAATCAATTGAAATGATGAAGTTTTATTTTGTCTCCTTTTTTTTTTCTTCTTTTTCACATAACAATTCTTTTTCTGATTCTCCAGATCACACAAAGTGCAAGAAGAGAGCATACTCAAGAATTATTATTATTTTTTTTACATAACAATCCTTTTTCTGATCCTCCAGATCACACAAAGTGCAGGAGGAGAGCATAGTCAAGAATTATTAATTTTTTTTAGATGTAAGAAATAAGGCTACCTAGTTACACTTCCCCGGCAACGGCGCCAAAATGTTTGGTCAATTTAGTGTGTCCTAAATTGCTAACATAAATTATCAACCAGGGATTCGTAAGCTGACGAAGTGTGGCGCACTATATGTGTAAGATAACCTATCTCTTACTTTTTGTCGTTTTTGGATTTTTATGAAATTCTAAAAGACAAGTATGGTTATGGATATTCAAGGCAATGATGTCCTTTATAATGATTTACCAACTTGAAACTGAAAAATGAATTTGAAACATACAATGAAAAAACTTGAAAGGAAATGAAAATGTGCTACTGAAATGAAAAAGGTGCTGCTAATCTAATAAATCAAAACAATGAACTAGTGAGCATGAAACCAAACTATTCTTGCTGCTGTCTAAACACAAAAGAAACTATGCTGAAAGAAATCCAAAAGTTGCAATAAATTAAATCTAAATCAAATTACATCAACTTGTCTTCTGATCCCTCATCATTAGTCCAACTATGATTTTCGGAAGTAACCATAAACAACTTGAGTAACTGATATCTAACTTGCAGAAAGTAAACTAATATCAAACCATACATTCATAATTCAATCCCTCACCATCAGCCCAGCTGTGGCTTTCGGAGGTAACTGAAGATGTCATGCACAATTTAATATTTCTAACTTGCAGAAAGGAAACTAATATCAAACTACACATTTCATAATACAATCCCTCACCATCAGTCCAGCTGTGGCTTTCGGAGGTAACTGAAAATGACATGAGCAATTTAATATATCTAAATATAACTACTGAAGCAAATGTGCAAGACTGAAATAAACAAAGCAATACCGGAATTAAACAAAAACCAAGAAAAAAAATAAATTAACAGCAGAACAATATTGATTCCATGTCATTAGTCAAAAGATATGCAAATTCCCGGGCTGCCATGAAAAATTATGCTAAAAGCTATGATTTTAGAAAGCAATCTAAGGAAATATGACAAAACAGAATTGAAAGCAACTTATCTAGAAAACATGTAAAAGCCTCCTTGGATAGCAGGGGCCCTCTGCTACCAATTTGGTGAAGTCCTTCAGCTCCTTAAAGATAAGATCACAATAGCATCAAAGAACTGAATTTCTCTATTAAAAAGAACTCACAAATCTACATCCCATTCCATCTTGAACTTTGTTACAAAAGACTTCTCTACAACTTTTTCATTACTTCCTCATTACTTTCTCATTACTTTTTCATTACCTATGATAGGAGAAAGCTTCTCCTATTTATAAAAAATATGAGGAGACATCTCATTAATGGGAGTCCATGAATCTCTCCCTCCATCTCTAGAGTTACAATCAAAATAGGAAATGATAAGACACATGTCTTTCTAGAGTTTTAACACAACTTGAGGAATGAGACACATATCCTCTTAGAGTTTCAATACAACAAGGAAGTGAGACACATATCCTCTTGATCCCATAATTTTCTCCAACCAAATTCGAATTTGGCTTTAGAGTGCCACATAAGGGTCTTCTAGAAGTCTCCTTTTGACCTACACATGTCACAAAACTCATAACACATATATAGATATATGAAACTATGTTAATTTTTCTAGTTTCTAATCATAAATTCACTTTAAATACATAAAATAAATAACTTTGGAAAACAAGGATCCTAACCCATATATTTATGAAAATGGTTACTTGATGTAGGGTTTTAGGTCAAATGGATATGAAATAAGAGCTAAATGGTTATGACATAATGGAAATATGTATGAATATGGAGAACATTTTTGAGACTCAACAGTATCCTCCTTTGGTGCAGCTTCTAGCTTTATGGAAATCTCTTGGGCTTATTATTATTTGTCAATCTTCTATTGTCCCATAGGTCCACGTACATGTGTTAACAACATCATGATAAACCATTCATTGTGATTCTTATCTTCGTAGACGAATCCTCCATCACTGATGACCTTCTTCAACTATTGGTCAGCTTCCTAGACCGACTTTGTAGGTCCCTGTTTAATATCCTTCAATTCGACCACACATTGAGCATAAGATTTAGGCTTCCGGAAGTGTTGTTTTAGGGCATCCTTAATGTTTTGTATCTAAGGGTTCATGTGATGACCAATGTATCCCATAAACCAATCTAGGGCCCTTCCTTCAAAGGTTATGGATAGCTGCACTCTTTTGACAACATCATTATTGATATTCTGTGAAGTCCATACCGACTCAGTTACAAACCAAAATTGATCCATATCCTCATCCTCTGCACCCTTTATGGTAGGCATTTTCATGTACGTGGCCATGTCGTCCTCGGGCGGTGGCAGCGGAGTTGCCAATTTTTTGTCCAGGTAAATCCCCTCTGCAGACAGAGGCGATCCATCTAGATCTAGGGTGGGTCTAGCAACTAAAATAAAATACTAACATCTACCTTCCTATATTGTAAATGAAATTCAGAGCAAGGAAGATAACCTACCTAATTCTGATGTTGTGTTGTCATCTTCCATCGAAGCTTCTTGATACATCGATCTTCTCAAGCTCGATACACGCTGCTACCAATGTCTGATTACCAGTACAGACAGCCAAGACACCATGACAAATGTAAAATCATGATAAGCATAAAACAATTACAACCTATGTAATTGATCAAGGAATGCTACAAATCTCATT
This sequence comes from Pinus albicaulis, assembly GCA_034641835.2. Lineage (NCBI taxonomy): Eukaryota > Viridiplantae > Streptophyta > Pinopsida > Pinales > Pinaceae > Pinus > Pinus albicaulis. Next base: position 1,428,832,623 of record CM076575.1, read on the forward strand.
ATGAATGTAAACAAGGGTGGAAGATAAACATCAGTTGAATTTTATTATGATAAAGATAAGGGGAGTTTAAAACCTAGCCTTGATACTGAGGCTCTCCTTTGGCAGGCCTATATGCAAGCACATTTTCAACACCCTCATACACAAAGGTCCAATATCTCACTATGTTCTTAACACACAAAAACAATCACACTCTGCACTATTCTCCTAAAGCTATAATTACTTCTCTTCTCTATGATTGCTAAGGTAGAAGAGTTGAAAGATATCTCCTTATATAACAATGGAGGAGGAGGTTATGGGCCCTCAAATAATGGGAAAAGATCTTATCCTTTGGAGTAGTTTCTATTTCTTCGGAACAAGAAGCCCAAAGGGGAATTCCTCAGCCACATCCTAAAAACAAACTTCCAACTCATCGCCTCGCGAAGCTTCCAGTCATGGAAGTTTCATTTAAATTTTAAAAACTTTCCAAAAGAGGATTGGCACGGGTCTAACATTAAGATAGAGCAGTGATCAACATGAGTCTCAATGCAAATCTCTGCTATCAGCGCGAGTCAGACATTGAGACAAAGCACCAACCTTGAAAACCAGGTTTTTACAGGGATCTTCCAGAAAAGTTGTAAAGGGAGATGAATTGGCAGACAAAGTGTGGTTCAGGGGTATGTATTTCATGTTTGTAAAGTACACAATGGTCACTATATGGGTCCTCCAGGATCAAGGAATGGGGAGTACAGGGACGGTGAGAAAATGATGTGTAAGAGATGCCCCCTAAAGAATGAAGTCTGAACATGAGTGAGGGCTGAAATTATTTACAAGTACGTGCAAGGAACCAAATGTTGCCATCGAGAGACCTGAAAATCAAGAATAGATACATATAAATAACTAAATATATGATGAAAATATGTGAATCAAGGTATGGATGCAACCATCCATAAAAGAGAGCATTGTATGGTCGTAGCCATCCATATGAAATAAACATGTATCCAATCATGGAAAAACCATATCACCTCGCAACCTCGACTCTAGAGAATAAAATCCAGGGTCTTGTGCTCTGTCACGACTCGATCAAGTACAATTTCAAGCATGCGAATAAATGAGCTAAAGTCGAACATGCATGAAAATGGCCTAATTACTAGTCAATTTTAATAGGTGCAAAAGAAACCACCAAAAATGACAATGTCTCTCAAGGTACAACTAGTACAATCCATGGAATGTGAACAATGAGTTGGCATTGAACACCCATAGAATCACTCGATTGAAGGCCAATGATGAGGACAAGGTATGACTAGTACAATCCATGGAATGTGAACAATGAGCTGGCACTGAACACCCATAGAATCACTCGATCGAAGGCCAATGATGAGGACAAGGTACGACTAGTACAATGCATGGAATGTGAACAATGAGCTGGTGTTGAACACCCATAGAATCACTCGATCAAAGGCCAATGATGAGGACCTATTGTCGAATGCGAAGAAATTTCCATTGAGGCATGTAAGCCCTAAGGTACCAGATAGGAGTCTCTAGATCAACTTCCCAGATAATGAGCTGAAGTCGACAAGAAGCGATCTGTCGAAGGAGGGTCATAATGAATGCCACATCATTGACATGAAACAAAGAATGTAATATGAGTGTTAATCAAGACTAAAACAACAGATTAGGGAATGTACAACCTGCAGAAGGATTTTCTCTTGAACATATTAGCGACACGACTCTATAATTCAGTAGCATTTGACTCAAATAGAATCAGAGGTCATGTTGACAATATTTGTAATCGAATGAGAGGCATACGAATTTTCTAAACCCATGGAGGCAATGTGACAGAGTGAAGATATCCCTACCTGACACGAACTACAGATAAGTGTCATGTTCAAGAGTGACATACTATCGACACAACTAATGAATAACTTCCATTTTCCCCCAACATTTCTAGCAAGTGCCTCTTTATTTTTATACAAGCTTGAAGAGGACAACATATGCTTTTCATATAAGTTTTTCCTTCGGAAAAATCCATCCTAGTACATTTTACGAGCCCTAGGAAGGAGGAACTTGGTAACGTCATGATGACGATCTCCGATGTCATTTATATTTTAATGAGTCTGGAAAAGGAAGAAATCGACATATTTTCATGTTTAGAGAGTTTGAAAAGAAGCAAAAAAGAAAACTCCAGTAAGTCCCTTTTTGTAGGTAGTCTCACAGATCTAAAAAGGTAGAAAAAAATATCTGGGAGATCCTCTTAGTTGTGATAGGCTAAGGTATTCATTTTTCGTAAATAATATATCCCAACCCAAAAAAGGGTTAAACGTATACTGGGTAGATATCGTTTCGCAGTCTTTAAGGAGTTCAAAACGACAAGAGTCTCAGCAATATTTTCAATTTTTGAGAGTTAAAAAAGAGCTGAAATTTGACTCCTCCTCAAGGAACGAGTGGTATTAAAGGTACCAACTGGTCCCGATGATGGTGGAACTGCTCAGAACAGGTAAAGGTCAAGAGGCTGGCTAACAACACCACTCATTGGAACTGTTCCTCGGGAATAGGTAAAACAACCAAGTAAAGGCATATGATTGATTCGACCAAGCAGATGGTAACGATGGAATGAGAAAAACAAGGCTCATTTGGAAACACAGGTGGATAAAATGGAAATCACGAGAGGTAAAATAAGAATGGTTTCATTTTTACAGAAGAATGAAATCAGGAAACTCTACTTGAAGTTGGTTTCATTTTTACACAAGCTTGAAACGTTTTAGAAAACTATGCTTGAAACCAGTTTCATTTTTACACAAGCCTCAAATGAAAACAAACTATTCTAAAAAAATGATTTGCATGCCCCAGCATGGTGACTCAATTCGAGGTACATGCCCCCCCCAAGCTTCAGTGCATTCACGAAAGTAGACTACTAGTTACTAATATGTGGATGGAATGAAGGTTCAACTACAAGAACATGCGAGAGACTCGATTGGGATTTTATGAGATCTAATCAAAATACTTGAATTGAAAAGGGAACCCAGTTCATTTTTTAACGAGGTTGACACAGTAAAATAACTATCCTCATAAGAGCATGTTTCATTTTTTATGGAGCTTAACACAAGAAAATGAATTGTGCTCCAACAAGCTTGTTTCATTTTTTAAGGAGCTTGACACAAGAAAACGAACTATGCTCCAAAAAGCTTGTTTCATTTTTGAAGGAGCTTGACACAAGAAAAAAAACTATGCTCCTAAAAACTTGTTTTCTTTTTTAAGGAGCTTGACACAAGAAAATGAATTATGCTCTGAAAAGGTTATCATGACAAAATCACTTCCAAGAGTTTCTCATCTGATGGGAGAGAAGCATTCTGGAAACTAGGATCTAACGACACCAAAACACAGTACACTACGACACTATAATTGGATAAGGGAAATGAACAAGTGGCCACATAATTTACCTATGGAAAGGAAGATATCACCGATAGGTAAGGACTAGGAAGGGACGATAGTAGACCAGATGTCACATCAGGACCAAAGAATGAAAGCCGATCAATGGTCACGATCCAAACTTCATGTGGAAAAAAGATCACACGAAAGAGGGAAGATACAAGTGCACCCATGGCATAAGCATAGTCACGCCCCAGGAGTAAATTAAAATCTAAGGGGCCTTGGACAACCATCACATCTATATAGACAGTTTTCCCTCCCAAAGTAATAGGCAACTTTAGAAGGATCCGTAATGGTTGACTTGTTCTTCTGTTAAAAGCCAACATATTCTAAGTAACAGGCACACACTGTGGGGAAGCCAAAGCTTTCCAAGTAGTTGAAGACTAAATACTAACCGAGGTGCCTTCATCAATAATTTTGTCCAGTACTACCATATTGCAGGCTTGTATAGTGATCTGAAAGGGCACGTAAGGAGGAAGACAGTATCCCGTAAATCGACTCCAATCAAAGGAAGCAACCAAAATACATGGAGGCGGGGCATAGGAATAAGAGGATTACCCCCTTGCATTATGGGAGTGGAAAGACTATCCTCCTCGGTTCTAGGAACGAGAGAAAGAGGATCACTTTCTGGAATTGTGGCGGTAGGAGTCAAAGGATCACCCTCCTGGATCATGGAAACAGAAGGATCTCCCTCTGATCCCAAGGAATCAGAGGAAACAAAAAGAACATGACTGGGATGAGACCCACTCTCAACGAAAAATACCTGATGAAATGTAGATGGAATCAACTCAACCTTTTTCTCAACTAATGATTGGTAAGAAATGGACTCGGGAGACTGAATTTCAGAAAGAGTGGAATTGAGAAAAGGTGAATCCTGATCAATGAATTGATGAGGACTCGAAAAAAAATTATGGTAACCGACGAGAATACAGGACTTAGAAGCTTAAATGTTATCCAACACTTTAAAATATTCATCCATATAAGGACAGTGGTGAATGGGATAGTTCCCTTCATACAACCTACAAGGAAATTTGATCTTACCCTATTTCTTACGGGTCACATTATCGTAGCTAAAGGCTCATCATCATCATCATGCCCAGAGGTTGATGATGAAGGAAGAATCAGGCAAACAGACCATACTTCTAACACCTTGGGAATATCAGGTAAATCACAAAGAAAGTGGTCACCCTCACATAGCTTCCAAGGGAATTTGACTCTACAAGATGGAGCGGGAGGTTTATCAATACTAGCTGCATGGGTAGAAATATTTGCTGATTCACCCCCCCACCCCCCCCAAACCCCCCAATTTTGTTTCCTTATTCTTCTTTGAATTCTTCTTCTTCTTCTTAGCCACCCTATTACCAGAATCCAGACTTTCACCAGGTGAAGAGGAAGAACAAGGTGAAGAAATATGTGAAGAAGGAGACGGGTCAAACTTAGGGTCAACATGGGGTTGACACGGTTCATGTGGAGGCGAACATGGTTGAGAGACAGTTGGTATATTTGAAACCATAGGGGTTTAAAATAACCAAACTGGTAGACCAATGTTTAATCCCGGGAGGGACAACTTTGCCATATATGGGGATCCAACATTTCCGAATGAGGGAAAAGGAATAAGATTCCCATCCGAGGGGATTCCTTAGTTGGTAAACTCTGGAAACATTGCCATTGGAAACAACCCTCAAAAATCACTAAGGAATATAACTTTAACCAGGAATATTTCATGGGAAGATAATTTTTGAAGACACTAAAACAAAACTCTGCCTTTTCATATTGTAAGAGTTGAGAAAAGGACAAAAGGGGAGTCTAGTCACTTTCAGTTTGAATGAGCTTGAAAGGACAACTGCTCGACGATATTTTCAAATTTAAAGTGTCAGTAAAGAACAAAAAATTACTACTCAGGATATTCTAGTAAAGAGAGTGTACCAAGTTTCCGTGAGCTCCAATATAAACCTTAGTGATCAAATGAAATAGAAATTACCAAGGGCTTAACGTACATGTAGGCAGTCTCCCCGAATGTTGTGTTTGGTGTATCACGGTTACAAGGTGGTAGATTCGACTTCCTATGGATAAAGGATTGCAACCTATGAGGGTCTCCCTTTATATACGCGACGGTACAATGAGCACAAGTCTGTGCTATTGCTATCTACTGCCATTTGGCGAACGACAGCTACTAGGTTTAATGACACCGGAACATGTCAGTAGCCTAGACCTCTAAGTCTAAGCATTAAGTTTCAATGCTTCCTTAGGTTGATTGAATAAATTTTAACGCTTTATCTTTAATTATATCTCAATTCCAAGGCCCTACCATTTTCATCAGAGAACTTCTATATGCAGCTATATGAGAAAATAAGCCTTTCAATTTGATGAATTCTATCTAGTTAAGGGAAGAGTCTCAAAAAATGATGCAAAAAACAGTAATGCTGCAAACGAAACCTTTTCCTAACTAGATGACTTTCACTATCCAAAAGTAATCTAAAGCATTCAAAGATGAAAATTATGCAATGTAATCTATGCAACATTCTCTTTTGGAAAACTATGCAATTGTAATCTTAGCACAATTTCCTTTTTTTTTGAATGAGTAAGAATGCACTCAATGCATTTTTCGATGAAATGAGAATCTACATAATGCATGCCTTTAATGAAAGAGAATGCACTCAATGTGATTTCTAGTTTTCAATCATTAAACAATGTAATCTAAGTTCAATGATAAATTTCAAACATGACTTTTCAATGCAACTTGATGTGGAGCTATAAAAAGGGTCTCTTTCACCTCTAATTACCTCACATTAATATGTCAATCCGGGAGCGTTTTGTTATTACAAAGAGTGACTCAATCCGAGGCTATCATTTGTCAGAGTAATGCTAGTAGTACAGTGCTTAAGAAATACAAGAGTAAACGGATGCTTGTCTGTAACTAAATTACTTCAAAGAATAAATTACACACTCAGAAAACTCAACAACTTATCAGTCAAGGGTTCGGCAGTGATAACCCATCCCTTCGGAAACTGATGGAAAGGAAATTAGAGCATAGACCACGAGCCTGGGAGCTAGACAGTGACTACCAATGCTCACTACAGCCTTAGATCATCTCTCACGCCAAAACAACAAATGCAAGTAAATGGAACAACAAAGCAAATAAAGGATTGAACAGCAATTCTGGAATAGAACAACAAATCTAAAATGGAACAGCAATTGAATAACTAAGTCCCGCGGGTTGTAACCAAACTTAATCTATTAACTCAAATGCACTCTTTGCAATCAAATAACATTCTTTCACTCTAAAGGCAATTCACACAAAACACACTAATGGAACAGCAATAACTATTAATGAATTATGGAACAGTACTGATAAATCAGAAACGCGCACAACACGAACGTTTAGTATAACAGCTCTTGACATAACAGTAAGAACATGCAATTAACTCTTGAAAGGATTAATAACTTGATGCGGAGTCAACACACGATTCTATCTGTAAAAACCTCAATGATTCAATCTTTAACAGAGCATGTAATATGAACTTATAAAGCATATCAAATTATCAAATGACAATGATAAACAAACCACACAAAAGTCAAGTCGTAATGGTACAGAAGCAAGTGTCCTTCGGGGTCGGGCCCTTAGCCTCCAAAGATACACCGCTTTAAGTTAATCCAGACGCAGAGATGAAATAATCACCAAGATTTTATTAATGCATCGGTCAAAAATACATTGAACCAGTTCTTAACGAGACTTAATAATCAAAGCTGATGTTTTTCAGAAAATTACATAAAAGCGTATCCTATATATCAAGCTAACAGTGCTGTCCCTTTATATAAAGGCGACGGCGGAGATGTCCAAGTAACGAAATAAATAAAGCAGCGATCCCTCAGGATCGAAGATCCTGAGGGATTCGCCAAACTGTTAATTCTTCACGCTTTCCTTTCTTTGGCGCCGAGCTGGTGTCTTCTCCTTCTTTTCCGAGCCGATTTGCTGTAATCTATTTAGCCTTGTTTGCATTCGGTTCACCTTCAGAGGGACAACAGTTATCTCGACTTTGTCTCTTCCTTTGGAGCGGCAATTCCTCGTTTTTTCCTTTTCCTGTACAGAAAATAACCATTATTAGTGGTTAAATCTTGCATATCAATTTCCACATGTTTTATTATAATTCCTTATTACTTTCCAAATTCATGAGACAAAAAGGTTTACAAATTCTACTAAAAAGCCACTGAAATAATCATCAAAAACATACCTTTTTAGTACTCCACACACCCCCCTACTTACCTTGTTTCATGTCCTCATGAAAAAATTGTAGCTGACATGCAATGCAGTGAGAGAATATGCTGGAGAAGGAGTCTCATGCGGAGGCCTACAACCATGATGAGTGATTAGATAGTCAAAGAACTGACATGTTTTCCCCTCAGGCATCTCATACAGGGCCTGGTATCCGGGTGCAGGGTGCCAAATAATTGGAGTGCGAAATCTATATCCTAACCAGGATGACCCTGCTTTCAGAATGCTCTCGCCATAGAGGTTCAAACGGTTGGCAGCTAACTCAATATTCTCATACTTAAATGGTTCCCTGAGCTGGATGTTTGGATCAGAGATTCGGTACCGAAATTTGGCTGCATTAATGGCCAAGTCTTTTATGGAAAGAAAATATTCTAAACTCTCTCGAATGAGTGCCTCATGCATGGGTCCTAATGTTTCACAGACACCCGGAGTCTTTATGAGGTTTCTATGAGCTTTCCACAACTGTACTGGGTTCCTAGGCTCAGCCCTCACCCGTAAATCTAGACCATTTTCCTGACTCTGGAAAGTATCATAGGCTTTGAGCCACTTAATCTGATTAACCCCGAATGAAATGAATGCTTGTAATTGGATGTCTCCAATGAAAGGGCCAGGGTTTAACTCAGTCTCCTGATTTAGCACAAGGTCATGCAAATAAAGTTCACACAACAATCTCTGGACTTTCACTCCATAATGTTTACAGCAGTCTATAAAGTCATTGACGGTGTTGATTTGTATAGGGGCGCCTGCTTTAACAACTTTTATTTTTAATTGTAAATACCGTTCTAATAAAAACAGAGCATAGTTTTTAGCAGGGGCCCTACATGCTAAAATGTCATTGTATAAAGAACACAAGGTATTCATCTGCTTGATAACAGTATCTAGTCTACGGGTTACCTGTGCAACTTCCTCTTGTTCCTTTCGCCACCCTTCAAAAGCCTGGCTTTTGGATTGATTGACGTCCTCTATTTGCTGCTGTAACTCTTCATATTTTTCTCGGGGAACCGTTTGCTCTCTAAGTTGTTCGGCTTCTTGCTGGGCTTGCTTCACCATCTTATGCAAGGTTTTTGTCTTCGGATCTTTTTTCCATAGGTCGGTGGAGGCCGGGAGTTTTACCTGAACTTTCTTATTATGCTGTTTGGAGTTCAGAACCCTTATTACCTCTGAGGGTGGTGCCTCTGTCTGAATTTTCTTGTCACTGGTCCTTATATCATCCTTTTCTGTTTTAACGCGAACATCCGTCTGTTTCTGTTCCTCAGCATCATTTGGAACGGCAGCTGGATTCTCAGTAGGGTTTTGAACAGCAAGCCGATTGTTGGCCCTCTTTTTCTTCCCTCCGGTCTTTCTTACCTTCTGGTTCTTTTTCAGAATCCTAATTTGTTGTCTGAGCTGGGTTATCGTATTCAACAATTTCTGCCGTTCCCTCCGCAACTTCTTAATTTCCAGCGTTTCATTAGAAGGAACAGCAGACTGTCTGTTGCGGTCTGGACCATGACTAGTTTCTAAATATTTCTCTTGAGGTTCTTCCTCACTGTTCTGCTCTGGCTGTTCTGGGGTAGGAACCTCGACTGGTTCTGTCTCTTCCTGAGCGACTGTTGTTTCTGCTCCTACTCCCTCTAGAATTTCCTCTTGTGACCTGGGAACAGATTGTTCCCGTTCAGTATTTACCTCCTCTTCATCATGAACAGGCATGTTTTCTTCTTGGGGTTTGTCGTGGGGATCCTCTGAACTAGAAGGTTGGCCATACTTGCCCATATTGGCTAAGACTGTGGCCAAGTCATCTTCTCCCAGTAGGTCTTGTAATGGGCTATCTTCCTGCTGTACCATTTCCTCCTCCTGTTCAATTTCTGCTTCTATTTCTGTTTCCGAATGCTCAGCTGCTTCTTCTTCGGATTGCTCGTCCTCAATTACCACTGGTTGGCTGGTGCTTTCCTGGAGCTTTTCCAGCCTTCCTCGCATCCGAGCTAACCGGGCTGATTTTCTGGGCTCTTCTGGCTGCTCGGGTGTATTACTGGTATGCTTGTGTTTTGCCGATTCTTGGTGTATCCCTAGTTGTTCTGATGCACTAGCGACATGTTCTCTGCGTTTTGCCGGTCGTTCTGGTGTGCTTGTAGGATGTTTACGTTTTGGGGATGGCGCTGTCAATCCCCCCCTAATCATTACAAGAAGCTCTTCCCAGCTGCTCTGCTGTTGGGTGAGACTATGGCTAACAACTAGTCGTATTAACCCATGGTGACTAACGACTGACTCTACATGCTGTGCCTTTTTTATGCTTTGTGCAACATCATGCAGTAATGAGTTCAGGAGTGCAGGTAAATTTACAGAGCATTTCTGCTTTAAAACAGCTAAAAGTTTAAGATGTCGTGGTCTTACCACGTCTTTCCTTCCTTCGCAGGTGATGTAGCCTTGCACTATTCTTGCTAACTCTGTCCAGGGTTCTCCTAGGGTTGCTGGCAGAACTCCCCTCCCCTTAATTGTCAAACTCTGGCCTTCGTCCTGGAAAATTTCCATGACCTTCTGTAATCGTTCCTTTTTCAATGTCCATACTGGTCCGGTGGCTGGTAGTCCTGAAACTTCTGCAATTATGTCATCGATGACCGCTATCCGCTTCCCCCTTACTGTGGAATGATCATCCTGTAGGTTCTGCAGAAATTCCATCGCTACTGTTTCATTAGACTCCTGTAGGCGATTGAAATAATTCAACCATCCTGCTCTTTCCAGGATCTCCCGGGCAGCAGCAGAGATCGTCAACTGCTGAGGCTCGCTTCGAATTGCCCTTCCTCCCATGGTTTCACTGTGGATTCTAAATGGAACGGCAACTACATTTTCTGTTTGAAACACAGAGAGGGTGATAATCGCAAGGTTTCAAAAACACAGAGTATGCAATAGTGCAACAGAAAGCAATTTTGTGTAAAAATAGAAATGCCATGCCGTTAAACCATGCCAAACCGTCGTACACTATTTTTCCCGAATGGTGAGTTGACACGTATTTCAGGGAATGATGAGATTAACCTCCCCCCCCGCAATGTGATAGGCTGTCCCACCCGGCAAATAAAGGGGCGGCACCCGATCTGCAACCAAGTCAGAAAGGAACAGCATGTGGAATTATGCTATGTTAAAAAGGACAACGAATTACCGAAATCGAGGCGGAGAATTGATCGCGTATTATATAAGAGGCTGATGTGTTATGATATGAGGCTAGTGGATAAGACATGTATCGTACTTGCCAAATCTCAAGTGGTCATGGTCACTTCCGTTGCCATGATTGGTAATGATAAATGTTCATGCGATGTATAAATCGGGAAATAACATATGATTAGTTCCTAGGATATAAGAAACAAAAGAGTGTTAGTATCTTACCCATTGGTGTAACCAAGGTGACTTCAATACCATTAACAGTACTCTGCTGCCGACAGGTGTCCATAACCTTGGCAGAGTTGTTTTTTCACCCTCGGAACCATGATCCTTTGTGTATACTTAGGAATGTTGTTATGTCAAAATGTAGACCATTATGCTGGCTTGGTGACCAGTTAACCATAATGCCATTCACGAGGACAGAGCGAAACGTGGGCATGCCGGCTCGTGATGAGACCTCCTGTTCCAAGGTTCGTTTATTTGATATACCTTTTGGACCAAATCCCTGGTGTGGTGGCCATAATGGGAATGCCACTTCACTTCCATCCTCATGATCATGGTAGGCTGGCTCTCGATGAGACCCCCTATCCTGCATTTGACACTTCACATATCATGTTTACATATTTTTTTCTTACATATCATGTTTACATATTTTTTCTTTTTTTATAGAATAATTTTCCTTATTTATACACAAAGGGTGGTTCAACACTCCTTAAGAGTAGGAATGGTGGAAGAAGTCTTATCATCTCAATAGGAAGATATAAGCTCTTTGCTCTTATTCCGAAGTAATAATCAAAAAAGTTTAAGGGAATCAGCATGATAAAGATAACCAATCAGGGAAAAATTAGTAAAACCATGTCAACAAAAGGTAAGAAATAAGTATGTCCTTCCGTTTGTCCTCTTACTAATGCAGAGCCTTATAGATATAGCGATTTATGGTTTGCAGATTTCGGTATGTTGTGATTTTATATTTCATTGCACAAATACATAGTTGTATCTTAAAGACTAGAAAGAAGACGGGCAAAAAGCATCCTCAATTTAGATCAGCAAAAGGAATAAGCTGTTTCACAAGGAGAGCAAAAGTATGCGAGTGGTGTTCCTTTGGAAAAGAAACAACGACGGATGATAGAAAAAAGGACAGCAAAAAATGAAAATGCCGTTCCTTTGGGAAAAAGGAACAGCAAAAATAAAAATACTATAAAAACACTCTAAATGCCATTCCTTTGAAAAGGGAACAACAGTAATAAAAGAACGTTGTTTCTTTGAAGAAGAAGGAACAGTGGTAACCAAAAGGAACGACAGAAAACGTAATAATGCCGTTCCTTTGAAAAAGGAACAGCAGAGATCCCGAATGCTGTTCCTTTAGAAAAGGAACAGCAAAAGGAACAGCAAAACAAGAAAAATCAGCATAAAAACACGCAGATGCTATTTTTAAAACGTCAAAAATCGAACTTTGTGAGAGAAAAGGAACAGCAAAAAAAAATGACAAGAAAATATTTAAATGCAAACTTATGTACAAAAACCACTCAAAAACAAGAACTTATGTACAAATTGTAAAAAGAAATGAACCCTTAATGAATTACAGGTGAGGAAGATTTCTCTTCCTCTCCTAAAATCTCCATATTAGTGTCTCGGCGTAGCTGCTGGTAGAAGGATTCCCGAGTGAGTGGTTTGCGATAGAGACGGACTCGGTGGCCATTTACTTTGAATGCATATCCAGAACCGTCAATGGTAATTAGAGTAAGGGTTCCGTTTTCATGCACCTTCTGGATTTCGTATGGTCCCAACCATCGAATCTGAAGTTTTCCAGGGAAATCCTGAAACCGAGAGTCGTATAACAGAGCCCAGTCTCCCTCGTGAAAGACTTTGTTTTTTATGAGCGCATCATGCCATTTAGCTCGCTGCTGTTGAATCAATGTTGTATTTTGTAGTGCAGAGAGCCTAATTTTGTCTAATTCATTGATCTGCTGTAGTCGATTGATTTGTGCCTCGCTTAGATCTAAGCCAATTTCCTATGTTGTCCGTAATGTTTGGATTTCAAATTCTATGGGAAAAATGGGTTGTTTTCCAAACACTAATTGATAAGGTGAGTAACCGGTGGTGCTCCGCCATGTGGTTCTATAGGCCCAGAGTGCTTCAGGTAGTCGGGTAGCCCAATCACACCTATGTGACGCAATGGTTTTCGTTAGGATTGATTCTATTATCTTATTGCTACTTTCTACCTGCCCATTCGCCTGTGGGTGATATGGAGTAGTGATTTTATGTTGGACGTGATAATTTTTGAGTGTTGCGGCTAATTTATGCCCAACAAATTGTGGTCCTCCATCTGTAATTATTTCCCTAGGAAGGCCATAACGAACAAATAGATGGAACAGGAACTGTATGACAGAGTCCTCTGTGGCTCTTGGCAATGCTTCTGCCTCAACCCATTTGGTGACATATTTTGTTGCCACCAAGATATATGTTTTCTGATTTGATGAGGGGTTGATGGGTCCAACGAAATCAAGAGCCCATCGCTCGAATGGTTCGATGACTAACTGTGGTTTCAGAGGCATCTCATCAGCTTGACCAGGTCGTCCTGCTCGCTGGCAGCTGTCACAGGCTTGGACAAACTTCTTCGCATCTTTGAAGATCGTGGGCCAGTAATATCCTGTCTGCAATACTTTATGTCCAGTTCTACGCTCAGCGAAGTGCCCCCCACATGGTCCATCGTGACAGGCTTTCAGGATGTCAAAGATTTCATCCTCTCTAACACATCGCCTGATATGCATGTCTGCTCCTGTGTGAAACAAATAGCCCCCAATCCACGAGAATCGAGAACTTTTCTGAATAATCTGCTTGCGCTCATTAGGGGTTAAATGTTTTGGTAATTTACCTACTGCGAGGTAGTTGGCAACATCAGCATACCAGGGTGTTTGAACGGCAACATCAAACAGGTGCTCATCCGGAAATTGATCTTCAACTGCTGCTGCATCGCTTGATTTTGGTATTCTCGAAAGAAAATCGGCTACAGGGTTTTCTTTGCCAGGCCGATCCTTGATTGTGATGTCGAATTCCTGCAATAAGATTAACCATCGAGTTGCTCTGGCATTTGTGACAGGCTTATTTGCTAAATATTTTATAGCAGAATGGTCTGTATACAAGATAACAGGATAGCCTGTAATATAATGTCTAAATTTATTGACAGCATGTATTACAGCTAGGAATTCTTTTTCAGTAACAGTGTAATTTAATTCAGCAGGGGATAAATTCTTGCTGATGTAATAGATGGCATATGGTTTTTTATCCTCTTCCTGTCCAAGGACTGCGCCAATAGCTGTATCTGAGGCATCAGATGATATCTGGAACGGTAGGTCCCAGTTTGGTCCTCGAAGGACTGGGGCTGTGGATACAAGCTTCTTTAGATCCTCGAAAGCACGGTCACATTTGTCTGTCCAAAAAAAATCAACGTTACCAGTTAGTGCATATAAAGGAGCAGCAATGTGCGAATAATGCTCTATAAATCGTCTATAGTAACCAGAAAATCCAAGAAAGCTGCGTACCTCTGTTTGAGTAGTAGGAGTGGGAATGAGCAAAAGTATTTGGATTTTGGTTGGGTCTACCTGAATGCCGGCTGCTGAAACATAGTGTCCTAGGATAAGTCCTTCAGTCATCATTAAGAAAAAATTTTCGTGGCTTAAGCAAAGCCTGGTAACAATGCAGCGTTGTAGGACTTTTTCTAGGGTGTCTAGAGCTGGATCAAAATCATCTCCATATGGTGTAAAGTCATCCATGTAAACTTCAAGTCCATCATTTATTAAATCTGCAAAAATGCTAAGGATAGCCCTCGGAAATGTGGCAGGAGCATTACATAGGCCAAAAGGTAGAACTCGATAGGCAAATGTTCCCCAGGGACAAGTAAAAGTAGTTTTATCCTGGTCTTCAGGGGCAATCTGAATCTCATTGTATCCACTGAAGCCATCCAGGAAAGAAAAGAACTTCTTCCCTGCTAGAGTATCCAATACTTGATCGATGAAAGGGAGAGGAAAGTGGTATTTCTGTGTTGCCTTATTTAGTTCCCTATAATCCACACAAATTCTCCATTTTCCGTTCTTTTTTGGTACCACCACAAGCGGAGAGACCCATTTACTATCAGAAATAGGGTAGATAAAATTAACATCTAAAAGTTTCTGAAGTTCAGTTTTTACGACATCCTTTAGATGAGGAATAAGTCTCCTTTGCGGCTGACGCACAGGTCTGGCATCTTTTTCTATATAAATGTGGTGTGTACATAATTAGGGATCGATTCCTTTCATATCGGGGTAGTCCCATGCAAATGCTTCTTGATATTTTGTTAACAGATGGATGAGCTTTGTTTCTTGTTCAGGTGTGAGATTGGCATTGATGTTTAAAGTTTTTCCCGGTGCAATTTCCACAGTTTTACTATTTGCAACAGAAGTAACAGGTATTTTTTGGTCATGCATATCTTTCAGAGGATCTTCCTCCAATTCATTATCAAATGCTGCTTCTATCATGTGACACTGTGTGCGAGGTTCAGTTTGAGTAATGAAATTATTAATGGCATCATATTCTGTTTGGTCTTTAAAATCAAGTGCCTCTTGTATAGTTAATGGAGATCTGATGTTATCAGTAAGGTATGATACAGGGTGCTTATTAGTTTTGATCATTGTGACACTTGGCTGCGCTGGAGGATATAGAACTAATTTTTTGCTATTCGGTCCTCTAGTTATGGTCATATTTCCCTGGCCGACAGCCAATGTAGGCATCGGCAGTGGCAAGCCAAGGCCTACCTAAAATTAGCGGATGTCCATCAAGTCGGGTTTTTGGATTAATTATCAGGAAATCGGTTGGATACTCCCAGGATTCTACGGAGACCATGACATCATGTAGAGTGCCCTCTGGTCTAACCACAGATCGGTCAGCCAATTCTAACAGAGTAGAGGTGGGTTCTACAGATGTAATGCCGAGCTTTTGGCAAGTTGTAGTTGTTAAAATATTAATTGCAGCCCCTAAATCAACTAAGGCATTAGGCAGGGTCTGGCCATAAATTTGAACAGTTATAATTGGGTTCCCGGGGTCTTCATATTTACGGGGTGTTTCTCTTCCCGACAATAGGTCAGATAAGGTGCCGACTACTTGGACTCTTGGATTGTTTGTTATATTCCTCCTTGGTTTCTTGATGCACAATTCTTTTATGGTTTTGGCGTATATGGGAATGTCTTGAATGGCTTGGAGGAATGGAATTTTTATGTACAGGTTTTGTAATTCTCCCAGAATGTCAAAGTCAGGATATTGTATGGATCGAGGTATGGCTAATCGTTCTAGGAATGGAGGAGAGGATGTGGTTGCTTGGTTATGAGTTTGTTGCTTATTTACATCCTCTTGTTGTGGTGATATGGTGCGAAGTAGCGATCTTCAATATGGGCTGACTCCTCGATTTGATTATCATCAGATCTTAGCCAGGTCATTGCACTCCTCGGGTGGGTCCTGTTCTGGTGTTTCTGTGGATTTTGAATGGAATTGGACACCATGCAGCTATTTGGATAGGATCGGGTTGGAAGGAGGCTAGGAGTTGGTCTCAGGTTAGGCTGAGTTTTGTTGTAAAACTTGTGGAGTAGGTTGAGGGAGTGGAATAGTTCCAGCTGGGTGGTACATCGGTCTTTGCCAGCTTGTCTGCCAGGGTGAACTTTGTGAAGTAGAGGGAGTCCATTGTGAAGGATACGGGCCATTTTGCCAATATGGTGGAGTGTAAGAGAAATTCGGCCAACCATTTTGGCTTGTTTGATTCATCCATGGATTTGAAGAAGGGAATGATTGTGGTGACCAGTTGGTAAATGGGGTTTGAGATTGATTCTGCCACATACCATATTGTTGAGCATTATACTGTGGGTTTTGAAAGAAAGAGGTTGGGTCCGGAAACATACCAGGTTGTCTTGGCTTCCACGGGCGGCGTTGGTTGATCGAATTCACCGATTAAGTTCTTCACGCTTCCTGATGCTCCCCGCTTTCAACTCCACAGAAGTGAGAGGCAGCTCCGTATAAGAGTGATCTTTTGTACATATGGGCGCATGTTTGGACTTTATCTAGTGGACACTCATGTGGCTATGTTTTTTTCTGCGTGAGGCATAAGATTTGATTACATTATTGCCTCCAATTTATGCAATTGCTTTGCAGGATATCAAGTTGTGTGAATTAGTATCCCCATAATATCGAGTTTTAAAATTTTCTAATAAATTTCCAATTACTGCACGTGTTAACTCATATACTTTGATACTTTGTTTATCTCTTGCAAACCGATGTGTCGGTTTTATTCTTCATGCACCTCTCGAACTCTAAATACATAAGTCAATGATGTATTGAGAATTTTCCTGATATATGTCACCTTTTCCCATAATGTTTAATGTTTCAACCCATTGTTCCTTCATCCCTTTAATTAATGTAGTTTTTAACACATTATCAGGGAAGGGTAAAGACGCATAAGGTGATCTCTGGAGGTTGTATTGAAAGCGTTCTACATATTCCTCCAATGTTTCATTAGGGTTTGCTGTCATCTGAAATATTTCATCCTTTAATTCCCCGAACCTACAATAATCCTGATATTTCTTTAGAAAAGTAGTTTTCATATGATCCCAGTCATTTATAACACCTCCACCTAACCCCATAAACCATCGTAGAGCTTCTCCTTTTAATGTGGACGGGAATAATTTTAATTTTGGGGATCGGTGGTGTATTAAATACCCCTACATAACACGTCAGATTCGAATAAGAATGCATACGGATCTTAGAGTGACGAGTCCATGAAATGTAGGGATATCTTTGAAAAGGGATAGCTTTCATGGGTGCATTTGCTGCAAAGGAATACACTATAGAGGATATTGTAATGTAGAGGTTTGAGTATTTGGCTGGTTTTGAGCATTTGGTTGGTTTTGAGCCATGGGATCGAATATATACCAATAACCTTCTGGGATATCTAGGAGGGTATTCCTAGGTTGAGTGGGAACGGTTTTGACAGGGATATTTTTAATAGTGCTTCCTTTATCTGGAATAATGGGAATACCAGGTGTCTGAGGAGATTGAATTCCTTCAACAATGACTTCCGCAGCACTCCCCTTATCAGGGCTATCTAATGGCTGATTTGTTTCAATAGGGGATTTTGGTTCCTTGGTTTCCCCTGTTTCTCCTTCTCCTTCACAAAAGTTGCTAGAGTTCCCTTCCTGCAATAATTCGGGAGTAAAATTTTCAATTTCTTGAAAGTCCTGCTCTTCAGTTTGACTATGCACCTCAGCACAGGCTACAGATGGTGATCCTGTGGCCTGAAGGGAACTAGTAGGCGGTTTAGAAATGTTTTTCTTGAGGCCTACTGATGGGATCTCCGGATTTTTCTTATAGATTTAAGTCTATGAAGAGTGGAATTAAGCCAAGGTCACCGGCCTTAGCTTTTTCAGGCTTGGATGGGGGTTTGATATTCTTTTATGGTCTTTTCTGCTTAGTCATGCACTCAGATGAACTACCAACTTCTATTCAAACAAAGCAAAAACAAATCTATTAGGAAAGCGGATAGTGGAGCAGGCTTTCATGTTCACACGTAGGTTCTTACCTTCCTTTTTGGATCCAACTCCTCCCTATAGCGAGGCTCGGCACACTGCTGCGAAAAGAAAAATGGATCTCTTTCCTAGCAACGGTGCGAAATGTGGAACTGTAAAAGGTCTCTTTCACCTCTAATTACACTCACATTAATATGTCAATCCGGGAGCGTTTGTTATTACAAAGTGACTCAATCCAAGGCTATCATTTGTCGAGCAATGCTAGTAGTACGATTAGCAAGAAATACAAGAGTGACGGATGCTTGTTTTTGTAACTAAGTTACTTCAAACAATAAATCGCACACTCGGAAAACTCAACGACTTATCGGTCGAGAGGTTACGGCGGTAATGCTTGTCCTTCGGAAACTGATGGAAAGGAAATTAGAGCATAGACCACGAGCCTGGGAGCTAGACAGTGACTGCCAATGCTCACTACAGCCTTAGATCATCTCTCACGCCAAACAAAAAATGCAAGTAAATGGAACAGCAAAGCAAATAAAGGATTGAACAGCAATTCTGGAATAGAACAGCAAGTCTAAAATGGAACAGCAATTGAATAACTAAGTCCCGCGGGTTGTAACCAAACTTAATCTATTAACTCAAATACACTCTTTTGCAATCAAATAACATTCTTTCACTCTAGAGGCAATTCACGCAAATCACATTAATGGAACAACAATAATGATTAATGAATTATAGAACAGTACTGATAAATCAGAAACGCACACAACACGAACGTTTAGGATAACAGCTCTGTAACATAACAGTAAGAACACGCAATTAACTCTTGAAAGGATTAGTAACTTGGTCTGAGTCAACACACGATTCTATCTATAAAAACCTCAATGATTCAATCTTTAACGAGCATATAATATGAACTTATAAAGCATATCAAATTATCAAATAACAATAATAAACAAACCACGCAGAAATCAAGTCGTAATGGTACAGAAGCAAGTGTCCTCCGGGGCCAGGCCCTTAGCCTCCAAGGATACACCGCTTTAAGTTAATCCAGACGCATGGATGAAATAATCACCAAGCTTTTATTAATGCATCGGTAAAAAATACAATGAACCAGTTCTCAACGAGACTTAATCAGAGCTGATGTTTAACAGAAAATTACATAAAAGCGTATCCTCCTCTCTCTATTAAGCTAATAGTGCTGTCCCTTTATATAAAAGCGACGGCGGAGATGTCCAAGTAACAAGATAAATAAAGCAGCGATCCCTCAGGATCGAAGATCCTGAGGGATTCGCCAAACTATTAATTCTTCATCCTTTCCTTTCTTTTGCGCTGAGCTGGTGTCTTCTCCTTCTTTTCCGGGCCGACTTGCTTTAATCTGTTTAGCCTTGTTTGCATTCGGTTCACCTTCAGAGGAGGAATGACCGATTATCTGAAACTTTGTCTCTTCCTTTGGGCGCTTCAATTCTCGTTTTCCTTTTCTGTCTGAGAAAATAACCATTATTAGTGGTTAAGTCTTGCATATCAATTTCCACATGTTTTATTATAATTCCTTATTACTTTCCAAATTCATGAGACAAAAAGGTTTACAAATTCTACTAAAAAGCCACTGAAATAATCATCAAAAACATACCTTTTTAGTACTCCACACTTGATCTAATGCATTTTAACAAAAAACAAACTTTGAGATGAAAACTAAATGAATGCAAATTTTCTTAATGCAAAAAGGATGCAACCAAACATTAAGAATACAATATTGTTTTGAACACTTTGTAGCAAAATTCCTGAAAATTCTACAAGACATATGAGTTCAAGCATGAAGAGGTCTTCTAAAGTGTGGGCTCAGAATAAGGAATTCATTCCCTTTTACATCAAGCAATCATACAAAAAATACTTTTCAACTGAACAATGAGCAATGTAATCTATGCTCACAAGAAAACAAGAAGACCAAATGAACTCAAACAGACACTTGAAACTTGATCACTCAATCAATCAAAAGGAAAAAGGCAATCAACTAGAGATAGCTCACCAAGAAAGGAGAGTGAATAAATCAGTAGGGTGATGTCCCATGAAGCATGCAACCAGGAAATTGATGCACAATCCTAGAAAAAACTAGGATGTAGGATGCATGTACCAACAGAAAGGACAAAAAAAAAATAACAAAAAACCAAGACAATGAGCTAATCAAACCAACTTGAGTGAAGGGGAGAACATGTAAATGATAAAGAGAAAAGGACTGGAAGGGAAAGAAAAATTGGTGAAGGAATTTATAAATGAAAAATAGTGCCAATCAGCGCGACTAACTGACAAATAAAAGCACCAGTGCCTGAAAAAGAAAAAAAAAAGAAAAGGAATTTCTCCTAACCATGACTAGACTCACCACTTCAAGCAAAAACTAAAATATTGTAATTGATGAAAAACATAGGAACAAACATGGAAATGTTTTTCGACTAAACTCGTTGAATGGCTAAGACCTCAAAGAGTGACAAAATCAAAGGAAACTCCTAGTGGAGTTTCCAATTTGTTATCAAGATAAATCCTATCTGCGGATAGAGGCGATCCCTCTAGCCCTAGGGTGGGTCTAGCAACTACGGGAACATACTAACATCTACCTTCCTAGATTGTAAATTAAATTCAAAGTAAGGAAGATGACCTACCCAGTTCTGATGCTATGTTTTCGTCTTCCATCAAAGCTTCTTGATACGTTGCTCTTCTTAAGCTCGATACACGCTACTACCTATGTCTGATTACTTGTACAGATAGTCAAGACACCATGACAAGGGTAAAATCACGATAAACATAAAACAATTACAACATATCTAACTGATAAAGGAATTCTATAAATTTCATTATGAATGTAAACACGAGTGGAAGATAAACATTAGTTGCATTTTATTATGATAAAGACAAGGGGAGTTAACAACCAAGCCTTGATTTTGAGGCTCTCCTTCGGCAGGTCTGTATCCAAGCATGTTTGCAACAAACTCATACACAAAGGTCCAAGATCTCACTATGTTCTTAACACACAAAAACAATCACACTCTACACTATTCTCCTGAAGCTATAATTGCTTCTCTTCTCTATGATTTTTAAGGCACCAGAGGTGAAAGAGGTCTCGTTATATAACAATGGAGGAGGAGGTTGTGGGCCCTAAAATAATGGGAAAAGAGATTATCCTTTGAAGTAGTTCCTATTTCTTGGGAACAAGAAGCCCAAAGGGGAATTCCTTGGCCATATCCTCAAAAAAAAATTCCAGATTGCTGCCTCGTGAAGCTTCTTTTTCCATTTTAAAAACTTTCCAAAAGAGGATCGGCGCAGGTCTGACATTAAGAAAGAGTGCCGATCGGCGCGGGTCTTAATGTAAATCTATGCTATTGGCGCAAGTCAGACACTGAGAAAAAGCACCGACCTTGAAAACCAGGTTTTTACAGGGATCTTCCTCTTGGAAAGTACACAAGGGTCATTGTATGGGTCCTGCAGGATCAAGGAACGGGGAGTACAGGGATGGTGAAAAAATGTTATGTAACAGCAGGTTCGACAATGGCATAGTTGGGGGGTTGGTTTCTATGTGCACAACCCTGCCCTGATTAAAGGCAGGTGAGACCCTTGAAGGCCTGTATACCAATATATCCCCTTCTTGGTTAAATCAGTAGTATTTACCACTTCGTGTCATGCTTCCACTCTGGTCGGAGGTCATTCACTCGGTGTGGTTGCACATGACACCCTTTTCACACAATAGCATCTTAATCAAAAATGGAAAGGTCTACAGGAACTTACCTCTAAATCCTTTGAGGAACCTTCACTCCACTTCCGAATAAGACACAGAGTGATCAACTTAAAATTTTGTTACAAACCCTCCGAAAAAACTATCAACCCAATGATCTATAGCCATGGTGATCTTGTTATCAGTCTTTTCCAATTGTTGGATCAATTCAGGGGTCCACTGTGTGACCTGATAATCTTTCTAGTAGGTCTGGAACTCTGCAAATCTTGATAGCCACTCCTGCAGTTCATGTGTGAAGGATACAAAGAAGATTTCATGTACTTCTGTAAATATACTTGGTCTTCCACCCTCATGTAGATAACTTCTTACTTCTATTCTCTTTTAGGGAAAACTCATAAATCTATTTTTCAAACGAGTCCTCAAGCTCTGGCTTCAATGGCTACTAATGACCCCGTGGCATTACCTGATCTCTCTCTCAAAATGCTCTTGGTCCCAGCAACAGAATCATTTTTTGGCTTCAGGGGTCTTAACCCAGGTTCGGTTTTAAGGTTCGCCAACAAACCCCTGCACTACTAGCCCTTTTGGCAATGGCCTACTTCCGCAGGTCAAGGTCTCACCCAAAGTACTATGAGAGGGTGCTAGAACTAGGTTTCCACACCCTGAGAGAGAGAAATTTAATTGAAGTGGGTCCTTTCAGGTCTAACAGGCCTACTCTGGAGAAGCCCTAACGCAAAAACCCTTAACACTATATTGGCAAAATATCTTCAACGAAGCTTCTAAATCATCAGGTAACATGATAATATAAGAAAAGTGGCTAAATCTAACCAGATATATGCCTTTCATCCTCTTTTACAATATCACATCCACGTGAGCATCAATAAATCATCATTAAATAGATATAACTTCAGAATTAACAGAGATCGCAACCAATAACCATAACACAGAAGTACTGAACTTATCACCAAAGAGTCTTCTCACTTATTAATATCTAGATACAACTTACATACTCTATCTACTAACTCGCGCACATAGCCAGTAGGAGCCCTTACCTAGACAATCGACACAAAATATCCACAAGTTCATATCCGAGCTCGATCCAAAAACTAATCCTACCCTAGACTCAATTTACCCATATTTTTATAACATATTAGCCGACGCTATTCTATGTTCTGAAAACCATGGTTTGCGGACTCTTGGTCTACCCTGTGACCCATTACAATTCATTGGGGACTTTGAACTGCCCCAAAGCCCCTGCGCTAGACAGATTATTACAAAATATTACAAAAATGTTCTACAATTGTCGCTAGGGGACCCTGCTCCAATATAAAATCAGTAAATATGCACACTTTATTCCTATTAAATCTACCTTTAATGATATTAATATAGCATAGATATTCATGAAAGAGACATCTAGACTTCACAATATGCCCAAAATTGTGATTTCATATCGTGATGTTAAATTCACTTCAAAATTTTGGAAGGGATTATTTGAAGGAATGAGAACAAAGTTAAAATTTAGTACAATCTATCACCATCAAACTAATGGTCAAACAAAAATAACTAATAAGATCTTAGAAGATATGTTAAGGATGTATATTATGGACAAACCAACTAAGTGGGAAGACTACCTTCACCTAGTTTAGTTTTCTTATAACAATGGGTACCAAAATTCTTTGAATATGATTCACTTTGAGGTACTGTATGGGAAAATATGAAAATTACCACTAATTTGGGACCATCATGAAGATTGGTTAGTATTGGGACCAAATATGTTAAAGGAGATAGAGGAAGTGGTTCAACGGTTCAAAGAAAATTTAAAAACAACACAAGATTGAAAAAGGAGTTATGGATATCTAAAAAGGGTTCAAAAGGAACTCAATGTGGGATATCATGTCTATTTAAAAGTGAAACCAAAGAAAAACAGACTAATACTTGGAAATTGTGCCAAGTTATCGCCTAGATCCTATGGAACTTTTGAAGTTTTAGCAAGAATTGGACTAGTTTCTTATCAATTCGCCCTTCCAGCAAACACAAAAGTTCACAATTATTTTCATGTAAATTTGTTGAAGAAATATGTACTTTACCCAACTCATATAATTGATTGGAATGTTGTATAGGTGGAACCAAAGGGAGAGTTCCTAGTATAATCATTATGTATTGTAAACCGTAGGGTAGCCATGCTCTAGAATAGAGTTATAGCTTAATTGAAAGTTCAATGGAAAAATTTCAGTATAGAAGAGGAAAATTGGAAGTTGGAGGATGATTTTAAATAAGCATATCCTTCTCTATTTTAGAAAACTAGAATGTATTCCAAAATACTATGATCAAAAACTTGGACGGTGTCAAACTCAAGCAGGGGAGGATGTGACATCCCCTCATTTGAGTTTTTTATGTAATTAAATGTATATTTGTGTTTCCTTTTAAAATGTTTAAAGTTTGAAAGACATGTGAATAATTTAATTATTATTTCTTTATTATTGATAAAAAAATGATTGTAAATATGTATTTAAGATGTTTATAATAAATAAATAGGTCTGAAAAATTAATGTTGGAATGCATTTGGATGAAAGAGATGGTGCTACAAATTGATGGTGAATATTAATTACCGAGTAATAAGTCTTAGGAATCTAATTTTGATGATTATATTTATTATGAAATTGTGGAATTGGGTAATTAATTGTTTCCCTAAAAGACACGATTTTGTCTTTGGGAGTGAGAAAAAAAGGCTCATTAATTAGCTAGTAACTACCATCCACTTGTTGGTGAGGCGCACGTAGTTACCAACTAACAAAATGATTGGTACATGGGTAGTGGAAGTATGTAATTTATTTTTATACTCTTTCCAAAGGGACACACGTTGTCTTGGAGACACTGCGATAACATCAAGTGAATAGGCGAAACAAAAGCGTATTTTGTAGACCCATGCTTAGGGGGGGAAATTATTGGAGAAGTATGGTGGGAGGAGAAAAGTATTCAAATTTTAATTTTCATGCCCAAAAAAATCAAGTCAACATTCTTACCTACTATTTCATGTAGAAGAGAAAAGAAATAGTTTTATTTTGTTTACAATTTTGAATAATGTATTGTAAAAAGGTAGAGTTAGACATTGTGATGCATAGAGTAAAATTTAGAATAGTTTTCTTTTATTTTATTAACTTGACTAAATTATTTTACAAATGAGTTTCTTATATTTGATAAAGGAGATTATTCTTCTATGGGAACATATATATATATATATATATATATATATATGATACATTAAGTACTAGCTATGTACAAGGTATTTCTCTGTAGGAATAAATAGAAATATCTTAGAATAATAAGTTATATATATATATATAAATTGAATTTTAGATTTGTATGTGAAAAGTAATAGTAGATGTTTTATCAAGATTTATTTTTATTAAAATAAAACATATTAAAAGTGTTCCTATACATATAGTCAACTATAGATAATAACTACATTTGATGCAAGAATAAATTTACATTTTATAGGTACATTGTTTGTGAAATACATCAAAATGGAATGAAAATTCAGATCCTAATATATATACATATATAAAGATAGAGTATGCTAATATTTGAGAATAATTATTTCTACTAAGAACTTCTAATTAAGTATAATGAACTCTAAGTAATAATACAATTAGGAATCTTTAAAAAAATATAAATGAACACTAGTTGTGAAGGAACAACTATTAAAGTAACATGAATTTTGAATATTGTAATCAAGTAAAGCTTGATAGAGGATATACTAGTAAATAAAGAGAAATTTATTTTCATTAAAAATACATGCATATAAAGTTACATAATGGAAGAACTACTAAATAACAGTTTGGGTCAAAAAAATTGGCTCAAATATATATTATATTCATGGAAAATGTCATAAATAAAACACAATTGTAGGTGTATGGACCTGAAGATTAAACCTCTTCCAAAAAACTAGAAGTGTAAGACCATAAATAAATTCATAAATTTTATAATAAAAAAAATGTGTAACAAAACTTTGGTAGTGAAGTCACAAACACAGGAACTAGGTACAGGAGCATCCATCCTGGTAAAGGAACTGAATATATTGTGAGTTGAAGAAGAAAGACACCCGAAGTAGAAAAATAAAAGGAAAGAGAAAACCCATCTTGTGTGAAGAAGTACATGTAAAGGTAGTGAGATATACATATATTAAGTTTGATTGATGAGCATAATAATAATAATAATAATAATAATAATAATAATAATGCAAATTATAAATGATATTGGTATAAAGAAGTAAAAAAAAAAGTATTTAGTTACCTAGGTTGATTTTAGTTCTAGCATTATCCAAATATAACTGTAAAAGAATTAAAGAAAAATGAGTAAGGGTCAGGGAAATTTTATAATTCAACAAAAGAAGAAGATTTTGAGATACAAAACTTGGAATATCCACAGTCTTCATTTTTAGTCTACGTTTTGAGTCTAAACCAAGACTCATCTTCAGAACAAAACCTACTAAGAAGAGAAGAAATTAGGGTAAATAAATAGAGGATTGAAAGAGAGATGAAAGTTGAAAGAGCCAACCATCTCATAATATTTTAAAGGATTTTAATTATTTATTATTTATTTATTTTGTTTTTAAACAAATTTAAGTCTATTTTGGAATTTTTTTTTACAAAATTAATTGTTCGTGCAGAGAATGCTATATTGGAGAAACATGTAGGACCTTCAAAATAAGGCTTAAAGAACATGGTGCTGATATCAGGCTTGGAAGAATTAAAACTTTGTCTTTGGCATAACACTCCATTAGAATGTGCCACCACATATGCCTTGAATACGTCATGGTCATTGATAATGAAAAACACCACTTTAAGTGTAAAGTGTTCGAAGCCCTGGAAATCATCAAGCACCCTCATGACCTCGATAAGGATGGAGGTTTAGAGGTTAGTAGGAATTGGATCCACATTCTTTCCCGCAAATAAGCTTGCCCCCCATATCAGTTTCTCTCCATTGTCTCCACCCTTTCCATCTTTCCTCATTGCATTGTCCTTAACATGTAAGCAAAATTTCATGCCACATCTCGTTCGCTATAATGCTCCTCCCTATACACTATGTTACACAAATTTTTGGTCATCTAATCTGTTACTATTAGATGGACCAATGTACACCATGTAAGACTAATTTTACCTTAGTAAAATTGCGTTCACTATGAAAATAACTTAGTAATCCATAATTTATTAAGTTGTTTATGGTCTAAACAGGAAACCCCATGATGAAATATTGAATAAATCCCTATTTGTTTGATTTTCCTCAAGGGATAATTAATTAAACAGAAATTTAATTAATATTCTTGGTCATATTTAACACAAAACAAGAAAATTAACTAGATAAATCATTATTTATCTTATTATTTTCTAGGAATAATTATTTAAAACATTATTTAAATAATATTCCTTGTTAAATTTGACTAAATCATTTACAAATAATTGAATAAATCACTATTTTTTTAATTATTACTCAACCATATTCTTAAAATAATATATAAATCATTTATTTATTTATTATTTACAAATAAATGGATTTGAACAAATTCAAATTATTTTTCCCTCAAAGAAAAATAATAAAAGATTCCATAAAAGTTGGATTTAGATTTGGTTAATAATATTTTAATTATGCACCAATATCTAGACTAACTCAATATTTTTTTATAAATAGAAGGGTTTTTCCATTCATTCACTACCTTTTGTTGCCTAAATATCACTCTGGATCTATACTTTTGGTCTGACTTTGATCCTCCATCATTGTCATATTTTTCTACCTTTTTTGTGTGACCTCCATTGAGTTCCATTTTTATATGGGTTTTCTACACCATCAAGAGAGAGAGATCTTAGATCTAAAGCATTGAGGATATACAAGAACCCATCCCACTATCGGGGACTGATAACATCCTTCTATATTCCCTTCCCAAGTGTCATAAATACAAAATTCTTTAAAAATATTATTGTCTTGTCTATTGGATACATGGAGCAACTCTTGCTCGTATTTGTTGTTTAATGTCTTTAGCTACATAGATCTCAATTTTGTAGCATTTATCTTGGTCAACTAACTAAAAATATAAGGAAAATCGAAACCATATTTGATGTTAGGGTTGTTTGTTATGCACAGCTAAAGTGAGTTTTTTTCATACGCTTGCAATTTGAATTCACACTAACAAATAGTGACTCCACAGGGTTTTATAATTACGACCATTGTCATTTTTCGGATCCTTGCATGACCAGTTGCTTCAACCCCTAGGGTTTTTCTTCAGCTTCTTGTTTTTCTTTTCTTGATGTTGTTTTTAAACTTTAAACCCCTAAAACAGTAAAAATTATAACTTTCATGTGTTTCTGGGCCTATTGTCCAGGTGGCAGGTATTAATAGCAGCTGAGAAGACACTTTTTTCTAAATCCTTCTTGCGAGATGGACGAAAGTGTAGGTCACACTTTTTGGGACAAAACATGTGACCTCAACTCTCAGGTAGAAAAAAACTGCCAAAAAATTGTGACCTCACTGGAAAACAGGTCAGAAACTGCGACCTGAACTTTATGTGGGAATTTTTCTATGATTTTTCTGGGTTTGTCTAGGCTACTGTTCAAGATTTTTTTACCTCTCTCTCCACCCGTCTTGGACCTGTACTTGCTATTTTTTACTCATCGAAGTAGGAACCAAGCCCCTTAAGGCTTCAATACGCTTCCACCTTTTTAGGAGGAGTTCAGCTAAAGTAGGTCGGCTGAGATTTCAGTGTTTTCAACCATTTTTTAGATCTGAACCTATACTTTCATATCCATTTCAGATTGGTTATTCATCCATCCAAAACACCTCTTTTAATTTTTTTTTGGCCCTCCTCTATCGTCCCCTCCATTTCCCTTTAGGGTGTAGCATTTCGCCACCTCATTTGCATCACTTTTCCCTATGTTTTTTTTGTTGTTTTTCTGCACCTATTTCGAGAAAATTTGACCTTTAGATCCCTGTCCCTCCTGAATTTAGATCCATTGGCCATTTTTTGTGTTTTGACAATATTTTCCCCCCCATAGACTAGTTGTTTGGAAGCCCTCCTCTTTGGGTTTAAATTGATGCATATTTAGCTATTTATTTTCTGTCATATTTCAGTTTACTTTACTATTGTTTTCATATTTATTTACAGCTATACAACACCTTTTTTATTTTTTCTCTACACACGTCTGATTTTAATTAAAATCAGCACACTTATCACATACATGCACACCCTAAGTGAAGAGCAATTGGTTTACACCGCCAGGCCAAGACTATAACATTGTAATCAATTGATTTTGCACCTCCCTACCCTTGTTTCGACATTGTAATCATTTGATCCTGCACCTCCTTGCCCTTCTTGGTATCTCTTCCTTCTTTGATCCATGTATTTTTTTCCATCATTTTGCCCCAAGGTGTTTATCCTGGAGACTTCTTGTCCTTCATCCTCAATTTCTGTTAGGAATACTTACTCCTCCGCGTAGGGTTTGATTTCATCCTCCACCGAGTGGCCATTCTGACTCTGCTTTTGGTCCATCAGGTTCCCCTTCTGGTTCTATCTCCGGTTCTCATTGAATAAATTATACAATATGCATGTATATTACCGGATTCTCCTGATATAACAAAGTAATATTATGTTAAATATATAATCCTTTCACTTAATTCTTTTTGGGAATTAAATCGCAAATTGAAAACACATATGAAGAAAATAAATCGCGCATAAGAAGAATTTTTTATAGGGAAATATTAAAGCTAAAAACCCTAACTATCATATATTAAGTATATCAATGGAACATGTAACAATATCATACAAAGCATAGTACATCAATCTCTCAGTACAATCAACAATCGTCACACACTTTCATGCAGAAATTTGCAGATCTATGCACCAATTTCTTGCCTCGTGATAGCCTGTCTCCATTGCGCAATCCCTGCTGAATAAAGTCCTTGAATGAATTCGATCTTGCCTTGCCTTGACTGCGCAATCCTCATTGGCATCTCCAATGTGTGTGTAGATGCATTGAATGCACCACTATAGTCACAATAGATAGTCCATCTCACCCTTTCACCTATCTCTCCACTAGGTCTCCACTGGAACTGACATGAAAGTAGTTAATTGTCATATTTTTTCAGTTGCAAGTGAGTCTCTAGTTGTGAATTAATTAAATAAATAATTCACTGAACTCTCAGTAGTGTATCTTCAGTTATAACTATATACAACAAGCACAACTGAGTTTAACTCACTTAACTGAGTTAAACTAAATAACAACTCCCATAACTACTCTTCCAACTATGTCACAACTTGCCACTATCAGTTATAACTGAGTCCTCCATGCATGAGTCACCAACCAGCCTAGGAATTGTGGAATTCATTTAGCCCACCGATGTGCCACACCTTCTCACTGAAATAAAGTGCTCCAAGAGAATAATTTGATATTTAGAGTTTGATTATTATTAAGGGCTAATAATAATCGACATGCATATATTTTTAGATTAGTGATCTATAAATAGACTTTGCCCAATATTATAAAAGTATAAATTCATCCAAAGATAGAATATGCTCAACCATATAGAATTAGCATCCTTCTAACTTTAGAATATGCTCACCATTCTAAAAATATACATACACCTAAAAATAGCTTGCGGGCCCCACTTAATGAAGGTGCTTAATTTTCACTAAGCTCACCATATTGTTGAATCTCAACACTCCTCTTATCACCTTCACCGTGTATGGCTCAGGACCTAAGGCTAGTGGTAGCCTCAGACCTAATGCTAGGAATACTACTAGTGGGACCACAACAGGAACTATTGTGGCTGCTCCCTTGCTCCCTTATATGGAAGGCCCAAGTCTTCCCAATTTTAACCAGTTGATCAATGACCCCATACACCATGATCTTGGTTGGCCTTTTATGCCAACCAAGCCCCCTTCAGACATCCCCAAGTTTGAAGGTCTTTCTGGAGAGGATCCTACAAACCATGTTCGATCTTTCCACATGTGGTGTTCGTCTAACTCCATCACCGATGACTTTGTCCATCTTTGGTTGCTCTAGCGTACACTTACCAGAGAAGCTTCCAAGTGGTATGTTGACTAGGCCTCCTCCTCTCATACTACTTTTGTGACTCTTTCCAGGGCTTCTCTATCTTACTTCTAGCTTCCCCTTCATTCTGACACTGGTACTGAACTTTTGACCTCTTTTCATCAAGCGTCTGTGACTCGCCTATCCAATCATGTCCAGGAATGGAAAAGAAGAAAGAACCTATGTCGATCCCCTACCTTTGAAGATCGTGTCTAAATGGAATGGTTTCTCAGATCCCTTTTACCTGCTATTAGCAAAGAAGTTGCCTCTCATTTCCCTCAAACCAAAGAAGATGCGCTCCAAATTGCATTGAAATATGACCTGATCTACGCATAGTCTAGTTATGTTTATACCGTCGTACTTGATCTCCCTAGACCTAGTGGTGTCAATGCATTAGGGGCATCCCATGCTGCCAAATATATCGTTGGAGCCCTTTCTCATGTATACACTCATCCTCCCATGGTTTATGGTTTCCCTCAGGGAGGGGCCAGCTCCTCCAGCACTTTCCCCCATCCCAGTAGCATGTATCTAGGATATGACATGCCTCCTCCTTTTTCCCAACCTGCTTACCACAATGTTTCCCAACCTCCTTATTATCTGTATCCGCAGCTTGGTGCTCTAGCACCTCTAGTATTAGCACCTCAGCCTCCCTTGCCTTCTCAACCCCCCGCAACAACAGCCACCACCCCCCTAGTGTCAAGTGTATGCATAACAGGGTGCGACTAATCCTCCTACTTCCAAAAAGAAGAGGAAATTCAACCAAAACCAATCTTTCCCAGGTAATTCAGGACCCAATCCCCAAGGGGATACACCTAACACTACTAACCAGCAACAGGGCACTCAGCCCAAGCAGGACATACCTGTTCACATGAACAAACCTTATTCTTGTTGCGGTGTCTATGGTCACTATACCCATGATTGTCCTCTTTACCTCAGATGTGGCAGATGTGGAAAGCTCAAGCATCATCCCAAGGAGAGCAAGCCTCCCCTTTAGTTCCTCCCAACACTCCACCTATCCATCTGGCTGTGTTTACCAATCCTTCCCCCCAGCAAGGATTCATGGCTACCCAACCACTTGAAAGTCAGGGAGCCACTAAACCTCCTCCATTTGGTACCTTTGATTACCATATTCTCATGATGAACTATGACCAACCTAGTACCATTGACCTCAACCTTCAGACTTGGTCCCGTTAGTACAACAAGCCCCCTACTATGTCTAGCCCCTAGCCCCCTTATTCAAGTCCCACAAAGCCTCTTTCGACACCCAATGGTCCTTTACTAATACCTCAACCTAAGGTAGAGGTTCGTACCAAGATCCCCAAGGGACCATTATGCCGAAACGTTGCTTCTGTAAATTCACTCGTTCGTATAGTATAGTAGATGACTTAGCGCAATCCCCTACTGTCATGTCAACACTGGAAGTCATCTAGTCGCACCCTTCATAATGAAAAGATCTTCTAACTTCTATGGGAATTGTGGATCCTTTAGATGATATTTTGATTATCTTTGATGTTGATTGGCCATAACATGCTCCCCTTCCTACTTTTGTCGCCTTCCAAATCCCTGTAAAGATCTGGAATTCCAACGTCTCCCGTTGTGTCATTGACGAGGGGGCATCCACCTGTGTGATGTTCGCTTCGGTTTGGAAATAACTCAGATCTCCTAATTTGGCCCCTTCCACTATCACCCTCTGAGTGTGGGATGACCACTCTTCCCAGCACCTTGGCATGTTCCACAATTGTCCTATTACTCTTGCGGGCAAGACTTTTTATGTTGATGTAGAAGTCATTGATGCCCCCTTAGACTACAACATTCTATTGGGTCACAGCTACACTTATACGAAGTCCATTATCCCATCTGTACTCCACTGCAAGATGTGCTTTCATCATAACGTAAATATTATCACCATCGACCAGTTAACATATTACGAAGCGAAGTCTCAGACCTCCCCTAAGTCCATCATCTCTTCAGTGGCCAATAAACAGATAGTCAAACCTATGACCAGTGTTTCACCTGGAGTCTACAAATATTCCTCTCTGCTTGGTTATTTCCCTAGTCCTTATCCTCCTATATTTAATCCAAGCGCGTCGAACGTTTGCATGATGAAATCATCTCGGTCTGAGCTCAAATGGACTGGTTCGACTAGTTAGCAGCCCCGCCCTACCCAACCTACTCCTAGCACCTAGACTTAGCGTTTAGAACCCCCTCCTCAAGGCCCCTCATCTACATCCGGTATCCATGAGCCTATCTACCCTCTTGGAATGGTTCCTCATGGCCTTAACCATCTCGGAGTTGTCTTTCTTGGCCATTACCCCTCTGTTCAGATATCATTTCTATCTCCTCCTCTTGGAGTATTTTCGGTACCTGTTATGGTTACTTTATCTCTTCCTAACATGACCCTGGGGATCCTAGTTAGGTACCTTCATCCCCCAATCACTATTCCACCTATTCATCCAAAACCTTATCTTGCTTTGACCCCGGTCCAACTGGTCGCCAGGACCCCTCCATTTTGTTTCCTAACTCAGCCACCTCAACAGGAACCTACTCCTGTTGTGAAAGCTTCAGGTGAGAGGGGAAAATCTCTCAAGAAGGAACCTAACAACAAGGCTGCCCAAACAACCACTACTCCTCCTCAGCCTCCAAAGTGTACCCCCCCCACCCCATGCTTTGTGTGATGTTGTCGGTCATACCAACCATCATTATCCAGAATTGCCTCACATAAAGCCCATGGTTAATGTCACATTTCCTGAGTCTAAGGTCCCTAAAACCTATGTTTCTTCCTCAACTCTAGCCAAGAACCCCAAGATTTTTCACACCAATCACCCCTGTGCTTTGTGTGATCTCCATGGCCATTATACTCACCTATGTCTCCACCTCGAAGACTATCGTACCTCTTTGGATGTGGTCTGCCAATTCGAAGCCCATCGCAACAAGTCCACCTCTCCCTTCTTTATGCATTTTTCTTTAGCAGAACTAGAGGAAAGGAATGCTCCCATTGACATCCCCCCTCCTGATGTCGATATGGCAGAGCCTTCAGCCACCATTTTATACCTATCATCATCTATGAGACACAGGGTGCAAGACCCCTCTGGGACATCCCCTTCTATTTTTCCTGACCTCCCTTCAGCGATCACCCTGGGCTGAACATCGGTGGATCCTTCATCTAATTTTTTTTTCAGTCACCCTCCGTGATGATGCACATTTGAACCTTTCTTCTCATGATGACGAGTCAGGTAGCTTCGCAGAATTAGGTGGATTTTATTCCACCAATCACCCCATCTTCTATTATGATGATGAAATTATTGAAGCAATCACCACCCGTGACTTTATCTATCCCCCCTTACATCGAAGCCATACATTCAAACCACATACACCTTGTGGTCATTACATTGGCACACAATGTTTTGGTAAGGGGGCACCCATATTTGAGAGTCCAAGAGAACCAATTCTCCACACACCTTATAGTGTATCTAGTCATGTTGACTCTAGTACCATCATTATTCCCTGTTTGGAAGAACCTATAAAGTCCAATATTACTTCAGATCACTCTAGGGATGATCTCCCTTATCATTCCTTCCTCTTACATCAGCAACCTAGTCCCCTAGACATTGTTGTTAACCAACCTGTGGGTTTTCTAAGAGAGCACCAGTTCATTATCTCAAAATCCACTCTTTCCTATAGTGACACCATGTATGGTAACCTAAAAACTTGGTCCATTTTCTTCATATATGTAGTACCAAAAGAGATTGGTAATCCCCCATTCCATTTCTTGAACTGCGTAACCATAATGAAAAAAAATGGCACACCACATCATAAAAATGTGTTTAGATTCCCCTTTTCTAAATACATGTTGGCATGGCCATAACATGCTTTGGGGCACCTATGCCCCTCAACCATAAAAATCCCTACTCCCAGCCAAAAATAGCACTAAAACCCTCTTTCTCTGATAGGTCGCACTTTTCAGGTCATTTTCTGGGATAGATCACAATATTTTTCCTAGTACCTGCTACCTAAGTCACAGAACATACCCCAAAAAGTGTGACCTAGCCTATTCCTGGGCTTTGGGTGCCTAATCTGAAACTTTAATCCCCTAAATTGAAAGAGTATAGTTAGGCCTCTTAATTGCAACTGAAGGATCTTGATTCCAACGTTCGATTTATCTGCTACTATCGCCGCAAGATTTAGGGCCTTTTCTCCTCTCTACATTCATAATAGCTACACTTGAAAATGAATCAAATTGGAGGTAAAATGCCTTATTAAAAGAGAAACCCCATATTTTTCTTTCGCCGGCTGCAACCCAACCATAGCTTGGTATGATAAACCATTAACATCATTGGAAAGATCTCATCGAGCTATGAAATGGGTATCCTTTATTTTTTCATGATTTGATACTTCACCCAGACACATTTTTTCCAAGAAGGGTCACTTCACCACTCCTAAAAATCAAATTTCTTCACTTGCAACACTTATACTTAGGGCACCACTTTACCTTCATACTTGTCCATGCTCGTGTCAATTTTCGTCTTGAGTAACCATCTTGTACTCATGTTTTTATGGTCCTCGCCGGTCCTATTCTGTGTGGCAGCATCATCGAGTCTCCCTTGTTAGAGCATCTGAGTTGAGTCATTATCACATTCATGGAGTCTATCCCGAGTCCCTTCATATCCTGCTACAATCCTCCATCCTTCATTGCTTTGGTCCTCTCTCGTGTCACACATTCTAGCTTTTAGTCATACTATCCCCTCTCCCCTACGGTGTCGAGTCAGTAGATACCAGGTCATCCATTCCCTTTATGCTCTAACAAGGGAAGTCGTCAGCCCGCTATTCAGTACCTCTCATTCCTCCATTATCCCTGGTATCAGTCTATCAGTCGCTCTACTATTTTCTCTTGTGCCTTAGTTGAGGATTCCTTATTGCCTCAAAAATGGCGAACCTCCTCCCATCGACATCAGCTTATTAATTCTAGAAGACAGGTCTAGAGGGTGGTGTACCTTGGTTCCAGCTTCCACTCGTGTTCGATGCCTCGAATCAGGCAAAGGGACTCTTTATTTCCCTTTGAATTGATTGTTTATGAGTTCTAGCTCCTTATGGCATTATCAAGATCTGAATACTTGATGATTCAGTGTTGCAACAGATTGTACCAGTGATCCTCAGCTGTGTGTGATATGTTTCAGACCTCATGAGGGGGTGGCCCTTTAGGTAGCCACCGACATACCTGGATAACCTCTCTACTATAGCCATGGATGCTACTCCATAGATTTGATGATTCTGGCCTCATTCACTTGTAGCGCCTCTTTATTTTGCATGTATTATTCAGATTTTGAGAGCCCCTTCCTGTTTTACAGGGCCTCTTTGGTTGTACTTATATCTCATATACTCTGATATTATTTTATAAGTCTTGGTTGTTTTCTCAGGCACAGTATGTATGGGGGATCCATTATCATGTTTTTTTCTAGCCTATGTTTATGCCAGCATGTATTATATAGTTCAGTGCCTTGTTAAATGGAAGCATTATTCTTTGTACTTTGTTATCTCGGTGGGCATAGGTATACCTCCCCCACCTCATGTAGAATAGGCACTCATTCATAAAAGAGACTTGTTGCACCTATAAGTATCACCTCCTCAGGGTCCTGTCCTCTCATGCTTTAGTCTACCTTATATTTCTCTCTCTCTAACTCCCCCTTCATTTTATAGTGATTGAGTTCTTACAACTTACTTCGGTCATATGATTAGCTCTTAACACTCACACATTAGGGGGCGATCTGTTACAAAAAATTTTGGTCATCTAACCTGTTACTATTAGATGGACCAAAGTACACCATGTAAGACCAGTTTTACCCTAGTAAAACTGCCTTCACTATGAAAATAACTTAGTAATCCATAATTTATTAATTTGTTTATGGTCTAAATAGGAAACCCCATGAGGAAATATTGAATAAATCCCTATTTGTTGTTTAATTTTTTTTTCTTTTATTTGTTGTTTAATGTCTTTAACTGCATAGATATGGATTTTGTAGCATTTATCTTGGTCAACTTACTAGAGATCTAAGGAAATTGGTAGCCATCTTTGATGTTAGGGCTGTTTGTTATGCACAGCTAAAGTGAGATTTTTTCGTATGCTTGTGATTAGAATTCACACTAACACACTATCCCCCTTCCCTCTATCCTCCTATTTTCCTTCTTTTCATTTTTTCCTTTCCCCTCATTACGTCCCATTACTCTACTACCCTTCTAAACTTGTTTAAATAATAAGACACTAAAATCTCATCTTAAATTACCTAACTATATTTTTAATAAAAACTAAGGAAAATAAAAAGCTTTACCTTGAATCTTGTTATCACTTCTTAATAGATTTCATTAATCCCGTCTAATATTTTTAATATTAATTCTACATTATTATAACCAATGATAATCTTTGCTAATAATCTAGGTTATATATTTATCATATCCTTTTATTAACTAACTTAATAAATCTATTTAAAAGAATTAAAAATCATTTTTCATCATATCTTAAATTCTAAGTATTAATAACTTCAAACATTATTACAATAAATTATAAATATTACTAATATTAATTGAATTATTATTAATAAATAAACAAAATTATTATTAAATAAGAAAACATATGGCATTATAGTAAAAAAAAATAAGAAATTAATAAATAAAATCGTAATATTTTATTTTTGTCATAATTCCAAAATAGAATTTAATTTATTTAAAAATAAAATAATTAATTAATTAAAATCCTTTAAAATATTATGAACTCATCGGCTCTTTCACCTCTCATCTTTATTGCTATCCTATTAACAGGTTTTTTCCTGAAGATGAGTCTTTCCTTAGACTCAAAATGTAGACTAAAAATGAAGTCTGTGGATATTCCGAGTTTTGTATCTCAAAATATACACCATAGAAACCTTCAAACTATCAAAAGAAGAAGATATACATTTATATTTAAACTATATAAAAAAATAATTATCTGAGAACAAGATTATAAGTGACATGGTTACAATTTCGTTATAAACCCGAGAAGGTATGAGAAGAAAAGTACAGAAAGGGATTGGAACCTTATGTACACGAAAGAAAACTCTTAAAAGAAAAATATAACCTTACAAAGAAGTGAGGCAGAAAAATAATTGGGTATGAAAAGAGTATAACCACGAGGTCAAACACCGAAAATCAACACCCAGGTAGGGTTGCACTATAAATGTTAGTATGAAATTTCCTGGAAGGTGTACCAAAAATATCTCACTTAAGTCACAGGTGACTAGTGACCCTAACAACAATTGTGGCTACTTATACTTCATATATGCAATAAAAATGTGAGAAAAAACTGTTGAAAAGTGTATGTATGCGATCTAAAATAATAAACAACAAAATAAATCTGATGTTATTAACCCAATTATGGAAAATCATTTGAAAGAATAAATATTTTTTTATAGAACCTAGTGAAGGAGATTTACAAAAGGTTCGTTAACCCCCCTCAGTGGAATGAATCCTTTGACGTCGTTGACACTTCAGTATTAGATCTTCCTCTCTCAATATGTGAAAACCTAAACAATGTGTAGAACTATACTGGGAGCTAAAAAGTATTGAGATGGTAATGGTGACAATGATAATGATCATGGTCAAGAATGAATGAAAGGCCCTCTTATTTATAATAAAGTATTGGATTGATATTTAAAATGGAGAATAATAAAATATTACTGACCAAAATATAGATCTAACTGTTTTAAATACTTTATTATATTTTTGGAGAGGGAAAATATATTCAAAATAGTCAAATATTTTTACTTAGAAATAAGTAGCAAATAAAATGATTTATTAATTATTTCATGAATAATAAGAAATGTGTGAAAATGAAATAATTATTTATTAATGATTTAACAATTATTCCAAGAATGAAGTTAGGAAAATAAATAAATAGTGATTTATTTAATTATTCCCAGGTGATTTAGTCAAACGTGACAAAGAATAATTATCAAACAATCATTTAATAATTATTCCTAGCGAAAATTAAATAAATAATGGTTTCTTTAATTATTCTATGTGTTTTAATCATAAATAACTTAATAGAAGTGGTTTAATAAATTATTTCCTATAGTGAAATTGATTTTACTATGGTAAAATTAAATTTAAGTGGTGTATTTCGAGCCACCTAGTTAGAAATTGTTAGGTGATCATTTTTTGGTGATAACATATTTCCCCGCCAACATACAAGTGTTAGGAGAAAATCATATGAATGAAATACATTGTATGTTACAGTTCCATGATACACCAAAGGGGAGTCAGAAAGAGAGAGAGAGAGAGATACAACTGAAGCAATGCAAGGAAGGAAAATAATGAAGGGGGAAACACCTACTAAACTTATATGAGTCTCCTTTTATTTTGGAGTACATGATCTAAAATGAGGAGGGGGAGGTGATGAGGCCCATCATTAGGCACATTTATAAGGGGTTAAAATTCCATAATTCATCTATTAAGTTACCTCTCTCTCACATTTATTTACATTTTTATCATATTATGTTTAATGAGAAAGGTGTATGATGTTTCTCATGTATTGTTCCCTAATCCGAATAAATTGCAGGAAATAAAGCTATTTTTTAGATATTTTCCACCTAAGGGATTAGAGTAGACAGCAAGGAGAGATTGTAGGAGGATTGTCCACCCTCTTAATTCTCTGAATCAGCTAAGATCACATCTAGATCACTCCCAATGGCTCGAAGGAAAATGTAGCCAAGAAAAGTGAAAGTTATGAGTAGTCAAACTCCACTTTTCTCGAGATCATGGAGGACTTCTTCCTACTTTTTAGGGAGTTGTTGGTAGCTACCCATTTGTATAAATAAGAATATGAAAGAGCTTATTAGGATTCAAACATTTTATTCAGTTAGGTAGCTCTTGAGCTCTGATTTAGTGTCATTTTTTACTGTCATGTGATGAATTAGATATTTTGATGCAATGATAATGAGAAGTTCCTTGTTCCATCACATATTTAGTCACATATGGCAGATGATTTTGGGTTAGGACCCAGTACATTGGCTAAGTCCCTCTTATCTATCTATATTATCTCTTTATGTTCCAGTATCCTGTTTAGTATGTTTATATTCTAGAAACTTCAAAAATACATCAAAAATGTGCTTGTAGCCTCTCTTCCTCACCTCTCTCATGGGAGCTTCAAGAGAAGGATCTCCAACCACATATAGAAATTAGTTTGTTTATTATTTCTTAGAAAGGTAGATAGTGTGATTATCATGCTCATAATATGCTTATTGTAATTTAGGAGTTGTATTTGTGTTAGATTAGATTTTAGCATAGATTAAGTAGGTTTTTTCCATTCAACTCATCTTTTCCGCGTGTTAACATGTTATTTTGCCAAAAAGAAATACATGAATGTGTTTATTGATTGCAGGGTTGTCTACATCTACAGGGAAAGGATCCTCTCCATATCATCCATCCTCCTTATCTACAACCTCAAAATCTGGCACCAAAACCATGTTTTGTGAAACTACCTTCATGAGTGTTTCACAACAAGTGTCCTTCTATGTTAAAAACAGGCCTAAGGGTTTTTATTTTTCCAGAATGCGTTGGACACCTCTCCCTCACATCATTCCACCTTCTCTCACATTTCCACACCTTCTTTGCATCATGTTCATCCTTAAAACCCTCTCTGTTTGTTTCTTGTAGCACTTCAGGAGATCATGTAGCAACTTCCTGTACAAGTGTTGTAGGTCACCTCTTCACCCCAGTTTAGATCCTTTTTTCCTTCTTATCCTAGAATAGGATGCACCTAACCCCATATCTAAATTCATGGTTAGAAAAAACTCTTAGGCCACTCCAAATCTCCTTCATTCCTTGCTAGAAAAAATAGAGTAGGCATTAGGGTTTTATCTCATTTCAGAATTAGATTGAATTTCACATGCAAGTAAAATTTGAATGAAAGAGTATATAGGATTTGGTTTATTCTTTCATGAAATGTGTTATGATGGAATAGTTTCTTTATTGTTATTAAGTAGATAGATAGATGAATGATTTCCATAGCATAGTTTCCTTTTTATACAGCTAGATTAATTGTTTATGCTTTGCTTTCACTAACAATTTCACATAGGAATTTGATATGCATTCTCTTTATCTTAGGCTAGAAGAAATTCCCTGCATTACATTAGCTATATGCACTTTAATCAATTTGAAGGAATGGCCTAGAAGTACAATTGACCAGAAGACCTATTTGAGGGTGGCATGATTAGAATCCATATATTGTGCATATAGCATTGTCACCTCTAAGTTTGTATGAACCCCAAGTTAATAAGTAAAGTTAAGTAGCCCATGGGAGTTGGAGCACTTGTGGTGCGATACCAGGGCTCACCACTTTTTGTCAATGTTTTTGGGGAGGTGTATAAGTAGATGTTTATTTCCGTATTAAGTATTTTTTTCTGATTTTCTTTGCATATAGTTTGAAAAAGTGAAAAAGAAACAAAAAAATTGTCTTTCATGCCTCGTAGGAGTAGGGACAACCAAGGAAATGTTTTACCAAAGACCCCCACATCTCCACACATTCAACCTTCACTGTTCTTCGGTAGTTGTGAGGTAGAATACCCTTTAGGTGAGAAATCTGAAAACTTTGAGGAAGATATTGGGGAAGAAGAAGAAATTGCTTCACCTGTTCAAGCTATGGCGCATAACATAACGCAAGGATTCTTTCCCATCAGAGAAACCAATGCAGATACTAGGATGAAAAACATCATCACCTCAACCCTTCGACACTTCCATGGCTTAAATTCTAAGGACCCTGAAACTTTCATTTTTGAGTTTAGTTTTTCTGTAGGAATCATGACAATGCCTCAAATTCAAAAATGTTGAAATTTTTCCCCTATACCCTCAAGGATGCAGCCTTGCACTGGTTCATGGGTTGACTTGGGGACAACATAATTACCTAGGCCCAAATGCAAGATTCCTTCAACAACAAGTACAGAGACTATTGTAGGTCCAAAGAAAGCAAGGAATAAATATATATGATGACCATAGGGCTTGATGAATCTTTAGAAGACTATGAGGAAAGGTTTCAACTAAAATACAAGAGGGCCAAATGCACCCTTGATACTGGATTACTCAAGTTCGCGCTTTTATGAGGAATTGGGGAGGAAGTGTTAGAAACCCTCAACATGATATCTAGAAAAGATATCTATAAGTTATCCTATGATGACATCAAGACTATGTTCAGAAACCATTCCAGGGAAAAAAGAAAAAAGGGTAGAAGTAATGAAGGCTTGTCTAGTAACTCTTCCTCCACCTTGTTAGCACAGTTATTTGCTAAGTCATGACTCTATTTTTTATTTTTTTTATTTTTTAAGATTAGAGTTCAAAATTTTGAAAAAAAAATTGGTCGCTACTGAAATTTATAGTATCGCATGTTTTAGTCCTTTTCGGATAGTCTATTATATTCTCGTTTCTGTATTTTTTTTATTTCAATCTGATGTTTCTGGAAATTTCGGTAACTTCCCCTGTTTTTAAAAATAAAAACAAAAATCGCATTTGGTTTGTGTCAAGCCACATATTTTGGTTTAAAATAAATTTTAAATCATTTTATTATGATTTAAACTAGGTGATAATATAGTTTTTTGGTCAATCACTTTAACTTCAGTCATGCTATACGTATAGTGGCTAAGAGTCAATCTGCAATAAAAAATCCATTCATTGATCCTCTCCTGTCTGCCATCCAAGCTGGTACAGTTTCATGTCAAGATAAGTTATTTTCAAATGGAAAGATTGTGCATCTCCATGTTTAGTGCAGTGACAGTTTGGATGGTTACACATATACG
Source organism: Pinus albicaulis (assembly GCA_034641835.2). NCBI lineage: Eukaryota > Viridiplantae > Streptophyta > Pinopsida > Pinales > Pinaceae > Pinus > Pinus albicaulis. Next base: position 1,428,875,591 of record CM076575.1, read on the forward strand.
TTACCGGAAATTTAAGCCAATAAACTAGCATGCAATGGAGGTGACTGCCAGTCATGGATCTGCTTATTTCAAGCCACCTGTAGCAAACTATCTGAAGTTACATACGTAACTGAAGACCATGATGGCTATCACATGGTGCATACTATGGTGAATCATATTTTCCATCATGAAAAGCTATTGCATGGGAGGATGAACCAACATTGTGTTGATCAACGGTTGTCATTGATGTCAACCCAAGCAACACCAGGGGCTAACCCAATATTGCATGGGAAATTTGACCTACCACATTAATATATTCTGGGTCAATAATGTTTTTTATGGTTTCTACTTGTCGATATTTTTCCTTTGATATATGGCACGCCATGTAATTCTTCATGGTTTAAGAGATATTCATATTTGAAGTTTGTAACCCCAGTTAGTGGGCTAAAACCCCATGCGGTTGGGGCTTGGGTCATTGAAAAGTCATAATTAATATTTTATATGCTCCTAAAATCCCTCCCACGTTCACTTTTTGAAGCCCCTCTCAGCTTAAGATTTCATATAAATTGTGATCTTCATTTCCTCCTTATGCAAGGGATTCGGCAATCTGAAATAGGTGATCGTGGCATTTTCGCTCTAACATTTTTTCTACGACAATTTAGAAGCTGAAATTTTGAAGAGGCGAAGCCGAAATCCTAAGGAAGCTACAGAAAAAAATTTCAGATCAAGGTGCACAATATTTTTGGAGATATGATCTGTGGAAGTCATGGTTTTTGTATGCTCCTGAAATTCATCTCAAAGAAGTGACCTTGGTAAAATCATCATAACTCTCTCTCCGAGTATCGGATTGCAATGCCATAAAAAGTGGTAGATATTTCACATTCTATGATTTTTCTCTATCGATTTTAGATCCAAATAAAGAAACATTGACACGTGACACGCCGTACAAGTGTACTCTACTGAAACAGTCCATAATTAGGGCATTGTGAGAGATTGGGCATAATTCTTTCTTGAAGAATCCAAATTGGGTCAGACCTGTGGCATTGGAAAGAAGACTCAGAGGACTACTACAAGACTAAAAATCAGATATTGAGGATATGAAATAACAAAGATACACCAGATTCAATATAGATCTCCTAGAAGGCAAGAAAAATGTAGATCATGTGTTGTCAAGGGTTGCAAAGGACCAGACTTTCTATGGCAAAAAAGCAAAGAAAGGTGTAGCAGAGGGTAGCATGACAAGAGCAGCAACCAAGGTGCATAACAAAAACAATAAGTTCATCATATGAAGTCTTCAAGTGGGCAGCACTACATACAATCATTGTAAAGGTATCATTGTACTTAGTCATTGTAAATATATTATTGTACAAATTGTACTAGTATCTATCTGCCAAGGGTTGAAGAGGCGATGTTGGGAGGTCTAGGATCATCATTAGGTGGTTGTGTCGAAGTTGGGGTTATGGTCTAGTATATCTTCTTCTTCTACATCATTCTATATCATTGTAAAGTGGACCATTTTCCCTGGTACGGGAGTCCATTCTTATTTTATTCTTCTATAGGGTAGTAGGGTGGTGCTAGGGTGAGTAGTAGCTCATTGGGTGTTGGGGCATCTGCTCAGTTGAATAATGAAGAATCTCAGGCATTGGAGCGTCCATCCAGTGGGAGTTGGAGAAGAATGCTTTTCTAGATTCTAGAAAGTTGGAGCTTTATTTTCAATTGGAGTTGAATATTAAAGAATTATTAGAAAAGTACTAGGTGTTTTTTGTCCCGGAGTGGGTTTCCACCTTAAAAAATGTGTGTATTTGTGTTCCTCTTGTTTCCTGCTATCACTGTACAAACACTGATAATAATTGAAGATTAACTAATGCTCTAATTGAAAGGAATACTAATTGAAAGGTAAGAATAATTTGGTAAATGATGCAAAAGAAAAGAATATTAGTATTAGTGGACTTATTGAATCTACTTATCATAAGGTGTTGGGTTGTAAAACCACCAAAAATGTATGGGACAAACTTGAGAATATATATGCAGGTGACTCAAATGTCAAAGAAGAAAAGCTTCAAATCTATAGAGCAAAATTTGAGCAACTCAGAATGAAAGAAGATTGCAACATTGCTACATACTTCCAATACGTTGATGAAATAACCAATACTCTGGAAGGATTGGGAGAGCCAGTTGACGAGAAGACTATTATATGGAAGATTCTTAGAACATTACCAGGGAGATTCAACCCAAAGGTATCGGTCTTAGAATACAGTGCAAATCTGGACAAACTCAGCAAGGAAGAATTACATGGAGTTCTCATAGCATATGAAATGAGACTTGATGAAGAAAAGGGTACTTCAAATCTAGAAACTGCGTTCATTGCATCTAAGCAAACCAATAAGGACAAACAACCTTCAATTGAAATGAAATGCACCTGCAAGTGTGAAGAAAAGGGAGATGATGGAGAAGGTCTTTCAGATGAAGAATATGCTTACTTTACGAGAAAACTAAAACCTGGTAAGGGAAAATTTGAAGGTAAAATTCCATTGATATGTTTCGGTTGTGGTGAGGTTGGGCATTTCGTAGCAAAATGTCTGAACAAAAGTGATGGCAACTCAAAAGGAAAGAAAGGCTTTAAGAAATTCAACAAGCAAGGAAAAAATAAAGGATCCAAAAGGAACTTTCTCTCTAAAGAAGATAGCTCCTCATCCAATGAAGAAAGTGACAACAAAGAAGAAGCCAATGAGAAAGTATTGTTTATGGCCAAGCACAATAAACAAGAAGTATCAAACAATGAAGAAGAAGGGTTGACCATAAAAGAATTTTATGAGGAGGCAATCAAGCTTATAAAAGAGCTCAATGCTGAGAAGATCCGTTCCAATACTCTTGAAGAACAAGTTCAAGGTCTCAAAATTGAGGTTGAAGAACACAAATGTATTGAAGAGTCACTTCAAAAGAAGTTGGAAGAAAGAAACCAAGAAAGGGAAGCATTAGAAGCTGAAGTAGTCTCGTTTTGTAAGGAAGTGAAGAAGGGAAAAACTGTCCAAAGGTATGGCAACAGCGTAAGGGCATTGGAAGAACTCATCAAAAATCAATGATCTTACAATGACAGAACTGGCCTCGGTTACAAAGAAGAAGAAGCAGGACCTTCTACAACAAAATACAATGAACCTATGAGATCTGACATACATGAAGACTTCATTGGACAAGATTCGCAAGCACATCCTTGGAAGACGATTCCTCGACGAAGATTTTCATCCAAGTACCAACATATTTTTCATGGCTATTGTTATTCATGTGGAAAATTTGGTCATAAAGCTGTAGAATGTCGCACGTACCCTAGGAACCAATACAATTCCAAGAGATTCTTCAAATATGAACCTCCCAGGGCTCAACAAAACATCAATATATTTGAACATTTAAGAAATAATATGGAATGTTACAAATGTCAGAACTTTTGACACATAGCCAGAGACTGCAGACTTGAAAATCTTCCAGAAGAATCTTCGAAGCCACAGAATGAACGAACATGGAAGAAGAAGAAGACTAATAATTGTGCTCTCGCTCTCAAGGCTCAAAAAAATAAAGATGTGTGGTATGTTGACAGTGGTTGCTCAATGCATATGACTGGAGATAGAAAGAAATTTGTATCTCTGAAAGAGAAGAAGGATGGAACCATATCCTTTGGAAATGATGGATCTTCAAATGTTATAGGATCAAGTACCATCACTCTCGGAAGCAAAGATGTTATAGCCAAGAATGTTCTATTGGTCGAAAACATGAATCAAAATCTGCTCAGTGTTGGACAAATGTGTGATCAAGGACACACAATGCTATTCAACTCCACAAAATGTAAAATCAGGAAAGGCAGGTATGGTAAAATTGTGGCTACAGCAAGTCGAGCTCCAAACGACATATATGTTCTGGATGAAGCAACTAAAGCATGTCTACTAGCTAAAGAAGATGAAAGTTGGTTATGGCACAAACAAATGGGTCACATAAACTTTGACAATATTTTCAGGATAAGCAAAAAGGAAGCAGTACGAGAAATGCTGAAAATCTCAAAACCTTCCAACACACTATGTGAGGCATGTCGGCATGGAAAGTAGACAAAAGTCCAATTTAAAACAAAAGAACACTTTTCATCACATCCATTGGAATTGATACATACTGATCTATGTGGTCCTATGAGAACAAAAGGCTTAGACGGAGAATTATATTTCATGTTGATGATAGATGACTATACCAGGATGACAGCCGTCAGTTTCCTAAAGAAAAAATCTGAAGCATTTGAGTGCTTTAAGATCTACAAGGAGTTGATTGAAAATGAAACTAATTTGAAAATAAAGTGTTTAAGATCAGATAATGGTGGAGAATTCACATCCAAATTATTTCAGCAATATTGTGACAAAAATGGAATAAAAAGGGAACTTTCAACAGCACGAACACCTCAGCAAAATGGATTTGCTGAAAGAAAGAATAGAACTGTACAGGAAATGGGTAGAACAATGTTGAAGGACTCAAAATTGGATGAAAAATTATAGGTTCAAGCAATTGATACGACAGTATTCATTATCAACTGAAGTCTTCTCAGAAATAATTGCAAAAAGACTCCATATGAATTATGGAAAGGAAAACCAGCTAATGTAAAATATTTCAAAATCTTCGAAAGAAAATGTTATATCAAAAGAGAAGATCAAAATTTGGGTAATTTTGAATCACGTGTTGATGAAGGTATCTTTGTTGGTTACTCACACAAAATAATGGCCTATAAATGCTATAATCTAAGATGAAAACAGATAGTGGAGAGCTTAAATGTTACATTTCACGAAGATGGTGTTCTAGTGAGTAATGATGAGGATCTAGAATCTTTGAAACTTGAGATAGAGGCTGAAAAAGACACAGATAAAATTGTAGAAAAAGAAGAAACTATCAACGAGGAAGAAGTAAACAATGATCATCAAGATATACCAGAACAACAACAAGAAGCTCCTCCAAGGAGAACAAAAGAGTGGATTCAGAAGAACCATCCATCAAATCAAATCATTGGTGACATAAATGAAGGTCGACAGCTTCGTTCATCACAACAAGCTCACGTTGATTTTCTAGCAACCTTTGAGACCAGTAGTTTTGAGGAAGCCAACGAGAATGAACATTGGGTAGAATTTATGAATGAAGAATTTGATCAAATTGAGAAGAATAACACCTGGGAATTAGTTCCACGACCAAAAGATAAAAATGTCATTAGGACTAAATCGGTGTTTAGGAACAAATTGAATGAATATGGGCAGGTTACCAGAAACAAAGCAAGATTGGTTTGCAAAGGCTATGCACAAGTGGAAGGAATTGATTTGGATGAAACATTTGCACCAGTTGCCAGAATGGAAGCCATCTGAATGTTTCTCGCCTATGCATGTTCAAGAAAAATCAAAGTCTACCAAGTGGATGTTAAGTCAACATTTCTGAATGGAAAATTAGAAGAAGAAGTTTACATCAAACAACCTGAAGGTTTTTCTACTATCACAAAAATAAGACTATGTCTGCAGGTTAACGAAGGCTCTATATGGTCTCAAGCAGGCTCCTAGAGCATGGTATGCTCGTCTTGATGGATATCTACGTGAACAAGGGTTCAAGAAAGGTACTGTTGATAGCAATCTTTATGTACAAATAGATAAAGATAATTTAAAAATCGTTGAGGTATATGTGGATGATATAATATTTGGTAGCAATGATGATTAACTAAGTAAGAAATTTTCTACAAAGATGCAAAGTGATTTTGAGATGTCTTTACTTGGTGAGCTGACATACTTCTTAGGGCTTCAAATATCTCAGCAAGAGAAAGGAATATTTATATGTCAAGCGAAGTACATCAAGGAAATGCTCAAGAAATTCAGAATGGAAGATTGCAAACCCGTCCTTACTCCGATGGTAACAAGTTGCCAATTGAGCATAGACAACTCACCTAAGGATGTGGACCAAAGGTTGTACAGATCTATGATTGGTAGTCTTCTATATGTAACAGCCTCTTAGCCAGATGTTATGCAAGCAGTTGGACAAGTAGCAAGATTCCAAGCAGCACCAAAAGAATCACATATTATCACCATCAAAAGAATTCTTCGATATCTGAAGGGCACATAAGAATATGGCTTGTGGTATCCCAAGGGTAACAATCTCATTATTCAAGCCTTTACAGATGCAGATTGGGCAGGAAGCATTGATGATCGTAAGAGTACTAGTGGAGCAGCATTCTATCTAGGTGGTTGTCTCGTATCATGGTTGAGCAAAAAACAAGCTTCAATCTCATTATCTGCAACGGAAGAAGAATACATTGTAGCAGCATCATGTTGTACTCAAGTCCTTTGGATGAAACAAAATTTGCAAGATCTTCAAGTACAATTTAGTGAGCCTATTCCCATATTCTGTGACAACACTGGTGCCATCAGCATCTCCAAGAATCCTGTCATGCATTCAAAAACAAAACACATTCCGATCAAATATCATTTTGTTAGAGAACAAGTCGTTGAAAAGAATATCAAACTTGAGTATGTTTGTACAAAAGAACAAATCGCTGATATCTTCACTAAACCTTTACCTCGTGAAGAATTTGAATATCTTCATCAAAATCTTTGGATTATCCCAAGTTCTCATTAGATTATAGGTCTGCAGGACGGTTTTGTGTTAGGGGGAGTGGAAGTGTGTATAGGTCTACAGGACGGTTGTGTGTCAGCAGGAGTGGAAGTGTGTATAGGTCCGCACGATGGTTGTGTTTCAGGGGGAGTTACCCTTTGCCATTGATGTCAAAGGGGGAGAGAATTTTGTAGGTAGAGGTGTCATGATCGCAGGGGGAGTACTTGTGTTTCCATCAATGCCAAAGGGGGAGATTGTTGATCAACGGTTGTCCTTGATGTCAACCCAAGCAGCACCACGGGCTAACCCAATATTGCATGGGAAATTTGACCTACCAAATTAATATATTTTGTGTCAAAAAAGCTTTTGATAGTTTCTACTTGTCGATATGTTTCCGTTGATATATGGCACGTCGTGTAATTCTTCATGGTTTGAGAGATATTCATGTTTGAAGTTTGTAACCCCAGTTAGTGGGCTAAAACCGCATGGGGTTGGGGCATGGGTCATTGAAAAGTCATAATTAATATTTTCTATGCTTCTAAAATCCCTCCCACGTTCACTTGTTGAAGTCCCTCTCAACTTAAGCTTTCATATAAATTGTGATATTCATTTCCTCCTGATGCAAGGGATTCGACCATCTTAAATAGGTGATTGTGGAATTTTTTCTCTAAATTTTTTTCTACGAAGGCTAAAAAGCTGAAATTGTTATGAGGCGAAGCAGAAATCCTAAGGAAGCCAGAGTAAAATTTTCAGATCAAGGTGTGGAATATTTTTGGAGATATGATCTGTGGAAGTCAAGGCTTTTGTAGGCTCCTGAAATTCATCTCAAAGAATTGACCTTGGTAAAATCATCATAACTCTCTCTCTGAGTATCGGATTGGAATTCCATAAAAATTGGAAGATAGTGCACAGTCTTTACTTTTGTCTCTATCAATTTTAGATCCAAATGAAGAAACAGTGACACGTGGCACACCGTACAAGTGCGCTCTACTGAAACAGTCCATAACTAGGGCATTGTGAGATATTGGGCATAAATATTTCTTAAAGAATCCAAATTGGGTCAGACCTATAGAATTGGAAAGAAGACTCATAGGACTACTACAGGACCAAAAATCAGATATTGAGGATCTAAAATAACAGAGATACACCAGATTCAATATAGAGCTCCTAGAAGGAAAGAAAAAGGTAGATGATGTGTTGTCAAGGGTTGCAAAGGACCAGACTTTATATAGCAGCAAAACAAAGAAAGGTGCAGCAAAGGTTAGCATGATAAGAGCATAAACCAAGGTGCATAACAGCAGCAAGAATTTCATCATATGAAGTCTTCAAGTGGGCAGCACTACATACAATCATTGTAAACGTATCATTGTACCTAGTCATTGTAAATACATTATTGTACAAATTGTACTAGTATCTATCTGCCAAGGGTTGAAGAGGCAATGTTGGGAGGTCTAGGATCATCATTAGGTGGTTGTGTCAAAGTTGGGGTTATGTTCTAGTATTTCTTCTTCTCCTACATCATTCTATATCATTGTAAAGTGGACCATTTTCCCTGGTACGGGAGTCCATTCTTATTTTATTCTTCTATAGGGTGGTAGGGTGGTGCTAGGGTGAGTAGTAGCTCATTGGGTGTTGGGGCATCCATTTAGTCTACTACTGAATAATCTTAGGCGTTGGAGCATCCATCCAGTGGGAGCTGGAGAATAATTCTGTTCTAGATTCTAGGAATTTGGAGCTTTATTTTCAATTGGAGTTGAATATTAAAGAATTATTAGAAAAGCATTAGGTGGTTTTTGTCCCAGAGTGGGTTTCCACCTTAAAACCTGTGTGCATTTGTGTTCCTCTTGTTTGCTGCTATCATTTTACAAACACTAATAATAATTGAATATTAACTAATGCTCTAATTGAAAGGAATACTGATTCACCCCCCCCCCCCCTTAGTATTTCCAACATGTTGTTTTTTTAAATCACTGAAAAAGAAGGAGAAGTATCATTTGTGAGCATATCATTTGGAGAACAATTTTTCTAGAGTTTTAGTTTGAGGAGGAGCCTTAGATTTTAGACAGGATTTCATAGGAAGACATAAGAAACACATGTTAGGTGAGCTATTCTAGCTCTTCCACCTATCAGATTTTGGAGACAAGGTTATTAATTTTCGAAGATGACTAAAAGAGGAGGGAACATAAAACAAATTCAACCATAGTGTGCTAACATGGTCGATGAAAATTCGAAGGTGAGAAGGTTGTTTGTCCAAGCAGGGTGGTATTATTTGTGCACTAGACTAAGAAGCTCTCACTTAGGAGTATCTCAAGAGTTTTAAAACTCATTCAATGGACAAGAAGCTAAAGTTTATGGTCTTACATTGCAAGTTTCAATAGATTTAATTGTCGAGGCATTCAACCTTCCACATGAAGGCGAAAATTGGTTTAAAGGTTAGGTTTTCCCTGGAGGAGACCTCAATAGTTTCCTTAAGGATGGACACATAGATCCCAACTAGGCCAAAGGAATTCCCATTAGCTACCTCAAAAATGAATGGGCATAAGATGTTAAACTCATCAATATTTACCTCACTTGTGAAAGGAGGTATACATTAGTATTTATTTATCATATGAGATTTATTTTTCATGTTACAAGTATGAATACCCTCAATTTGCCATAATTTTTGCTGAAAAGTATGAAAAAGATGTTAGTCGGGATCCAAACACATATTTTTGCTTCATAATATAACTTGTATCATCAAGTTCTCATCAAGGTGTTATTTGAAGAAGAGTTAAGGAAAAGAAATAAGGCATGGTACCATTTCTTATTTTACAGGGCAAGTAAACCCGCACCTACACCTCCATCCTCACAACAACACCGTCTACCTACAAAAAGAACTAAGAGGAATGCTAAGAAGGAGAATATCCATAAAGCCAAGAGTAGAAAATAAAATATTTCTTCATTCAAGGTTGAGAGAAAGTTGGAGAAAGGAGAGAGCTCCTCGGTTAATAAACCCAAATCTATGAAAAAGGTGCCCCCCATTCCTACTTTTCCTAATGTCTACACCAGAGCCCAAAGAGGAAGGTCTGCAACTGCAGAAAAATATAAAGCATGGGTGATATCAGAAATTCCATAAGTAGACATTCAATAGAATATGCATAAAGAGTATCATCCCACAAAGGTTGATGAAGAACTCCTCAAAGATGCAGGGTATGAGATCAGTAGAAAGAAGAAGAAAGAGGAAGCCAAACCTTTTGCTGGTACCAAGAAAATACATACCAGACACAACAAAAAATTCAGGCTCAATTTTAAGGCTTTGCACAATCCAAGTTTATTGAAATTACATCATTGATATAGAATGAAAATATGAAGGGTTAAAGACAAAGGAATCCAAGAAAAAAGATAAAAACAAAACTCCTTCAGATCATCTCACAGAACCCTCAAAAAGAAGAAAGATCCAAAATGGTTCAAAGGAGGAGAAGGTTGTTGTTAATGAAGAAGCCACAAGAACAACTAGATCAAGATCAGTTATTAACAAAAATTCAGTTGGACAAGCTTTTTGAAGCTGCATCCCACACGGAAGGAAGGTAAAAATATTTTCTAATAGAACACCTTTTTCCTTAGTAAGCGCAATTTTGAACAACAACTCAAATGTAAAATAATATAAGTCTACACATGTTTTTCAATGTTTTCTATGAATTTTTGAAAAATAAATAGAGTGCTACTGGAAATTCTGGTAGCATTCTAGTTTTTGCACAGTTACAGGTTTTTACCAGAATTTCCAGTAGCACCTATTTTAATTAATTTTTGACATGTGTCAGCAAATGCTTTCGAGCCAATTAAGGAAAGATAAGGGATCATAACCAAATATATATAACAACTGATGGTGATAAGTGGTTATGAGGTTGTTGGAGGTCATATTGAATGAATATACATGGTTATTTAAGAACCAAAGACATAGGGATAAAAATTAGTAGAAAAAGGGGCAACATGCCAGCATACTCAGCGGTTCAGCTCAAATTTCTTCTCTTCTTTCATCTACATCTGTCCTTTCAATTATATTTCGATGGGATATGGTTTCAATGTCCTATGACACCTATGTAATGTTAAGAGTAGTGTTTCCTTATTTTTAGAAGAGATGGAGTTGGTGCCTCTGTTTCTATAAATACCATTTGTAAATACCATTTTGAGGTTGGATGTTGGTCTACCTGAAGACTTGATATAATAAATAAAATCCTTTTTGTACTTCATGCTATAGGATTTTGTGACTCAAAAAATATATAATGTATGGTTTTTTTTCTCTCTTTGTTAATTTCTTCTCATTTATGAGTTACAACGGCTAGTAAGGTGTGAGTGAGAAATTGTTAAAGGATTTAATGGTAAATTATCTGCTTTCAACTTCCTATCATATATGTGTTGTAGAACATGTTAGTGAAGATTTCATAAAGGATTTGTGAAATAATTTATGCATGTAATGTACTTTCTGAATGTTGTTTACTTTTCATAAACATTGTTTTCTGTAAAGAGCCATAATTATAACTGTGTGACTAATTTAGGATATGAATATTTCCTAGAATAAGTACCAATTATCCATCCCCTTTCATCTGCTACACTTTGCTTCATATAATACCAAATTACCCATACAATATATACTTGCCAAAAATTGTCAAATATATGAAAGTCTTAAATAATATAAAAAATCATTTCAAACTCTTTGAGAAGCCATCCCACAACTAAAAACACCTTTAAAATTTGAAATTAACTATGGTGTGTAAGCTTACTGTTTTTCCATTCAAGGAGTGACTCCTTGTGCGAACACATCTCATCCATAAAAATTGAGATAGGGAACATTTTAGAGGATTTCAAGAGTGAAATGTTGCATACATTTTCCTTGAAAATGGATAGCATGAAAAAAAAAGAAAAAAAAAAAAAGAGGAAGAAAAGAGAGCCCTAGCCATCTTTAGACCTAGATGCATGAGAAGACACCCTAAGAGTTAATTCTCAAAGAATTTCATATAAATTTACTCAGTCTGTGAAGAAAACCATGCAAAAAAAAAATTCCCTTCCTTACATAGCCTAAAATTTGTATACCAAGGGGTGGAAGGTGGTCCAGAGAAACTCTACGTTATAAGTCAAAGGAGGCCTCAAGGACCTCATACATAGCAATAAGACATGCAAGGTGCACCTTATTCCATACTATAATTCAAACTAAAATTCACCCTTTTAGCATTGGTATTCTTTACTCATTCATCATGGCCCTCACCTCCTTTTTGGCCTTATGCCCCTCCATATCATCCTCAATATGTGAATCAACCACATCAGCCATACTCTCCCCAACCTCATCAGTGGAGCATTCCTTCACAAGGGTGTATACCTCAACTCAACCAACCTCCTACATTATTGCCTCCACCCCAACCTCAATCTCCACTCACTCATCCTGCTCCACCTAAGAAACCTCAGATGCATGTTCAACATAATCCGAACCCAAATAATAAACAGGCATACTAGTTCTATAATGGAGAGATGACATAGCCTACCTATGATGTGGATATCCATGAGATTAACCTTAGGTCTAGGATAGTGCTCCAAATAACCATCCACCATCTCCACCTGAAGAGATTTAAGAGGAAAATGAAGGGAGTACCCATTAAGTAATTCCACCTCCTTTTCCTGGTAGATTGATCCATTTGATCCAACACACCCCAAAAGAGACTAAAATTCTGGGAGAATTGAAGAATATTTTTGTAAGTATACCCCTTCTTTAGGATATCAAGGATGTTCCCATCTAAAATAATCTTATCAAAGAATAATGATTCAAAAATATTCGGAGAAAGAAGAGAGACACCCCCACCATTAACGTTGTAGGTTAATTATCTAATTTGATGCTAGGGAGAGTGATTTTCCTAAAGTACCTAGACCCTAGGAGTCCAATGGTGGATGTGAAAATTGATGGTATCATTGTCCCTCATAAATTGATTGATTGGTTGCCATCAATGTGATTACCAAATACCAAATGCCAACTCAAACTCCAAGGAACTTTAAGAAAGACCACTACAGTTATGAAAATTGCAGATAGATCCACAATAGCTCCCGAGGGAGTTGTTGAGGATGTTATGGTCTCCATTGACTCTTGGGAGTATCCCACTGACTTCCTAGTACTTAAACCCAAAAAAAAAATTAATCGTTATCCTCTCAACCTAGGAAGACCTTCGTTGGCCACTATTGATGCATATATCAATTGTAGGGCTGGAAACATGACCATCAAGAATGGGACCTTGTCAAAAAAAATGGTATTCTATCCTCCTGCCCAACCTTCAATTGAACATGATCTACCTTTGTGGTTGGAGGATGAATAAGAAGATGAAGTGTACCATGCGACACCATACCATGTTTATACCTTAGATGTTGTTATCTTAGGGGGAAACTTGATGAAGATGACCTCATTAACCATATCCCTCAAAACCAACCCCCCACTATTGTTCCACTTGATGAATTGTTGAGAGAATATGAAAGAGACCCCTAGAATGGGTTATGCTCAGTTGACTCAGTCCCTGAACCTGCCAAGTTTGTAGAATTTGGTCCATCTAGAACCCTAAAGATCAATCCCTCTCTCTTAGAAAAAGAGGAAGAACAATTGTGTCAATTGGTGAGAGATAACTTAAATTATTTTTCTTGGGATTATAAAGAAATCAAAGGGGTGCATCCCTCAATCTACACACACCATATTTACTTCAAAGAGGGATGAAATTCTGTGTGTCAGCCCCATAGGAGAATGAAACTAGCCTTGAAAGACATAGTAAAGGATGAATTACAAATTTTTTTGGATGCAGGGTCCATATACCCCATCTCAGACAGTGAATGGGTGTCTCCTCTAGTCTTAGTCCCAAATAAGAATGGGAAGTGGAAGATATTTTTTTATTACAAAGATTTTAACAAATCCACAAAGAAATACTTGCCCTATTTTCCTTTCATTTACTAATTCTTGGATGGTCTTGCAGGGAAGAATTTCTTCTCCTACCTCGATGGATTCAGTGGTTACAGTCAAATCCAGATCAGCCTTGACGACCCAAACAATACTACACTTACATGTCCCTAGGGAACCTTTTCCTATAGAGTTCTTCCATTTGGCCTATGTAATTCCTCTGCCACTTTTTAGAAAGCATTCCTGAGAATTCTAGCTGAGATTTTCCATGATTTAGTGTAAATATACATGGATGATTTCACTTCCTATGGGTATGATTTCCAAGAGAACCTCTCTAATATGGGTAAATTTATGAGAATATGCATTGAAATACATCTCTATTTGAGTCCTTAGAAGTGTGAATTCTTGAGGAAGGCAGGGATTGTCCTTCGCCACTCCATATCTGAAGCATGCATACAAGTAGACCCAAACAAAATTCCGATCACAAAAAGGGTTCCTAATCCTCAAAATCAAAGAGATGTTTAGATTTTATTGGGATTTTTTGGTTACTATAGGAGATTCATCAAGGATTTTAACAAGGTGGCTTCACCATAGTTTGGATTGCTGGCTGAGGACTCTGAATTCTCTTGGTCAAGTCTTTGTCAATAAGCCTTGGAAATCATAAAGGAAAAGTTGACCACTACCCCTATACTTCGAGGTCCCAACTAGGCTCTACCCTTCCATATCCATATTGATGCATCAGATAAAGTTGTGGGGGAAATTTTGTGAAAAATGGATGATAAGTTAGCTTATGCCATTTATTTCATCGGCAAAAATATGTCTAAGAATGAATTAAACTACATTGTCACTAAGAAAGAGATTTTAGTTGTTTTCAATTCCTTGAATAAATTCAGACATTATATTATAGGGTACCAAAATTTTGTGCATACTAACCATGTAGGAATAAATACTTGTTGAAAAAACCTAATGTGAATGATAGAATTATTAGGGGTTCTTATTGTTGCAACAGGTTGACTTAAATTTCATTGATAAGCATGGGAAAGAAAATTTAGTTGGAGTTTTTTTGTCTAGCCTCACTTTTCCTACATATAATGAAGAGATGATTGATGAACAGCTTCCATATGATCACTTATTTGCTATTTCAGTACTCTCTCCCTGGTTTATCGACATAGCCAACTACCTGGTTGCTGACAGATTTCCTCCAAATATCTCATCCAGCGAGAAGAGCAGAATTGTGAGAAAGAGTGCCTATTTAACTTGGATTGGTGGAAATATTTTCAAGTTGTGACTAGATCAGATCCTAAGGAGATGTGTCATGGAGGAGGAATTCGTTTACATCCTCTTAGCTATGGAAAATTTTAGGGGCTAATATTCGCAAGTGAGCTAATTTTCCATGTTTTTTCCAACAAAGAGATACATTAATTTCCTTTTTTTCTAAAAATTATTTGCCCAAATTTTATAGTATAAAATTATTTTACCTTAAAAATTGTGAAAATTTTATATAGAGACTATATAAAATTGTTATAAATTTGAATATTTTTACCAAAACATTGCCAAGTATTTTGAAAATTGCATATTATGTACTACTGAGATTTGCCAAGGTTTCTAAACTTTAAAAATAAATTTCCATCCTTAAAATTTTCCCTACTCTTAGCATGTCATGATGGGCCCTGTGGGAGTCATTTTCCATCTAATATGACAACTTTCAAGGCCTTGAAAGTTGGATATTATTATCGTACTCTCCATCAGGATGCTAGAAGGTATACCGATAGATGTGACCAATGTCAGAGGATAGGAAAACCTACACCCAGGGATGAAATGCCTCTACAACCTTAGGCGGCCTTGGATCCATTTGAAAAATGGGGCATGGACTTCACTAGGCCAATATATCCACCATCCAGGAAAATTAATTACATCATAGTATGCATGATTCTTTGAAAAAGTGGGCTGAGACAAAGGTTTTCAAGTCAGAAACAGAAGAAAAGGTGGTTGAATTCCTAAGAGAAAATGCGTTCTACAAGTTTGGGTATCCAAGGGAGATAGTCATTGATCAAGGAGCTTAGTTCACATCACACTTGATTGAGAATATCTTAAGGCAGCATAACTTTAAGCACAAAACATCTACTTCCTATCACCCTAGAGAAAATGGGAAAGTAGAGGTTAATAATAGAGCACTGGAAAGTATCTTCAGCAGGGTAGTGAGAAGCAGCAGTAAATATTGGGCAGAAAAATTAGTGGAGGCAACTTGTGATTATAACACCACCTAAAAGACAACTACCAGGTTTACTCCATATGATTTGGTTTATAGTAAGAAATATTTTCTCTGAATTTAATTTGAATATAACACTCTCATAATGGTAACTCAATTCAATTTAGATATCACAAGGGCATAGAAGGAAATACTTTTTCAACTCAATGGTTTAGATGAATTTAGAATGCAGACCCTCCTCCACACTGAATTCATATAATTGCAGAGGAAACTTTGGCATGATAGGCACATCAAGAAGAAAGTATTTCATGAAGGATATTATTCTTTTTCTATATGACTTCAAGTTTAAGGACTTTAAAGGGAATCTGATGACAACATGGCTAGCCCCATACCCCATAGAAAAGTGTCATGAAAATGGGGATGTTTAGATCATAACCACAGATGAGGAGGTGATATATTTGATTTTCAATGGTTATAGGCTCAAGGTCTACAAAAATCTCGTGTCCAAGGGAGAGTTCAAAACAATCAGCAGGTGTTATGAAACCAACTCACAAAATAGAAGAAAATATTGATTAACGACTTGGAAATCAACCTCTTTGAGGAGGAAACCTCCTTTACATTACATAAATGAAAAATTATTGGTTGATACAAATGAAAAAACATCCTTTCTATATATATGATTCCAAGGGGTCACAATATAATCCTAGCCTACATAAAAGTAACAATGTAAGATCACAACAATAACAATAGTGGGCTTCTATGGGGCACAATAATAACAATATGGGGACTACATGAGCACAATAATAACAATAAGGTGGCTACAATAACAATAACAATAAGGGGATACACTAGTATTATAGGGACCTAACGTGCCCCTCTCCTTGAAAAAAGTGTTTTCCTCAATGCTTGAGTAGTTCTGCATGCTTCTGTATAAAATTCTCATCCTTCCATGTCAAATCTTCAACAGGTAAGTTCTTCCACTTGATGATATGCTCTCAAATTGATAGATTTCGAAGCTTTCAATTTCTTTCTTCCATGACTGCTTCAGGTTCCAATATTATTTTTCATTCTTCATCAAGTTCTGGAAATATTGTTTGAACTGGGAGCTTGACACCTATAACCTTCTTTAAGCATGAAACATGGAAAACTGGGTGAACTCAGGAAGATGCATGAAACTCTAATTTCTATGCCATAGTACTCATCTTTTGCAACACTTTGTAAGAACATAATACTTTGGTGATAATTTATTATCCTTCTTAGCTTGCTTGAGGTACATTTGTTTTTATAGTTGTAGCCATAAAAATACCTAGTCACCTACATCAAAAATTATTTCATTGCGATGTTGATATACTTGTTGTTTCATTCAATTTTTCCCCAAGGTGAGGCTACCATTTAAGAGTTGGAGAATTTTTTTTTGATGCTCGATGTGATCTTCCACTACTTGAACCTTATAATTTTCTCTTAAATATGATGAGATGGAAGGTGGATGATATCCATAAAGTTCCATAAATGGGGTCATTTTTGCTGTAGTATGGAAGGAAGTGTTATACCACCATTCAGCCATAGGTAACCATTGACCCATTGTGTCTGTTGATCAGATACAAAGCAATAAAGATATCCTTCCAAAAAAAATTTCACTATCTCAGTTTTCTCATTATATTGAGGATAATAGGATGATATATGAGCTAATTTAGTACCAAAACAATAAAGTGATTATGTCCAAAAAAATTCTGTAAAAATGGGATCTCTTTTGCTTACAATAATCTTTGGGTTTCCATGTAGCTTTTGAATTGTTTCCATAAATGTAGTAGCAATTGTACTAGCTTTAAATGGATGAGACATTGAAAAAAAGTGTGCATACTTGGTAAGTCTATCAAATACCACCATGATGATAGTCTTTCCTTCGGACTTGGGTAAACATGTGATAAAATACATTGAAACCTCCTCCCAATGTTAACTTGAAATGGATAAAGGTTGTAACAAACCTGGGGTCGTAATTGTCTCAACCTTATTCTTTTGGAAAACCAAAAATTTTGCCACAAATTTTTTAATATCACATTTAAGGCCATCCCAAAAAAAATCCTTCTTGACCATGTGGTAATTTTTTAAAAATCCGAAGTGTCCTCCTAAGGGAGAGGTGTGCAATTCCAATAGAATCTTTTGTTTGAGTTCAGAATTCCTACAAAGGTATAAGCGATATTTGTACCACAATGAATCATTTTTCCAGCTAAATGTTTCATATTTACTGGGATCTTGTTGCAAATTTTAAATGAGTGTCCACACCTATTCATTATTCTTCCATTCATCCCTTGATTCGGTTATCCACTCAGGTTGGATAATAGAAATGGCACAAAGAAATGATTTCACATCCTCATCCTTTCTTGAGAGTGCATATGCAACAACATTTTGCTTCCCGTTTTTTGTAGATTATTTCAAAGTCATAACCCAACATCTCTGTGACCCATTTTCCTACTATTTTGAAGATAATATTTGTTCCAAAAATTATTTAAGAATATCATGATATTTTTTTACCTTGAAGTGTCTTCCCATTAGGTAAGGTCGCCATTGCTTTAGTGCATGTAGTATTGCCAACATTTCCTTCTCATAAATAGGTCTCAGTAAATACTTTCCTTTGATTGGATTTCTTTCAAAAGAAATGGATCTTCCTTCTAGCTTTAAAACTGCACCAATTATATTTCTTGAGGCTTCACATTCCACAATAAAGGTTTTTGTGAAGTCTCACATAGCTAAGACTGGTGATTGGCACATTGCCTCTTCAAGATGTTCAAATGCCTTAGTTGATTATAGATTCCATGAAAATGCATCTTTCTTCAGTAATGATGTTAAAGGCTGATATTATCACATAATTCTTAAAAAAATTGTGATAATCCTCTGTTAACCCCAGAAATCCTTGAAGATGCTTTATGGTTGTAGGGATTCTCCATTCCTTAATGGACTTAATTTTTTAGGGTCTACCTTAACACCCTCATGAGATACAATATGACCCAAATATTACACCTCTTGTACTCCAAATAAACATTTGGAGGTTTTTTCATAAAATTGTCTCTCCTCCAATAGTTTGAGCACCATGTAAACATTTTAAACATGATCCTTCCAAGACTTGATATAAATTAGTATATCGTCAAAAAATACTAACACAATTTTTCTAAGGAAGGGTTTGAAAATGGAATTCATCAAACCTTGAAATGTAGAAGGGGAATTAGTAAGGCCAAAAGGCATGACCAAAAATTCATAATGACCCTCATGATTTTTGAATTCTCTTTTTGGAATGTCTTTAGTCTTCATTCTAATTTGATGATATCCAAAAATAATATCCGACTTGGTAAAGTAAATTTCTCGATGTAATTCATCCAATAATTCATCAATGACAGGCATAGGAAATTTATCTTTAATAGTGAACTTGTTGAGATCTTATAATTCAAACACATAAGTCATGATCCATCCTTCTTGTGCACCAATACTATTGGAGCAAAAAAATAACTTTCAATAGGTTGAATTATACCAGCCTTTAGCATTTCTGCAACCATACATTCAATCTCACTCTTTTGAGCATAAGGATATTTGTAAGGCCTGATGTTTGGAGGAACACTTCCTAGATTCAAATGCATAGCATGATCATGATCACGAATAGGTGGGAGTCCTTTGAGAATCTAAAATACATTGAAATGATTTTCCAAGGCGTTTTGGAGATCTGGATAAATAAATGTTTTTGATGTTTGAACCTGTAGTGAGCATAATCGTGCAAGTATTCCTCATTGTTCTTTCTTCAGAAGATTTTTCATGACATTAGCGCTGATTATATTTCATGGCTTCTCTGTGATACCCTGTAAATCAAATCCTTTCCTTCTGAAAAAAAATGAAGAAAATTTCTTGAAAATTAAAAGCTACCATCCCCAAAGTTTTCAGCCATTGTACTCCTAGTAAAAAATCAACACCACCCATTGGGATGGAGAGAATTGAACTATTCAATACATATTCCCCCATGGTTAGTTTGATAGTATGGCACTTTCTAGAGAAATTTATAGTTCCTTCATTTCCAACCATCACTTGACACTCTAGTGCTGGGTATATGAAGCAATTCAATTCCTTGGCTACCTTACAACGAATAAAATTATGGGTACTAACCAAATCAATCAACACTATTAAATTTCTCGTATTGATATGTCCTTCTATCTTGAGATTTTTAGGAGTGGTAATTCCTACCAATGCATTACGTGATATCGTCGGATTCATTTCTTCTTCCTGAAGGGTTGGTTCTTGGTGTATAACCTTCTCTATTGAAGTTTCTTGTTCCTTTTTCTCCTCCTCTTCACAATATGTGTAAAATAAATTCTTCTCAGCACACTTATAACATTTAGTGTATTTTCTATCACAACTATAGCAAAGCCCTTTTTCTCTTTTTTCTTCCAATTGTTGTGGTGTCAACCTTGTAGGTTTTGGAATTCTAGGAGTATCAACACTTCCATCTTTATAGTTATGAGTGGTAAGCTTCCTTGTTTCCATAATTTTTCTTTCAATTTTTCTTGCCAACCTAAGTTCCTTCTCCAATGAATTATGTTCCGAAAGGAGAACCTCATGTTGTATGTTATCCTTTAAAGTCCCTATGAAGACATAGATCCGGTGTTCCTCTAGAATATTAGTTATCCTTATATTCAATTTCTGGAAGTCCTCAATGTGCACCACCTTTGAACCCTTTTGTTTTTTATTTATCAATTGGCTAAAAAAGGTGTTTCTCTTTGTATCCTCATAATGTGCTATCATTTCCTCTGTAAAAATTGACCAAGTGACAATTCTTTTATGAGAGAAAAGCCATCCATACCATACAAATGTATTTTTTTTCTAAATATAAAGTTGCAATGCATACCTTTTGTATGTTTTACACATTATGGAAATCAAAATATGTTCTGTATGTTACCAGATCCTTGCCATCAAACTTCCTCATATCAATCTTTGGAATATGGTGGGTCTTAAATCCAATATTAGATTTTATGAAATCATTAATGTTGGGTCACTAAATTTTCATTATTATTACCACTGTCTAATGTATATTTCATCAATTTCTACCATTCTTTATCATAATTTATCATTTAATTCCATTTTATAATAATTTATGCTCTTATGGATAAGTAGTACGTATTCTACTTTATTTATAATAAATTGATAATTATGCATGATTTTGTCAAATATAGTTTATTAATCTGTTATAACCTCACTCACGCTTTTAGTGTTATGAAACCAAGTCCAAAAATAGAAGAAAAGAGAGATCAATGCCTTAGAAATCAGCCACTTCAAGGGGGCAACCTCCAATACATTACATAAATGAAAAATTCTTGGATGATACAAATGAGAAAACCTACTTCTATATATAGGAGTCCATGGGATCACAATATAATCCTAGCCGACCTAACAATAATAATATAAGGGCACAATAATAACAATATTTGGGTTACATGGGTACAACAATAGCAATAAGGGGGTTACACTAACAACAATAAGGGAATATACTATTAATATAGGGACCTAACATGCCCCTCTCCTTAAAAAAAGTGTTGTCCTCAACGCTTGAGTAGCTCTAGATGCTTCCGTATTAAATTCTCATCTTCCCATGTAGAATATTCATTGGGTAAGTTCTTCCACTTGATGAGATACTCTCAAATTGATTAATTTTGTAGCTGTAGAGTTCTTGTTTCCTTGACTGCTCCAGGTTCCAATATGATATTTCCTTCCTCATCATGTTCTAGCAATATTGTTTGAACTGGAAGTTTGTCCCCTATAACCTTGTTTAAGCATGAAACATGGAAAACTAGATGCACTCATGAAGAAGCAAGAAGCTCCAATTTGTATGCTACAGTACCAATCTTTAGCAACACCTTGTAAGGACTGTAGTACTTTGGAAATAATTTATTATCCTTCTTAGCTTGCTTGAGGAGCATTTGTTTGTAGAGATGTAGCCATAAAAATACCCAGTCTCTTACATCAAAACTTCTCTCATTGTTATGTTGATCTGCTTGTTGTTTCATTTGATTTTGTGCCAAATTTAGGTTATCCTTTAAGAGTTGGAGAACTTCTTGTTCATTCTTGATGTGATCTTCCACTGCTTGAACCTTAGAATTTTCTCTTAAAGATGATGTGATGGACGGTGGATTATATCCATAAAGTGCCATAAATGGGGTCATTTTTGCTGCAGTATGGAAGGAAGTGTTATACCACCATTCAGCGAGAGGTAACCACTTGACCCATTGTGTTTTCTTATTAGATCCAAAACAATGAAGATATCCTTCCAAAAATTTATTCACTATCTCAGTTTGACCATCGGATTGTGGATGATAAGATGAGCTATGATCTAGTTGAGTACCCAAACAAAAAAATAATTTCGTCCAAAAATTTCCAATAAAAATGGGATCTCTGTCACTTACAATAATTTTTAGGTTTCCATGTAGCTTTTGAATTGTTTCCATAAATGAAGTAACAATTGTACTTGCTTTAAATGGATGAGATAATGCACAAAAGTGTGAATACTTAGTAATTCTATCAACTACCACCATGATGACACTCTTTGCTTAAAAATTAGTTAAACTTGTGATAAAATCCATTGAAATCTCCTCCCAACGTTGAGTTGGAATGATAAGGTTGTAGAAGACCCGAATTCTTAATCGTCTCAACTTTATTTTGCTGGAAAACCAAACATTCTGCCACAAACTTTTGAATATCATATTTAAAGCCATCCCAAAAAAATTCTTTCTTCACCCTGTGGTATGTTTTTAAAAATCCCAAGTGTCCTCCTAAAGGAAAAGTGTGCAATTCCAAAATAATATTTTGTTTTAGTTGGGAATTCTTAAAAATATATAAGTGATATTTGTACCATAAGGAATCATTTTTCCAACTAAATGTATCAGGTGTACTAGGATCTTGCTGCAACTTTTGAATGAGTGTCCACACTTCTTCATCCTTCTTCCATTCATCTCTTGCTTCGGTTATCCAATCTAGTTGGATAATATAAATGGAACAAAGCAATGCTTCCACCTCCTCATCATTTCTTGAGAGTGCATATGCGACAACATTTAGCCTCCCTTTTTTGTAGATGATTTCAAAGTCATAACCCAACATCTTTGTGAATCATTTTTGTTGCTCTTCTGAAGATAGTTTTGTTCCAAAAAAATTTTAAGACTATGATGATCATTTTTTACCTTGTAGTGTCTTCCCATTGGGTAAGGTCACCATTTATTTAGTGCATGTAGTATTGCCAACATTTCCTTCTCATAAATAGATTTCTATAAATACTTTCCTTTTATTGGATGAATTTCAAAAGTAGTGGGCCTTCCTTCTTTCATTAAAACAACACCAATTCCATTTCCTGAGGCATCGTATTCCACAATAAAGGTTTTTGTGAATCCTGGCGTAGCTAAGACCGGTGCTAGGCACATTGCCTCTTTAAGATGTTCAAAGGCTTTAGTTTCTTCAAGAGTCCATGAAAATTCATCTTTATTCAATAATGTTGTTATAGGTGCTGCTATTTGCCTATAATTCTTCACAAACTTGCAATAATACCCTGTTAACCCAAGAAATCCTCACAACTACTTTATGGTTGTGGGGACTTTCAATTCCTTAATTTGGCTTTAATTTTGTTAGGGTCTACCTTATCACCCTCATGAGAGACAATATGACCCAGATATTGCACCTCTTGTACTCCAAAGAAACATTTGGATGTTTTTGCATATAATTGTTTCTCCTCCAATAGTTTGAGCACCCTGTCAACATGTTGAACATGATCCTTCCAAGACCTGTTATAGATTAGTATATCATAAAAAAATACTAGCACAAATTTTCTAAGGAAGGGTTTGAAATTGGAATTCATCAACCCTTGAAATTTATAAGGTGCATTGATAAGGCCAAAAGGCATGACCAAAAATTCTTAGTGACCCTCATGAGTTCGAAATTTTGTTTTCAGAATATCTTCCATCTTCATTCTAATGTGATGATATCCTGAATGAAGATCAAACTTGGTAAAATAAATTTCTCCATGTAATTCAACCAATAATTCATCAATCACAAGAATGTGAAATTTATCTTTAACAGTGAGCTTATTGAGCTCCCTGTAATCTGGACACATGCACCATGATCCATCCTTCTTGTGCAACAATACTACTAGAGCAGAGAAAGAAATTTGACTAGGTTGAATTATACCAGCCTCTAAAATTTTTGTATTCATCCATTCAATTTCGCTCTTTTGGACATAAGGATATCTGTAAGGCTTGATGTTTGGAGGAACACTTCCTGGAATCAAATGAATATCAGATCATGATCATGAATAGGTGGGAGTTCTTTGGGAGTTTCAAACAACCTGGAATGATTGTCCAAGACTTTTTGGAGATCTGGAGAACTATGTGATTTTGATGTTGGAACTTCTAGTGAGCATAATTGTGAAATTACGCCTCGTTTTTCTTTCTTCAGAAGCTTTGTCATGAAATTATATATTATTATCTTTCCTAGATTCCCTGTGATACCCCGTAATTCAACTTCCTTTCCTTCCAAAAAAAATTTCAATAAAAGTTCTCAAAAATTAAAATAAATCATCCCCAAAGATTTTAACCATTGTATTCCTAGTACAACATCAACACCTCCCATTGGAATGGAAAGCATTGGAATATTAAATACATATTCCCCCATTGTTAGCTTGATATTATGACATTTTCCAGAGCAATTTATATTTCCTCCATTTGCAACCATCACTTGACATTATGGTGTTGGGTATAGGAAACAATTCAATTCCATGGCTACCTTGTAATGAATAAAATTATGGGTACTACTCGAATCAATCAACATTATTACCTTTTTCTTCTTGATATGTCCTTCTATATTGAGAGTTTGAGGAGTGGTAATACCTTCCAATGCATTACATGATATGGTTAGACTCATTTCTTCTTCTTCTAGGGTTGGTTCCTAGTGTATATCCTCTTCTTTTGAAGTTTCTTGTTCATTTTCTTCCTCCTCTTCACAATCTATGTAAAATAATTTCTTCTTAGCACACTTATAACCTTTAGTGTATTTTCTATCACAACTGTAGCAAAGCCCTTTTGATATTTTTTCTTCCAATTGTTGTTTTGTCAACCTTGTAGGTTGTGGAAGTCTAGGAGTAGCAACACTTCCATCTTTATAGATGTGAGTGGTAGGATTCCTTGTCGCCATAATTTTACATTTGATTTTTCTTTCAAATCTGAATGCATTCTCCAATGAATCATGTTCCCAAATGAAAACTTCATGTTGTATTCTGTCCTTTAATGTCCCTATGAAGACATCAATCCTATGTTCCTCTGGAATATCAGTTACCCTTATATTCAATTTTTGGATGTCCTCAACGTGCTCCCCCACTGAGCCCTTTTGTTTGAGATTTATCAATTGGATAAAGAAGGTGTTTCTCTTTGTATCCTCATAATGTGCTATCATTTCCTCCGTAAAAATTAACCAAGTGACAATTTTTTTATGGGACCAAAGCCATCGATACCATCCAAATGTATTTTTCTCTAAATGTAAAGTTGCAATCCGTACCTTTTGTGTGTTTTTCACATTATTGAGATCAAAATATTTCTCCATATATAGTATTAATGTTACAGGATCTTGCCATAAAAATTCCTCATATCCATCTTTGGAATATGGTGGTTCTTCCATAAAAAATTAGATTTTATAAAATCATGATTAACATTTATTTTGTTATCATCATGAGTTTCCTCTACTATCTTTTTTCCATTAGGAAACATTTCTTGTATCAACTTTGTCAAACCTTCTATGTCTACTTTTAGATCATTCTTCATGTTTTCTATGTTGTATTTAATTTGTTCTTCCATGTCATCCATCTTATCTTCCGTGCCATCCATCTTCGCTTCCACACCTTTCATCAAAACTTCCATTTCATTTTTTGTTGATATTTGTGAGAGCGACATTTGATGCACTTCCTCCTGTAATTTTGACCTGTCATGTTACAGTTCTTCGTCTTCATCAGTCATAGTTGAGTGTTCTAAAGGATTAATGGGTGTTGAATTATTTTCAGGAGGCATTTTAGAACCCAATACTGATATCTTTTCTACAATATGCCCTTGGAATCAATTCAAACTAATTTTTCACACAAGACTTATGAAATTCCAAAAAAAATACACACATTTTTCTTGCTTTTAAGGAGTTCGATAATGAAATTGAATTATGTATCTAATTGTGCATCCTAAATATCTAAAATTTGGCCCTGTAGTATCCCTTTGAAGCTTCTTTCAAATGCCACAAATATGACCTGAGTTGGATTCTTCAAGACAAAGTTATGCCCGATCTCCCACAATGACCTAATTATGGACTAGTTTAGTAGAGCGAAATTGTATGGCGTTTCACGTGTCATTATTTCCTCCTTCAGCTCTAAAATTTATAAAAATGAAACTACAACCTGTTTTCTTGAGGCCACTTTTTACAGAATTCCAATCCGATGCTTAGAGAGACAGTTATGATGATTTTACCATGGTCACCTCTTTGCGATGAAATTCAGGAGCCTAAAAAAACCATAACTCCCACAGATCATAGCTCCGCAAAAATTGTGAACCAGGATTTGAAATTTTTATAGGAGGTTTCTCAGGATTGTAGCTTCACTCTATAAAAATTTTAGCTTCCTAACCTTCGTAGAAATAAATTTATAGCACACATTCCATGATGACTTGTTTCAGGTCAAATTGGGGAGCCTGAACAAGCCCTAACTTCCATAGATCATATCTCCAAAAATATTGTGAACCAAGATCTGAAATTTTTACACAACATTCCTCAGTATTTTGGCTTCACTTTGTGAAAATTGCAGCTTCTGAAACTTCGCAGAAAAAAATTTATAGCTAAAATTCCATGATGACCTGTTTGGAGAATCAAAACCCTAGAATCCAAAGCTCTGATACCAAATGTTATGAAACCAACTCCAAAAATATAAGAAAAGAGAGATAAAAACCTTAGAAATAAGGCACTTTGATGGGTAAACATCCAATACATTACATAAATGATCAATTATTGGATGATACAAATGAGAAAAACTACTTCTATATATAGGAGTCTATGGGATCACAATATAATCCTAGCCGACCTAAAAATAATAATGTAAGGGCACAATAATAACAATATTGGGGTGACATCGGCACAATAATAACAATAAGGGGGTTACACTAACAACAATAAGGGAATATACTAGAAATATAGGGACTTAACATTTAGCCTCCAATATCTCTTCCAGATTGGAAATTCAATCTCCAACTATTCCAACTCAGAAATTCACTAGGATAAAACGTAACATTTTTGCATTGGCTATTTCAGACAAATGAAAATGAATCTTGAAAATTTGAGACATGGCTTTTGTGTAGAACGGATCAATTCAGTTTCCTTATGAGAAGTTTTCCAAAATTCGGTTTGGATTGAGAGCAACGGAAGGTTCTTTGAAGGTGAATTTCTAAGATTTTCTGTTGTGGTCGTTTTCTAAATTCTTCCAATTCCAATACTAGATTCGAATTGTTAAAGTTGAGTCAGGATATTTCAAATCTAATCTTGCTAATTAATTTTTTGTATAAAATCTCCAATTATAATGGTAAATCATCTTGTAATCAAGTTAGTTGTAATTTCTCTTTTCTCTCTGTGTATTTAAATGAAAACATGGATCAAAGAGAGGGGGGGGGGGGAGGGGAGGGGGGGGGATTAACAGATGAACAATTGTTGGATGAAAGAATGAACATTTTCTGAATACGAGATGAATAAATTTTAAACTGGAGACAAATCCAAGAGCTTCATTATTATGTAATTATCTCTCTCATATATTTCAATGAAGGAATTTATCCATTAATTTCTCCATATGTTACTTCTAATCTGAATTATTTCTCAAGGCAGAACTGAGTCTTGGGCAGTTGGTCCCACTACCTTGGATGAGGTGCTGCCTTGAACATCTCAAGTAGTTTAGTTGTGTGCTTTTTTATTTGAATTTCAATTATTTGTCTTTAAAGTATATTTCCTTTCTTTAAAATTAATTTGTTGTTTGCTGCATTTTCCATATTTGTTGTTTCCTGCAATTTCTATATTTCATTTAATTTATTGTTTTAGATTAGCATTTTGATTATGTTGGGTGCAATAGGCTAAATTTACAATCCAGCAATGTGTGGTTTAATTTAGTATTGATTCAAGTTGTGTGATTAGCATAATTATTTTCCTGTCATTTACTTTCTATTTTTGAGATTTAGTATTATTTTTGAAGTATTACATTTTATTTCTTTTCGAATGAGCTTGATAGTGTAGAACATAATCATATAACACTAGTGTTAGATGTTGGTATTTGCTATGCATATTTTTTTTCGATTTCCTTGAAATAAAAATACATTCCTTGGTTGATAATTAATGATTAGGGGATTAGTTTTTTTTATTAAGAAATTAATTTTACCCAACATTTTTGCGTCGTTTCTAGGGATATAGTCAAATAGTGTTACCACACTAATATCTGGTTGTAGATGCATTACTGACTTCGAGAGGATTGGATATTGAAGAGGGAAGGTAAGAACCTACGCACCCACCCTAGCTTACTTGTGGTGAGGTCTACCCACAGTAGTCAGGCTTAGGTCATATAGCATGCTTGATTAAAAGTAGGAATATTAGAGGTATAAATTTGAATAAATCTTATCATTTCACTGAATTGGTGATGTAAGAACCACCCATTTCACTAACCTATTGACAGAAACATTTGAAGGAGGAGCTTCAAAGTAGCACATGAAGAACATCTTCTATTTTTGGAATAAATGGCACACACTGCTACTTTTGAATTTCCTACCAGAGATCTAGGAGGAGTGACACAAATGCACATAATTCCCCCATCTAATCTACCAAAATTTCATGGTTTGGAAAATGAAGATCCAGATCAAGGAAAATTTCAGGGGCTAATATTCGCAGGTGGGCTAATTTTCCATTCTTTTTCCAAAAAAAAATGTTCGCCAATTTCCATTTTTTTGAAAATTTATTCGCCCAAATTTTATAGTATAAAAATATTTTACCCTAAAATCAC
The DNA here is from genome assembly GCA_034641835.2 of Pinus albicaulis. Classification (NCBI taxonomy): domain Eukaryota; kingdom Viridiplantae; phylum Streptophyta; class Pinopsida; order Pinales; family Pinaceae; genus Pinus; species Pinus albicaulis. Next base: position 1,428,904,364 of record CM076575.1, read on the forward strand.
CAAAATTTTATATATACTAATATAAAATAATTATAAACATAAATATTTTTACAAAATATCATCATAAATTTTACAATTTACATCTTGGGGACTAGTAAGATTCGCCAAGGTTTCTAAACTTTAAGATAAACTTCCATTCTTAAATGATATGATTGTTACACTAATGATAAAACGTTGAAGGTGTTTCCTCCAACTCTAAAAGGATTAGCTCTTCGATGGTTCATGAGCCTTGGTGGAAACTGCATTCAAACATGGGAGTACATGAAGAATGTATTCTTGAAGAAGTACCAATACTATTGCAAGATTAGTGAAGACATTTTTATTATGATATAAGGGGAAGATGAAATCTTGGAGGATTATGTGGAGTAATTTAAATACAACCTTCAAAAATAAAATTATAAACATTTGGAAAAAGAGTTCAAAAGAGGTCTTGAAAACACTCCTACTCAAAGGAATCAAAGACGAATTTTTAGAACTCTTAAATATGATAGGAAAAGGTGATTTTTTTTCACCTATCATATGATTATGTTTTTTATTCATGCATAAGGTATTCAAGAGGAATCTCCAAAACTAGCAAGAATTATAGAGAATTTTCTTCTTTCATTTCAAAATCTACTACAAGAACAAGAGATATAAGAGTTGAAATCAATGATTTATTTGAACATTTTAAAATTGATTTTAATAGCTCTCTAAATTCACAATTGCATGTTTTGCACGTAAAGAAAAATCAGGAAAATTTTGAAGAAGTTTTTTCCCTCTTTACCAAAAGGAGTATCCCATGCATAGTTTATCTTTTTTGCCTGGGATGAAAAAAACATATCAAAGATATGGAGAAGCTACAAGCTCACAACCATGGAAACCATGGCCTACATGTATGGTTCAAAACACTTCCTCTCCATTTTATTACTTGCATAATCCATTATGGAATACTCCTTTGTTAGGAAATCCATGTCAATCTCAATATAACCACCACCAATATTGTCCACAAATTTGGTAGGGTTCATCTTATGATTACATGACTACTCTCCCTCATCTTGTAGTAGAAACATATCATCCATATTATTTACCATATTCTCAACAACATCTTACTTCTCTATCAAAATCATGCACACAACCCAATCAAATACATCATCAAAAGCATCCATGCCCTACAAAATTTCCTGCTCAATCTATTCTACACCCTCACAATAATAAACTAGTACATCATGCTTATGGTGTTGAACTGAAAAATTTACCCACTCTTCCCACCAATTTCATCTCACATGCACCATTGCAAAAAACTTATATTGAGATTGGGAAGGCTTCAAATCCAAAAAATTTTGAATTCATGGAATAAATTCATCATATGAAAACCATGGGAAATCAAGAGAATCAAGGATATATTGAAGATTGGTTTCACTCCATCATTTGTTTGCAGCATCGCTCCATACTTCAACAATTTTTGGCACCATCTTTTCAAGGGAACCTGGTCTCTCATACCATGGTATTTATTAATGTATATTTTTCTAATTTTGATATGTATATACTTGAGGCATTCTTTCGAAAATGGATACGTAGATATATTTCATCTTTTTCAAACTAAGTAGGATAGTGTAGAAAATAAAATAAATAAATTTCTTTATATGTAAAAAGAGTTATCTTTGTTACAACACATTGTCTAAATAAATATTGGTGATATATCTTTGAATTTATATGTGTATGTAGACATAGTATATTGAAAATCACATTTCTTCAAACACCCATCACCATTTTTAAAAAAATGTTTGTTTATCATATTTTATGGTTTGTAGGCTTCATGAAATTTCTGGAAAAATAGTTGGAAGAGTTATGTTTTGAGGTGTCAAATAGGCATATTTTTAAAACCTATTTCTGTATTAATTATATCTTGATTACTAATTCACAAGCCAATTTGAATAATTCCATTGGATTTTAAATGAAAAAAGTATAACCAAAACATTGACAGGGTGTGTGGTAGGCACCTCAAGAACATAATTGGGACAGTCCATTTTTGGAGGCCCAAATGACTAGATATTGAAAAATTGGTTCTATGGTATATACCCCTATGAATATATATTACAAGGAAATTTGAATCACTCTATTTATACATCGTATGACAAAATTTATGACCAAAATATTGACTGTCTATCATAAATCAACATTCTCAAAACTTAGTTTTTTCAGTTGTTCACTAGCATATTTGACCTATCAATTCTTCCTGCCTCAAAAAATTGTTTCTATTGGAGATAGATATATGAAAATAATTTAATCTCAAATTTTAATCAATTCAATTTGTCATGAAACAAAAAATTTATGCTTAAAATATCAACTGTTGCTATAAGTTGAGAAATTGAAAATGACTTTCTTATGCAGATTGTTGTAAGTAAATTTGACATATCATGTCATGGAATTTTTATAACCTGTTTCTATTCATGATGCCTCTTTGAAATAAATTTCATTTGGCTTTGGAATCACTGAAATTGGATGAAAAACAAATATTTTATGATTAAAACATTGTTGGTTAGTATGGTCGACCAATGGTCTCCCGCGGGTGACATATAAACTCTGCTTTCTTTATCTTTCTATGGATTTGTTTTATAGAGTAAATAATTGTTATTTTTTTCATATTTCTTGGATTAAGAGAGCATGTACACCTCTCTTCTTCCACGATTTCATGTTTTATTGCCGGTAGATTCTCATTTTTTGCAGGTCGAAGGAGAATAAAGGAAGTCCATTTATGAAAAATTGATTATTGAAGACAATGTTAATGAAGTAAGGGCATTCCATCCAAACATATGTTAAAAAGTTTAATATCATATGATGTTAAGTTTTTTTCAGGTGTCATGATCTAAAATGTCTTATAATATCTTGCCACAAATTTCCAGCTAATACCTACCAACAAGAAAACAATGTGAAGATATTTTCATTACTTGATATATTCATAACAAGAAAAGTAAAGAATTGAAAATCCAAGTCATTTCCACCAAAGCATTTTTTTTCAAAAGATTTTTTTTTCCCATTCATTCACCATTGACAAATTTTTGTTCCTGGAAATAAATTGATGTTCGCTTAGGAAAAAACATTAATGCAACTAAAATCACAGCTATTGTAACTTTATTTATTCATTTATTTACTCTTTCTAATAAAGTGTTGTTTCTTTTTTTATTTCTCTTATGTTTTTGTGTTTCAAGTGTTGCTTCCTTCAAAGTTGTGGTTGCCATTATGTTGGCGAATGCACAGTTGCTATAAATGAGTAGCTTTTCTTCTGTCCAATGAAAATTTTTTGTTATATAAAATGAACAACTTTTGTTCCATTCCTGATTACACATTTGTTGTCCCATCTTCGACTGCGTAGCTATTGCTCGATAAAACGAACAACCCCAATTTATTTTGTGTGTGTTTAATCACTTTTGTTCAATCAATTAAACAGCTGATGTTCAGTCAATTGAATAGTTGTTGTTCGATCAAACAGACAGTCAGGCTTATTTGTCATGTGTTTAATAATTGTTGTTCAATGAATTAAACAATTATTATTCAGTGAATTGAACAGCTTCTTTTTGATCAAACAAATAACTATGTTTCTTTTGTGTGTGTTTAATAAATGTTGTTCAATAAATTGAACATCTTTTGTTTAGTCAATAGAATAACTGTTGTTCGATCAAATGTGTTATCACAAAATTTCACTTGATTGGATGCTAATCAGAAAACTCTATGTAACTCTTTCAAACCAGCTTGTGATTGAAGCTTAGCCTCTTTAGTCTGACAGGGCTCTCTCAAAGGGTTTTATGATATTAGATAATGATGAAACTAGATGGCTAACTCTATTTGAAAAGTAACTTGATTTTGATGTATGTAGGTTGAAAAGAATACAGGTCTGAAACCATTGCGCTTATGGAGTCAACAAATCAGTATATTCAGTGGCAAGGTTTCTTGACATGGAAGCTAAGGCAGATAAGAGTTTTTAACAAAGACAAATCACATATAGAACATAGGGAAACACAGTCATTTCATCAATAAAAGAAGTCATAGCATAAACATATGAATTCTGAGTAATAAAGATGAAATATACTGCAAGTGGTACACATAAAAATATAGATCATAAAGGCATTAAAAACTCCATGAGAATCTCAAGACTGTCAAGAAGAAGTCCTCTGTATTTATGATATCAGTCAAATTACATAAAGCAGCAGTAGTGCAAAAAATCTCCAACCCTTTACAACTTTGATAATATTATTTTAAATAGACCTTCTTAAATCAGAGATGATATCCCTCTTGGCTAGATTCATTGAACTATTCTAATGACACCTTACATAATAGAAAAACATATATTTCAATCATAAAATGACAGCTATACTCTAAAATAGACATTTTCCTAATAGGACTCAAACTCCTATTTATTACATCAAACTACCTTATCTTTAAAACAGTTACATATAAATTGCAACTTAACATCACATGCTCGAATAAGCTATGACATAGCTTATCACTACTTGACATATTAAAAACCTTCCTAATCATGTGGAACAAAACCCTATTTTTTAGGAGTAGAAGACATCATCTTCAATGAAGCCTTTAGCTGATGAGTTGTCTCCATTCCATTGTCTTCAAGTCATATATGTTTCATGGGAAGTTCCCTTGACCTATTGGATGTGTCCATATGTCCAAAACTTCTTTTAAACTAATCAGGAACCTTAAAAAATAACTCTCTACGAAAAGAGGCCAGTTTTGTAGCGTCCAAAAAATGACTTTTTCACTCAAAATTTCTACTTCTTTGCTCTTGCATGGTGTCCATCATGACCTGACACATCATCACTACCATTTCCCCTCCTTGAAAGCTGAAAAAAGTGGTTTTAGAAGCAAAAAGACAGCTACATAAGTTTTCATAGCATTTTCCTGGCTTCAAGCCTAGGAAACAGTACGAAATTGTGGAAAACTGTGAAATTTCCAGATTTCAAGATTTTTTCAAAAAGGTGACCTCCAGCTATAAAAACATGATATTAAGCATTCCATGAACCCCTATACATATTATGGACCTCATCAAAATAATGAGGAAAAAATTCAATCTCACCTTTCATATTTAAAACATATTTGTAGATTTTTGCTGTTTTTTTTCTGAAAAATTAGACTTAGAACAGAGCTTATATCTTCGAATCCATGATGTATTTTGAAAAAATGGAGGAGTGTTTTTTCAATGATAATTTTCTAAAGAAAAACCTCTCTTTTTTTAGAAAACAATCTCTAGCTGTCCATGATCTACATTTGAAGAACATGTATAAAACAGGAAAACTCTGTTTTTTGAAAAATAGGGCCCAAAGACATCCCTGTATCTCCCAATTGATAGCACCTGTGAGAAAAGTGAAAGATGTTATTTTTAATTGTTCTGTTATTAACCCTAAACTCCCTCAGTATTTCCATATTTATCTCTCTTCATCCATAATCCTCTCTTTAAATTTACTACTCAAACAGTCCAAAAGCACAACAATTTCTTTGTTAGCTCTAGCAGAAATTTAAACAACTTGAAATGATGCATGCTTCAACAAAGCTAGGATCCTCCACTAATAGCTTAACATCCATGAGCTTATATCTTATCCACAAAGCCTCCTTTGTGTGCTTTCTTGTACATGACCATATCCTTTTATAACGAAGTTACCCTCTTAAAAAGGTGACACTTGTAAAGCCAAATTGGACAGCAAGCTGCTTAGTGTGATGAGGTAGCTCTCAAACAGTGACATTCAGATGTTTCACATGCAAGAATGAATGTTGAGGGACAAATAGCATCTTAGAATAAGGTTTTATGTTTTAAATGACATCTCATGCTTAAATCATGACACATACATTCCAAAAGGGTAATGATGACCTCATACATGGTTATGTACCTCTGAATTAACCATAAAATACTTGAATAACCTCCACCCTATATCCTCTAATCATGAACTGACACCTTGGACCAAATTTTAAAAGACAGACAGAAAACCCTCTTTTCGTAGCGTAGTTAGTGTATTTTTGGACAGTTTCGCTACGAAAGTAAGGAATCTTGGCTAAATTGACCTTTTCATATTTATAAGCTTGGGAAATGGATTATGTCTGGAAATAATGACTGATGGGACATGAAAAGACTTGAATGGGAGTGGGTTTCGACCTTAGGATAGGCTAACATGGAAAAATTTAAATTTCCTAATGAACTCTATGACCATACCTTTGACAAATAAACTTCTAAGACTATGTCAAATGATGTTTTAAATCTTATGAGTGATAACAGTGGCTCAACTTGGGATGGTGTGCCCCTGTCACCAAGGAACTTGTAGTTCTGGTGGCATCCATATTCTTAGAAATAAAAACTCTGAAATTTTCCAAGCTTCCTTGATACACTGAAAATTGTCATCTTGACATTATACTATTTGTATGAGCTCATTATCACTCATACTTACTCCTTTGCAAGTCTAACACATCATTTCCTCATGTCAAGCCTTGAAAATAAGAGAAATGTTCTTAAAAATCTCCTTAACTTTGGTATCGCACTTTCTCTTTGTCTTGCCTGCGGTCCCGCACCTAATGTTCATGACTCCTGCATACCTGAATGCAATTTCTCTGTGTTATGGGTGCGGACCCCTGTAAAAGATTAAAAAGGCGCAAGTAAACTCAAAAATCTCACTTTTAGTAAATTCTAGAAGCCTCTAGAAAGAATCTTGCGGTGGCAGAACCGCTCTTTTGAGGTTCATGTATCCCTTACCTTAAGGAGTTAATCCCTTTTTGTGAGGAGCTTATCCATTTGAAGGAGGATTCTATCCCTTCATAGTTGGAACTGAAACCTCTTCTTTTGCACTATAAAAAGAGGCATTGGGTAGCCTCAAGGGGAGTTGAAGCTTTATAATTATTTGAGGTTAAGTGTTGTTGGGATTCAGACTCATTTAACTGAGATTTCGTGAGGAGAGATCACATACCTCTATCTGTCTCGGTTAGAAGAGTGAAAGGCTTCTTAGAGTAGAGGAGATTCCTGCTTCGGACCTCGGGAAGGCCTGTTCAACATCAAGGCTAAGGTTGTAAGGTTTTCCTTCTTTCAAAGTTAATACAAATGAATTCATTTTTCTCAATAAGTTGTTAATTAACTATTTATTTCATGGATTCCTTGAACACCATGATAGGCATGATTTATAATATTTACTATACAGGTGCTATTAAATTTTTCTTGTTTGTGACTATAGGTCTATAAGGATAACTCCTTCAAGTGATTGAGGGACAACTACTTTGAACAAGCATTGGATCTACGGTAAGTCCTTAACACCTTTATAGTATTCTTTTGTAAATCACATATGTCTAGAGAAAGATAGATTTATTTAGCTGTTTGTTGCTAGATTACTTTTTGGTACTAGGGAGATCGATCTTCTCTACAAGATTGATTTATCTGCTCAACAAATTGGTGACTCCACTGGGGAAGGATTCTTGTTTTTGGTTTTCCTTTATTTTGATTTGAGAAAATGATTTTTTTGGTTTTTTATTGATGGATACTTGCCTGGGTAGCTTAGGTTTACTTTTCTTTTGAAAATTTTGAAATATTTTATGTTTTTCTTAAAATTTTCTAGGGACCGCACTTTTTTATTTTGCACAGTGCGGGCAGTTTCGCACTTTCCTTAAGTAACCAGTGTGGAACCGCACTTGTTACTTCTAGGGGCCTGCAGACCTTGTTAAAATTTTTGAAAAACTCTAGATTTATTTTTCCAGTTTATCTCTAATTTGATTTATGGTTTCTAGTATCTGCCCAGAGCTCTATTGTTCCTGTCAAAAGCCTTTTGTGAGTGAGTTCCAGCAGTATTTATGTTTTGAGTGATTTTCTATAAGTTTTGCATACTAGGATTGCTTTTCACTTGGTCTTTGTAGTGACTCAAAGATTGGAAGTTTGAAATACCTCAGATTACACTGGTCTTTTTGTCTTCTTGATGAATTTGACTTGGTTGTGAAATCCATCCTTTATTGACAAATAGATCTAGTTGTTTCTTTGCAAAAATTTAAAAAATACTTTGTTATAAGTTTTGAATTTCATTTTTATAAAAGGAAACATATCTGGATGTTTTTTGATTTGTTTGTTATTCTGGACAAATAAATCCTTAGTTTACTGAACAACTAAGTAAAAAATTCTCAAAAAATCGAAGCTTTTATTCAATTAGACTTTCAAAGTTTGTAGATCTCAAAATTAGTTTTGTTGTTTTGGGTGCTTTTAAAATTTGTAGATCTCTTTTGAAGGAAAGTTGTTTTTGTAGTTTTGAGTCTTGAAAGTGAAAGGGATTTATTGTGAGTATTGATTATTTGTCTCGATTTGAGTTCTTATTGAAAATACAAAAAGATTTTCTTCTATTTATTCTTTATGTTCAAAGAAAGAATTGTCTCTTAAAAAGAATTGCATTCTCGAACTCTTTCTTTAGCTAGAATTTCATTGAAATAAAACGAATTGATTATCATTTTTAGGTGCATTTTTAGTGTTTTTGGAAGTCGAGTCTTCACACCATCAAAGTTTCATTTCCATACCTACTAACTTAAAGAACAACCCATAAAAACAATGCTTAATTAAAATTCATCTAGTAGTTTTTTTTATTTCTAGGGCTCTTATCATCAATATAGCTTAGGCTAGTATCTTGGAGTAGGGAGTAATTAACTCTCCAAGATAGTAAAAACAAACAAGTAGATAAATCTTACGGTAGGAAATAAATCCAATTGTAATTGGTAAAATCTGGGAAGCTTCTCTTAAAGGAGTTAATCACGAGATCATGTCCAAACCTTTGAGACAATCAATTATGTTTCATTGGGAAAGATAGAAGATCTGCGCGCATTACAAACGGTAAACCTCGAATTAACCATTTTCGAGGAGCCTGGGGTCACTTTTCGGTAAACCTCGGATTAAACATGTCGAGGAGCCTTCAAGGGGATTGAGCTTTGTTACTCTTTCCTTGCGCGGGGAATCAGATCGTAGACTGTTCCCCCAGTTGTATTTGTTATTGTTCGTAACCTTAGTGTCCATAAGCTTAGTATTATTTCCTAAGGTGACGGTGAAGGAAATATCTCACTGTACCTAGAGCAGACATTGACTAGACTCACTTGGACTCTCTGGGGGGTTCTCTTCACACGAGATGGTTTTGTGAGGAAACTTGTGCCAGTCTGTTTCATTAAGCAGGTTGTCGAGGTAGTTGTTCCAACCGCCCTTTTTGTATTAAATTTCTACTAAGTTGGATTTCATCACCAACTAGTGTTTTTAGTACGGGAAGTTACTATTTGTGTGTGGTTTGAACTCTTATATTTTTTAGGCGTGTGATTCAGCTGTTTGTTTCTTTAGCGACTTTAGGTGTTTTTATTGATATTTTCTTTGTTTGCATGCGATTGATTAATATTTAATTGTGGCAGAATTACTGAGATAGTCCCGAAGACTTCATGGGAAGCCCCTTGAATACACACCAAGTCAGCTTGAAGGGCTGCGTGCTCTAGTATCATCTAGTAGTGGTAGAATTAGATCAACAGAAATTGGAAGTTAATCTATTGTTGTTCATCCCGATCATCAAATACCCACGATAGAACACATTCAAGAACCGATTTCAGTTTCTGAAGTTACTGGTAGAATTTCTCCTTCCAGTGAAATAGCTGATGAACCTGGAATTTCTGAGCCTAAAACTGAACATTCTGTTTTGGAAACATCCTCAGGATTTATTACACCAACTTCTAGCGATCCTGTTTCACCTAGGGTAAGAAATATTGTTACTGAAGATCTTCCATCTAGCCTCATCTCTATTGAATAAATTTCTAGTCCAGATGAATAATTCTCTCTTCCGGAATCCCCTCAGTCTTTAAATATTAGGGAGCATGAATCCATTTTCTACAGTCCTATTCAGAGTGGAGTTTGGTATCTATCTTTTACAAACTTTTTAAAAAACCTGGGTCTTGCTTTTTCTCCACCTCGAATTCCATTTCATCCTATGCCCAGAGGTTACTATCCTTCATCTATCATGGGAGGAGAGTCATCTATGTTTTACCAAACACCGAAAGCATTTTTACATGGTGGACCTTTTGTTCCTTCGGGGTATCAGGCTCTTTCTAGTACTTTCTCAGGAGCAGTTCCTTGACCGATTGAACAAGTATTATCATCTGGTATTAATGGAATTAAAACTGAAACGTTGAACGTAGAGCAAATCTTTATGATGTCTGGTAATATTCTGAATCCTCAACCTCAAGGTAGTCAGTTAACACCTCGGCGACAATTTCAGGGAAATCAGTTACCACCTGTGGGGCAACCTCAAGGTATTCAGTTACCACTTGGGGGGAAACCTCAAGGCAGTCAGTTACCACCTCGGGGGCAACCTCAACGTAACTTTTTCCCAGGACAAACTGTGGCACAATATTATTTTGGAGAACAACCTCAAGGATAGTACATACCTCAAGTTTATCAACCTTCAGGACAGTACATACCCCAAGGTCAACCGCAAACTTAGTATGTTCCTCAAGGTCCTTATCAACCCCATATTCAGTAAGTGCCTCAGGGTTATCAACCTCAAGGTCAGTACCCAACTCAAGGTTTCCAACCACCTTTTGGTCAATCATTTGTACAAGGAGATGGAAATTTACCACTTACTTATCAACCCTATGTTCAACCAGGCTATGGTCCTTATGTTCAACCTCCTATGGGATAATACCCTGGAATGAACATGGTGTGGGATCCGTCCAAAATTCAACAGACTATGCAACCTAATGTGAAGTTAGCTACTCAACCTAGACAGCCTTTGGTTTCTGGTCCAACCCAGCAACCTATCCAGCCTACTATTCAAACCCCTGCACCTGGTTCTGTTCAGCAGTCTGGGCCTAGTACACCTCAAACTCTGCCTCAAACTACTGCAACTACTGCAACATCTTTTCAACCTATAACACCTGTCTTTGGAGTATCTGTAGCTCTGGTTTCTTCTATCCCTGTATCCGTGCAAATCCCTCAAGTCTCTGTACCCTAATCAGGACCTTTAGTTCAAACTTCGGTCTAGATACCTGCAGGATAAGCTGGTACAACTATGACTGTCACAATTCAACCGCAATTCACATATCAACTGTACCACGGACAGTATCAATTCGGTCCCGTTTCACGAAACCCAGTTTATCAGTATCAACCGTACCCTGGCTATACTTATCAACAGCCTCAACAACCACAGTTTAGTTCGGTTAATCCTGGTTTCCCAAGGGGTTATACCATTCCTAATGCAAATCCGATTCCCAGCTATCTTGGGTATCCTCCTCCCGGAACTTCTCTTGTTACTCAAGGTTTTCGCGACCCTAACCGTCAGTTACCATTTATTGCAACTTTGTATTTACCTGATTTGACACGCCTTATGAATGATCCAATTTTCTATCATCCGTATTGGCCGCCAATGCCGCATAAGTTGCCCAATGATATACTGAAATTCGAGGGTAAGTGAGGAGAGGATCCGTCAAATCACGTTATGAATTATCACCTCTGGTGTGCGTCTAATTCGATAATTGATGATTCAATTCGCTTACGTATTTTTCAACGAAATCTTATTGGTCTTGCTGCCAAATGGTACATTGAGTTACCACAAGGCTCCTTTAATAATTTTAGTTAGTTATCAACTGCCTTCTTAACTCATTTTCAGTTTCCTGTTAGATACGACAATGGCATGGAACTATTAACTTCACTAAAGCAATCCACATCCACATATATTTCTGATCATATTCACGAATGGCGACGTAAAATGCATTTAGTGAAAGTTTACATTCCAGATCAAATTTTGGCGGAATGGTTTGTTGAATCATTATTACACAAAATCACTGAAGATGTAGCTAAGGCCGGAGTTGTTACTGAGGAGCAAGTCATTGCTCAAGCTTGGTACCTTGACCTCATCTATACGCAGTCAGGTACTTTACATGAAAAAATGCCTGATCATCCAAAACAAGGTCAAATAACTGCAGCTCCTTCAGGGTCTCATGCCGCTGATGGTATGATTGGTACAATTAATACTAAAAGCAAGAAGAAATCTTCGAAGAATTCTTCTCCTATAATAAATTTACTTGATTCCCTAAAAGGAGATTCTTCTGTTGAAATTTCTACTGACATTCATGTCATAGAGACATCTATGTCCAAATCTAAATCCGGCGGTAAAAATAAGGGGAAGAATAAAAACAAAAAGAATTCAAAAGATAAAATTGATAAAGATGAATCTAATGACAAAAAATGCAAGCCTCGCTATCCTTGTTTCATTTGCGATGAGGATCATTTTACTAAGGAATGGCCACATCAAGCAGAGGTTGCAAAATTCGTTTAAGGTTCTCAACAACCTATTGTCTTAAAGGATCGTTTTCCCACTCAAGATAGTAAGATGACTGGTTCTACCTCGAATGCCTCAGAAGAAACTATTATGATGATGTCTCATGTCAGGATTGTGATGCAATCACAAGATTATGGTAGTAAAAGTCCTGTTGGTGGTAAAGACGCAGAATCTTCTAATTCAAATACATCAACTACACCTCCTCCCATTTCTGATCCACTACAGATTGAGAAACCTAATCTAGACTTAGTAATCAAACCACCTGCTAAAGGTGTTCTTCGTAAATCAGATTTTAATCCACATGTGAGAGCTACTCAGAATTACAACATTCTTGAGGACTTAGCTATTTCCCCTTTGGCAATGTCAGCTTTGGAAGTGCTGCAATCGTGCCCAGCACAGTGTAAATTACTTTTGTCTGCCATAGGAGTTGTCGATATTCAGGACTCAAACCTAATAATGTTCGATTTAGAGAATATTACACCTCGCCTACCTCATCAAATGGATTTCCAGATTTTAGTATTAGTCAAAAATAGACAGAGCTTTCAGACTGTGATTGATGAGGGAGCTTCTATGTGTATTATGTCAATCCAGTGTTGGAAATCGCTTGGTTATCCTACACTCAATCAGTCTCTGACAAATCTAAAGGCTTTTGATGGCCGAGGGTTCCATCCTTTCGGTATTTTTCAGGATTTACCTATAGGGGTCACAGGAAAAACCATAAATCTAGATGTGGAAGTGGTTGATGCCCCTCTAGATTACAACCTTCTCCTGGGTCGTAGTTGGTCTTATTCTATGACTGTTGTTGTTTCTTCGGTCTTTTGGCTTATCAAGTTTCCACATCAAGGAAAGATCGTTACAATAGACTAGTTAACTTATTTCTCCTCTGATCCAGCCTTTACAGAAACAATCCAGTACGTCAGTAAAACGGCTATCCCTTACAAGGATGTTGGGGTAGGTTTTATTAAAGATTCTAGTTTACTAGGAACTTTTTCCTTTCCTCCTCCTAACGTATCGCCTTCTATTGCAACTGTTCATATGATTTTATCGAATACTATAACGTTTGATGATCCTTGGAACATACCTTCCAACTCTGAGTTGGATTCATTTGATGGCATGATGCCTTTGAGTCCATTTGAAATTGCATATCAGGATGTACAGTCACTTTTTGATCCTTCTTCAACCAACACTGATCCAATGAATGGGATCCATGAGGAATCACTTTCTATATTTAGCTCAGCCACAACGACATTTCCAGATCTTGTTCATACTGATGAGCAGATCCATGAAATTTTTTCTGTTGACGATTTACCATGGGAAGATCTACATCATCGATCTTCATTTTTACTTTAGCTAGATCATTTTGAAAATGATTTCGCTTCTGTTTTTATTGCTGAATATGTCAAAGAACCGTAGAATCCATTGCGAAATCCTGATTCTGAGTTAAATTTAGAAATATCTCTCGAACGATTCCAATTTAAATTTTAATTAAGCCAGGAATAATTGAAAAAATTCATTTAGGTTCTTTCTATATGGACAATGAAATCCAAACTTATAAAGCCCTATTTCAAGAATTTTGTGACGTGTCTCCCTGGTCATATGAAGAAATTCCAGGGATCAATCCGTCAATTGTTGTACATGAAATCAAGACTTACCTGGATGCAAAACCTGTCCGTCTACGTTTATGTCAGATACATCCAAGAAAAGCTGCTGCTATCAAAGCCGAAGTTGAAAAATTACTTCGTGCAGGTTTCATTTATCCAATTCCTTTAACCGATTGGGTATCAAATATTGTTCCTGTTAACAAAAAACAAGGAACAATAAGAGTATGTATCGACTATAGGGATATTAATCGAGCTTGTCCTAAAGACAATTATCCAACCCCCTATATCGATCAAATTATCGATGATTGTGCTGGTAGTGAAATTTTTTCCTTTATGGATGGTTTTTCTGGTTACAATCAAATAAACATACTCCCTGCTGATCAACCTAAAACAACTTTCATTTTTCTTTGGGGAACATTTGCTTATTGCAAACTACCCTTTGGATTGAAGAACGCTCGGGCAACTTTTCAAAGGGCTATGTCTTACGCATTTCATGACATTAAGCACATTGTGCAGCCTTATCTCGAGGATTTACCTACTCATTCATCATGTAGGGCCGACCATCTCACTCATTTATGAGCTATCTTTATGAGATGTAGGCATTATCGAATTCATCTGAATCCACACAAATGTGTTTTTTGTGTAGAATCGGATCGCTTACTAGGATTTATTGTTTCAAAAGAAGGCATTCGCATTGATTCGTCGAAGGTCGAAGCTATTGTCAGTCTACCTCCTCCTTCAACTCTGCGTCAACTCCAAAGTTTGCAGGGGAAAGAAAACTTTTTACGTCGGTTCATTCTTAACTATGCCGAGTTAACAAAGGGTTTTACCAGGTTGTTAAAACAAAATGTTCCATTATTTTGGGATGAGATCGCTAATCGATCTTTTGATGCACTCAAACACGCATTGACCCATGCACCGTTACTGCATCCTCCCAATTACAACCAAGACTATTTTTTGTACCTCGCCACCTCTCATTCCACCATTGGGATGGTTTTAGTTCAGGAATATGAATACAGCAATGAACATGTGATTTACTATCTTAGTCGGAATCTACATCTAACTGAGATCAAATACACACATGTGGAGAAATTGGCCTTGGCAGCTATTCAAGCTATCCAAAGATTTCGACACTACATCTTATTATGCAAAACCACAGTAATTTCTGACTGTAACCCTATGATGTACATTTTAACCAAAAAATTGCTAGGGGACAAGTATTCCAAATGGATAGTCATCCTGCAGGAATTTGACTTGGAATTTGAAAAATCCAAGGCAAAGAAATCTTTGGTTTTTGTTGAACTGATGTGTGATTTCCCCTCTACTGATACTGAAACTGTGGCAGAGCAGCCCATTGCAGACGAATATTTGTTTCTTATTAGTGAACTTGATCCTTGGTATGGGGATATTATTGTTTATCTCCAAACCCAATATTTTCAGCCTGAAATCTCACGATCTCAGTGACGGAAAATACGTTTCCACTCCCAACAATACAATATTATTGGTGATACACTCTATCGTCGCGGAGCGGATTCTGTTTTCCAATGTTGTCTTACTCATGAAGAAGCTGAGAAGGTTTTAAATGACTGCCATTCTAGAGCATGTGGCGTTCATATGTCTGGGTATGCCACAACCCAAAAGATATTGCGCGCTGGTTATTTCTGGCCGTCGTTATTCAAATATTGTATCTATGCAGTCCGGAAATGCCACAATTGTCAGATATTTGATCGTAAAATGTGTGCACCACCTGCTCCTCTTCACCCTATAATTGCTATCGGTCCTTTCGCAAATTGGGGTATTGAATTTATTACATGTAACCCTCACTCGGCCAGGGGGCATGCCTATATTATCTTAGCGGTAGATTATTTTACTAAGTGGGCCGAGGTGATGCCTACATTTTCGGCAGACGACAAGACTGCTGCAAATTTCGTGTTCAATCATATAATTGCTAGATTTGGTGTTCCTCAAGCCATTATTATAGATCATGGAAGTAATTTTCAAAATATCATGATGACTGAACTGACAGATCAACTTGGTCCCCGCCATAATATTTCTACTCCATATTATCCACAGGATAATGGTCCAGTTGAAGCTATCAATAAAGTTTTAGTCACTATGATTAAACAAATTATTGGTATTCATAAGTTGAATTGGCATTCCATATTATTTTCAGCACTTTGGGCATATTGGACCTCAGTAAAAACATCAATTGGTTTCACTCCCTTTCAACTGGTTTATGGTTTGGAAGTTGTGTTGCCTATTGAATGCAAAATTTCTTCATTGAAATTAGCCATAGAATTACTCCCAGCTACGTCTGAAGAGGAGAAATATTTTTTGTACTTGGCTCAGCTAGACGAGAATCGAAAAAATGTTGCATTAGCAAATGAGGCTCATGTCAAATGAATAAAGGCTCAGTATGATAGAAATGTTACACCTCGTAATTTCTCAGAAGGAGACCTGGTCTTAGTGTACGATCAAGCCAACGATAAGCTAGGGGCTGGAAAATTTGTGCCCATGTGGCATGGTCCTTTCATTTTTTAGCGAAAGCTAGCAAAAGGGGCCTATGAGCTGATAGATTTCGACGGTGTCCCTTTAGATAAACCCAGAAATGGGATTTATTTGAAGAGATCTTATGCTTAAATTTGGTGTGGAGATTTTTGATTAGATTAGATTTCTTTATTGCTGGTGTGTCTTAGATTAGAAAAGTGTGCCTATTTTAGAGTGTTTTTTTATCACTATTCCTGCTTATTTGAGTTTTACTCTTGATATTACAGATGTCGACGTCTCTTCAAACCTACATTGGTTTTGATGATGGTGCTTGTCGTAGTACACGAAACATTTCTTCCGTAGCTTGGGTTATCTATTCACCCTTTGACGAGTTAGTATCCATGCATGGGGTAAGCCTGGGTCAAAAAACGAATAACATTGCAGAGTATAGTGCAGTTATTGAGTTATTATCTGAATCCATATCATTTGGAATTCAGAGTTTGATTGTTAGGTTAGATTCTGAACTTGTTGTATTACAGCTTAACAGGGTTTATGCCATTAGAAATCCAGTGTTATTATGGTTATTTTTAAGAGTTCGTCTCTTGGAACGTGAATTTGATTAAATTGAAAATCAACATATTCCAAGACATTTAAATACATTAGCAGATGCAGTTGCTTCTAGTATGATAAATCGACATTTGCAATAATCAAAACAGTAAATTAAACAACATTCAATAACATGTACACAGATAGCCGGTAATAGTGATATATCATAGCATAGAAGTTTGTTTCAAAAATATACATCGTCTTCAGTCATATGTTGAAAACACCTTATGATCGGCAAAAATGATAATACAAAAGGTCAAAAATATGAGTCTACAACACGATCATCCTCTCACTGATGATGATCACGATAAGAGACCATTGCCCGGGCCACCCTATATAGGAACCTCCTAAAAGGTCTTGGGACACCAATCACATATCTCTGTAATCTAACAAGAATATCGTCCATGTCGGTCTCTGGAATGTCTAGAGTCAGGCGCTCTAGGTGATGCTCTAAATCACACATGATATCTGCTGATTGGCCCTCTAGGGCTGGTGTTGCGGTAGCTGGATGCCTCCTCTCATAAGACTGGAGATGGACTGGTCACCGTGGGCCCACATCTACATTTAAAACTTTTTATTATTAGTTTTGAGATGATTAAAATACAAAAAAAAAAATTAGAACTTAGAAATTGTTGGAAAATGATTTTTACCTGCTTCATCCCACTGTTCCCCTGCTGGGAGAGCCATCTCTCAGTCGTCGTGGAAATATATCCTGGCGTATGGAAAGTCCTATATGACAAAAATTTGGTGTTCTAGCCAACAAAAATATGTAGAAGGAAATCGAACAACCTCAATGCCCTCAGCAGCATGACGGGCCATCAATGCAACCCAACGAACCATCCTAGGTTCTTGAGGTTGACCAGCATTGACATGAATGTTCTGTGGAGCTAACATGGGGATCCTCTCTGGAGCAAATATGACTACAATGGATCCATATCCAAAGTTTTTTAGCTTTCCATTCTTTGCTCTGGTTAGTTGGCCTTTGACATTGGCCAACATAGCTTCGCACCTGTTGAAAATGTTGCCTCGAAAATAGTCTACAGCAATGCGCATCTGGGAACCGGTAGCCACATGAAATGCTACATTCCCACACAATTTGGTGACAGTAAATGCAATAAATTTAAGCTCGGGACGGATGATAGTTTTTATTTCAATCCGTTTGTCCCAGGGGTCTACCTGATCATTACAAAACTCTAGTGGAAGACTAGCGACAGACTGGCCACCTGGCCTAGTCCCAAATAGAGAAATTTTTTCGCCCCTCTTGGACAAACCAGTCAAAAAATAGATATCCTCTAGCTCAATTTTGAGCTGGTGGCCGCCAATAATGAAACACTGGTCCTGTACATTCCATCTGTCCACCAGCCACGTAAGGAGGTCTACCTGTGCCCTCATGCCCTGAATGGCCCAGAATTTATACAAACTGCATGCTCTTAATGCCTACATTGTAGGAAAATTAAGTATTGCAGCGTCATATATGTATTCATGCTCATGTTCTCTCCAAATTAACATCTTGTATATACGACAATACAGAAAAAGATATATTAGAACAATCTAGTTTAAAAAATTTTGGGCGGAATTGAAGAAATTTAAGTTTGAAATTTAATTGCGTGGGGTCCGCACTCTGTTTTCATACACAGTGCGTAGGTACGCATGGGTGCTGTGAAAAACGTGCGGATTCACAACTTTTTTCTATGTAGAAAAAAGTCTGGGTCCACAAGGCCCGCATGTTGCACCTGCGGACCCCCGCGGGTGATTTTTTGAACTTATTTTTCCCTTAAAAATGAAATCTAAAGCCTAAAAACGAAATGTAAATGGATGAAATGCAAGATAAGGAGGTTTTGAATTACTTGGAGCTGATGGTTATCGATTTCACCAGACGGATTTTCCAGAATCTTCATAGGAACTTTTTTACCCAAAAACTCTTACTTTTCACTCTGAACTCAAATGGTAAAAATGAAGTTAGAAAATTCCTTTTTCTAAGTTTTTTCGAATAAATGAATTTTTAATTTGTTTGTTTTTCACTTTAAAAAGGTTATTTTTGAAAGATTTTTTATTTATCTTAAACAGGTATGTGTAATGTTTCGAGTTTTTGTGCAGAAATTGGATTTTTCGGGGAAATTGATCATTTTTCAACAAAGAGCATGCTTTTATCACTTTTTCGGACTCTTTCAAAAATTTACGAAAAAGAAAAAACTTGTAGTCCTCTTTTAAGCTCTTTTTAGACTCTCGAAAATTGAAAATATTTCTGAGCACTAGATTATTCGAACTCGTTAAAATAAATGAATGATCGTCCCTTTAGTATAAGTTTACCCCTTTTACGGACTGAAATGTACTATTTACGAAAAAGGAATATGTTGACTAATTATGGTCAATAGAGTTCTCTCCTGCATTATTTTATCCTTTTTTGGGCTCGAGAGACTAAATTTACGAAAAAGTACCCCCATGTAGTCTTCTTAAGTTTTTTCTTCTGACTCCCTAAAATTGAAAAAACACTAAGTTTCTCCTATACTGGACTCGTTAAAATTTAACAGGTAAAGGACCTGTTCAATTTCAAAATAGGAATGAACCACTCCTTCTTAGGGTTCGAATCTTAAACTATGTTGGACTCATCCAAAGGATGAGCTTATAAACAAGCAAATGTTGTCCTCCTCAAGCTTGTCAAAAATAAATAGGTACTTGCCAGAAATGGTGGGGGAAAAGAGAGAAAAATGAACCTGTTTGTTACATTTTGATTATTCGAAAAGCCATTAACCACTCTTGAACACGACACTTTTTATTCACCTGGGTTGGGAAATTCTTTGCCTAACAATTAATCAAACCATTTTGAAAGTCTTCAACCGATTTCCGGGTATTAGCTTTGGGTCAATTGTCACCAAACCATTTTCAGTATCGTTATGTGTTCAAGAGGACAGTTCAAACAAACCATTCATCTGCAAAATATCTGTCATCCATTTTGACCATCCCTGAGTCAGTCCTTACCAATATATTTATTCAAAACTTGATCTATGATTTCGTGTTGTGGGCTTGCCTACAATGGATCACTTTCTATCGACGACAACTCATTATCTAGGAAGTTGATCCAGAAATTGTCAGTACCTTGAAATATGAATGCCTTAATGGAAGATTTCTCACCTTAGATAACAGGTTTCATCATTGACCTTCGATCGAAAGATTCCGTGACATGTTCAAATTCAGGTCATTCATTCACATTTCATGGATTGTACTGAGTACTTTGAGAGCCATTGATATTACTGGTGATTACTCTCACACTTGTTAACAGTTTACATTATTGACTGGTAATCAAGTGGTTTCTACCATGTTCGACTTCGACACATTCATTCGCATGGATAGAATCGTACTATTTTGAGAAGCGGAAATCAAGACCTTGGATCTACTTTCTACCATCCAGGATGCGAGGAATTTTGTTATCATTTATACAATGGACTATTCATAAACAGATGGCTCCATCCATACTGTGTCTACACATGTCTATACTATTGATGTATTGAAAACCATTCCTGTTTCAGAGCAGTTTAAATCAGTTTCTAGTTAGTTTTGATCTAAGTATGGGAATGCCTACCTCAACGATGATACGTCTACATATATATATTTTTCATTGAATTTTTTTACAGGTTCCGACTGGGGTGTCCATAGGATGATCCTTCAAATGATAAAGTACTGCACTCTTCATATATGACAGACTTTAGCTTCATCTATTCCAGACTTTTCACTTTAGGGGGCAATGTGTTACACTGAAAATTGCCATCTTGACATTATGCTATTTTTATGAGCTCATTATCACTCATACTTCCTCCTTTTCAAGTCTAACACATCATTTCCTCATTTCAAGCCTTGAAAATAAGAGAAAAGTTCTTAAAAATCTTCTTAACTTTGGTGTCGCACTTTCTCTTTATCTTGCCTACGGTCCCACACCTAATGTTCATGACTCCTGCGTACCTGAACGCATTTTCTTTTTGTTATGGGTGCAAACACCTATAAAATATTAAAAAGGTGTAAGTAAACTCAAAAATCTCACTTTCAGTAAATTCTAGAAGCCTCTAGAAAGAATCTTGCAGTGGCATAACCGCTCTTTTGAGGTTCATGTATCTCTTACCTTAAGGAGTTAACCCCTTGATGTGAGGAGCTTATCCCTTTGAAGGAGGATTCTATCTCTTCATAGTTGGAACTAAAACCTCCTTTTTTGCACTATAAAAAGAGGCATTGGGTAGCCTCAAGGGGAGTTGAAGCTTTAGAATTATTTTAGGTTAAGTGCTGTTGGGATTCAGACTCATTTAACTGAGATTTTGTGAGGAGAGATCACATACCTCTATCTGTCTCGGTTAGAAGAGTGAAAGGCTTCTCAGAGTAGAGGAGATTCTTGCTTCAGACCCTGGGAAGGCCTGTTCAACATCAAGGCTAAGGTTTTAAGGTTTTCCTTCTTTCAAAGTTAAAACAAATGAATTCATTTTTTTCAATAAGCTATTAATTAACTGTTTATTTCATGGATTCCCTGATCACCATGATAGGCATGATTTATAATATTTACTATACAGGTGCTATTTAATTTTTTCTTATTTGTGACTGTAGGTCTATAAGGATAACTCCTTCAAGTGATCGAGGGACAACTACTTCGAACAAGCATTGGATCTACGGTAAGTCCTTAACACCTTTATAGTATTCTTTTGTAAATCACATATGTCTAGAGAAAGATAGATTTATTTGGCTGTTTGTTGCTAGATTACTTTTTGGTACTAGGGAGATCGATCTTGTCTGCATGATTGATTTATCCATTCAACATTACTTCAAACTCTAATGACGTTCACCTCAGGCTCAAGCTTGATGATTACTTTTGAAAAACCAAATTTGTACCTACTGAAAAGATGCTCAGTTTACTTGAGTTTATTCACACACACTCGTACCTATCCTAACAACTGCAATCTTCATGTTTAATTCAAGAAACATGAAACTTCCAATGAAGCCAGTCATTGATCTGATCTCACACTTGAACCTCTTGACTGCGCTTGAACCAAAAGTAAACAATATACTAAAATGACCAAGGAAATATAAGATGTATATGATCTTCATAATGAAAATATAACTAGAAATTTGGCTGTAGAACTCTTCCATGTAGTCAGCTATAGGATCATAGAAGACTTAATCTATTTGATGATTCTCAAGACATTTTGTAGCTTTGGACAAATCATATATTTTTTTCTCAGCAACACAAGATTTCAGTTGTGTGCTATCAAACTAATTTTCAATTTTCAAGAACAAGGTATTCTTCCTCAACCTCAAAAGAGAAACGTAGCAGCACCCTCTCTTTGTATTCTGGCATGAAGAACTTTTGAAAAGACTAATCTTGATCATGAAGACTATAGGATTGAATTTTGTCTTCTAAAACTTCAATGTATTTCTCAATGTTCTTAGCAACTTCATCCAAAAATTGAATCTTATCTTCTGACTTGCACTCAAATGACTTTAAATAAGAAGACAAAGACAAAGAAAAAATTTTCATCCACGTCTTCATTAGTGTGATGATAATTCCATTATTTAAAACCTTGAATGGAAGGAGAGTCTGCCACTAACTCTGTTCTTTCCATCCATGTTTCCACAAAAATAAGCCAAAACTCTGCAAATGACTTAATAGATCTGACAGGAAAGCTTTGAATCCATTGTTTACATTTCCATTGAAATGAATCATAGAACAATATGATGAAAAAATCTTCATGTATGACTCTAAGAATCTTAGTAAAGTCATGAAAAACTGATATATAATTCAAGGTCAAACTAAGATCTTCTCCATTAAATTTTGGACCATTCCTTAAAAAATATGCATCCTTGGGAAAAGGATTTTGGAAACCATAAATTCTTGAAAAATATACACATGCATACCTTGAAACAAGAATGGAAGCATCTGAGTTCTTCATAAGTCCAATGGAATCACCATGAATCTATGAAATTTTTAATTCTGCAATAATGGAGTCGCCAAGGTAGTTCTGAAGCCTCAAAAAAAATTATGAGCTCCTACTACCTCCAAGAGTTCAGCTTCACTTTTTTGCACAAAAACTTCGGGAAATTAGTCTTCAAACTCCCGACACACGCACCAAAATGTTATCACAAAATTGCACTTTATTGGCTACTAATCACACAACTCTATGTAACAATTTCAAACCATCTTATGACTGAAGCTTAGCCTCTTCAGTCTGAGAAGGCTCTCCCAAAGGGGTCTATGATATTAGATAATGATGAAACTAGATGGCTAACTCTATTTGAAAAGTAACTTGATTTTGATGTATGTAGGTTGAAAATAATACAGGTCTAAAACCATTGAGCTTATGAAGTCAACAAATCAGTATATTCACTGGCAAGGTTTCTTGACATGGAAGCTAAGGAAGATAAGGGTTTTTAACAAAGGTAAATCACACATAGAACATAGGGAAACACATTCATTTCATCAATAAAGGAAGTGATAATATATACATATGAATTCTGAGTAATAAAGATGAAATATACTGCAAGTGGTACATATAAAAATATAGATCAGAAAGGAATTAAAATATCCATTAGAATCTCAGGTCTGTCAAGAAGAATTCCTCTATATTTCTGATATGAGTCAAATTACATAAAGCAGCAGTAGTGCAAAAAATATCCAATTCTTTACAACTTCGATAATATACCTTTAAATAGACCTTATTACATCAAAGATGATCTACCTCTTGGCTAGATTCATCAAACTCTTCTAATGATAGCTTACATAACAGAAAAACATGTCTTTTAATCAGAAAATGACAGTTATACTCTAAAATAGACCTTTTCCTAATAGGACTCAAAATCCTATTTATTACATCAAACTACCTTATCTTTAAAACAGTTACATATCAGTTGCAACTTAACATCACATGTTCGAATAAGCTATGACATAGCTTATCACTACTTGAAATATTAAAAACCTTCCTAATCTTGTGGAACAAAACCCTATTTTTTAGGAGTAGAAGACATCATATTCAACAAAGGCTTTATCTGATGAGTTGTCTCCATTGCATTGTCCTCAAGTCATAGTTTTTTGGTGGCAAGGTCCCTTAACCTATTGTATGTGTCCAGCTGTCCAATTTTTTTTTTTAAATACTCAGAAACCTTTAAAAACATCTCACTACGAAAAGAGGGAAGTTTCGTAGCATGCTTTCATAGAGTCCAAAAAATGGCTTTTGCACTCAAAATTTCTGCTTCTTTGCTCTTGCATGATGTCCATATGACTTTGACACATCCTCACTACCATTTCGCCTTCGTGAAAGCTGAAAAAAGTGGTTTTAGAAGCAAAAATACAGCTACAGAAATTTTCGTAGCGTTTTCCTAGCTTCAAGCCTAGGAAACACTACGAAACTGTGGAAAACTGTGAAATTTCCATATTTCAAGATTTTTTCAAAAAGGTGACCTCCGGCTATAAAAAAATTATCTTCAGCATGCCATGAACCCCTCCACATATTATGGACTTCATCAAACTAATGAGGAACACAATCAATCTCACCTTTCATATTTAAAACATCTTTGCATATTTTTCCTGTTTTTTTTCTGAAGCATTGGTCTTAGAACAGAGCTTATATCTTTGAATCCATGATTTGTTTTGAAAAAATAGAGGAGTTTTGTGTCAAAAATAATGTTTTGAAGAAAAACCTCTATTGGGTTTTAGAAAACCATCTCCAGTTGTCTGGAATATGCATTTGAAGAACATGTATAAAAGAGGATAACTTTGTTTTCTGAAAAATAGGGCCCAAAGACATCCCTGTATCTCCCAACTGACAACATCGGTGAGAAAAGTGAAAGAGGTAACTTTTCCTTGATCTTTTTTTGACAATAACCTCTATAAGTATTTCCAAATTCATCTCTTTTCATCCATAATCCTCTCTTTAAATTTACTACTCAAATAGTCCAAAAACACAACAATTTATTTGTTAGCTCTAGCAGAAATTTAAACAACTTGAACTGATCCATGCTTTAGAAAATATAGGATCTTCCACGAATAAATTAAGATCCATGAGCTTCTGTCTTATCCACAGAGTCTCCTTTGTGTGTTTTCTTGTACATGACCAGCTCCTTTTATAACCAAGCTTCCCTCTTAAAAAGGTGACACTTGTAAAGCCAAATTGGACAACAAGCTGCTTGGTGTGATGAGCAGCTCGTGACATTGAGATGTTTCACATGCAAGAATGAATATTGGGTGACAAATAGTATCTTAGGATAAGGTTTTATGTTTTAAATGACAACTCATGCTTAAATCATGACACATACATGCCAAAAGGGAAATGATGACCTCATACATGGTTATGTACCTTTGAATTAATCTAAAAAGACTTGAATAACCTACACTCTATCTCCTCTGATCATGAACTGATGCCTTGCAACGAATTTTAAAAGACAGACATAAAACCCTCTTTTCATAGCGTAGTTAGTGTATTTATGGGCAATTTCATTACGAAAGTAAGGAATCTTGGCCAAAGTGACCTTTCAGATTTATAAGCTTGGGAAATGGAATATGTATGGAAATAATGACTGATGGGATATGAAAGGACTTGAATGGAGGTGGGTTTGGACCGTAGGATAGGCTAATATGAAAAATTTTAAATTTCCTAATGAACTCTATGACCATACCTTTGACAAATAAACTTCTAAGACTATGTCAAATGATGTTTCAAATTTTATGAATGATAACAAAATGAACAACCATATTTCTTTTGGGTGTGTTTAAAAACTGTTTTTCAATCAATTGAACAGATGATGTTCAGTCAATTGAACAACTACTATTCGATCAAACGAACAACTGTGTTTAATTTTCTTTTGTGTTTTTGATAATTGTTGTTCAATCAATTGAGCAGTTGTTGTTCTGAAAAATGAATGATTGTGTTTTCTTTTATTTTGCGTGTTTGATAATTTTTATTCATCCAATTGATCAAATACAGTTTAGAAAATAAAATGACGGTGTTTTCTTTTATTTTGTGTGTTTAATAATTTTTTTTCAATCAATTGAACAAATATTGTTCATAAAAATGAACAACCACAATTTTTTTGGTGTGTTTTTGTTGTTCAATCAATTGAAGAGTTGTTGTTGAATCAATTGAACAACCACAATTTTTTTGGTGTGTTTTTGTTGTTCAATCCATTGAACAACTTTTGTTCAATCAATTGAACAACTGTTGTTCATAAAAATGAACAGCCACAATTTTTTTGGTGTGTTTTTGTTGTTAAATCAATTGAACAACTGTTGTTCAATCAATTGAATAACTACAATCTTTTTGGTGTGTTCAATCAATTGAATAGCTGCTGCTCAATCAATTGAACAGTCGCTGCTCAATCAATTGAACAACTTCTATTTAGAAAAATGAACAGCCGCAATTTTTTAGTGTGTTTTTGTTGTTCAATTAGTTGAACAACTATTGTTCAATCAATTGAACAACCACAAATTTTTTTGGTGTGCTTTTTTGTTCAACCGATTGAACAGTTGTTATTCAATCAATTGAACAACTCTTATTCAGAAAAAGGAATAGCCACGATTTCTTTTTGTCTTTAATAATTGATGTTCAATCAATTGAATGGTTGTTTTTCAAGAAAATGAACTTTTGCAATTTTTGTTGTCATTTGATCTCAATCAAATAACCATTTTTCTTTGATACATTTTGCCATGAAAACCATCTTCTTGATTGGAAATTTGTACTCAATATAAAGTAAAAACAGTGATATTAACAACATTATGACTTTTAAAAACTTTGATGGTTATCCTTATTCTGAAACTGACATGGTTCATCTATATAATGACTTGTTGAATATCTCCTCTTTGGACATATCATAAAATGATTCACTATTTCAATACCATGCTGGTTTAGCTTTCACACTTTCAATTGATAATTCCATTTGGTATTGATGATATGGGGATAAAAATATAACTTTAATTGGCATTCTTTTTCTTCTCACGCCATCCCTAGCTCTTAAGGAGTTAATGAGCCTCCCTCCATTTATAATAAAAATATGAAAATCTAATATAAATATTCTTAGAGAGGATAGGGGGTCTCAGCATGAGCCAGTCTACCATGATAATAAGTATGTAGCAAGTGACATTCCCATTATGGCCACCACACCAGGGTAATGGACTTCTAGACAGTCAAAACTGTTAGAAGGACAAGAGGTCTCATCACGAGCTAACCTTATCACTTTGATATATCCTGGTGAATGGCACTATGATTATCTGGTTGCCAAGTGAGCACATTGATATCTTCATAAAAATAAGAAGTTATCTAAATAATAGATAGACGATTCACGCTCATTTTTGGGTTAAAAAACAACCTTGTCGAGGGTATGGACGCCTGCTGGTAGTAGTGGCTCTACTTATGATATTGAAGTTATATGTTACATTGCCAATTATTCTATATCCAAATATTTCCCATTGATTCATTTCCAAAGATGAATTTACCATTTGAACAATGTTATATCTATATTAACCAATGTGCATGGTAAACTATAATTTTATATGAATTATATTAAAAATTGTCTGATCAAATGATATCAGCAGTCGTCATCATACATTGCCTATCATGTTTTCATCACATCTTTCCACCAAAGGAAAAATATTTTCTCATAATGCCTAAATCTTTGTTTTACTCTTTTTGGTAAATTCCTAATCATCTTTACGATTTTTACTGCTCTGACCATTTCTACCATATGTACGCTAATCTCATTATTTTTCTACCACAATTATGAATCCACAATGTCCTTTCCTCTTTTCCCGTGCTTTATGGTCATGGATGCATGGGGGAAAAAAACCATGCCACACTTTGTACTTACTTTTAGTTTGCATGGATTCCACCTTTTGCATCACTTTCACCATCAGCATGGAAAATTTTAGGGGCTAATATTTGCAAGTGGGCTAATTTTTCATGCTTTTTCCAAAAAAAACATTCACCAATTCCCATTTTTTTTAAAAATTGATTCGCCCAAATTTTATAGTATAAAAATATTTTACCCTAAAAATCACCAAAAGTTTATATATACTAATATAAAATGATTACAAAACTAAATATTTTTACAAAAATAACATAAAAATTTTTACAATTCACATATTGGGGACTATTAAGATTCGCCATGTTTTTAAACTTTAAGATAAATGTCCATCCTTAAAATTTTCCTTGACCATCAGCTTAGCCTACATTAGCTTCAAAAAATGCCAGTCCATACATGCCATTCCACATTTATATGAAGGTAAAACTTGAGGTAACATAGCATAAGTTTTTGATTTATTAAAAATTTAGGAGTATTTCATGAAAATCCATTGAGCATTATTTATCTTCATTCGTTCCACTTCTTTACCACTTCCCATTTTCCAGAGATACAAAAGCTTTCATTTTGGGGGAGTATTACTTTCGTTCATTTCTTTATTATGACCATGCCATCATCCATTGATCTCCTTATTCATTCTCAAAACCTCCCTTATTCCATGTTGTTGTACACCAAGAATGATGATTGTAGCAACTACCTCAATATGTTTTCTAGTATAGCACAAGGGCATGCTAATTCTCCAGTTTGGGGGAGGAAATACTACACATGATGAATGTTTCCTACTTTCTTTCTCATTTAAGGCATAAAATTTCATTTTTATACAGTGCCGAAATTGATTTGCGCATATCTTTAAAGCTATGAACTGAATTCTTTTGATTTTTGGACAGCAAAGAGGTATCTTTAAAATACACAATCCTAGAAATTTTCAAACTAAATTAGTTTGTAAGATTTCAGAAATCATGCACTTTCACCTACATCCATTGTGATTATATCTCATGATCCATGCATCAAAACGATATAATTTTTGTATTAGAGAAGAAAATTTTGGTTTGTAGTTTTTGAGAAAATGGTTAATGAAGTTTGTAGTTCCATATATCATATTTTTCTGTAACTTGATCTACATATGGGTGAAAGTCAATGTGAAAATTGTTATGCCTTCACCAACATCGCTAAATTTGAATATTTATTATTTGAGGAATAAGTCATTTGTTCCATCAATATAATGACTTGGGGTGAAAATTTTGATTATTATATTACAACTTGGCTAATACATAGGCTTTGGGTTGCATGAGGACATGCAACATACTGAGTTTGGGAGTCTGTTGGGCCACTAAATTTTCATTATTATTACCACTTTATAACTTCTATTTCATCCATTTATAACATTCTTTATCACATTCTTTATCATAATTTATCATTTAATTCCATTTTATAATAATTTATGCTCTTATGGATAAGTAATACATATTCTCCTTTATTTATAATAAATTGATAATTATTATACATCATTTTGTCAAATATGGTTTATTAATATGTTATAACATCACTCACGCTTTTAGCGTCCAAGATCTCTTCCAAATTGGAATTTCAATCTCCAGCTATTCCAACTCAGAAATTTGTTGGGATAAAAAGTTAGGGTTTGCATTGGCTATTTTAGACAAATGAAGATGAATCCTGAAAATCTGAGACATGGGTTTTATGCAGAACAGACCAATTCAGTTTTTTGATATGCAGTTGCCCAAAATTTAGTTTGGATTGAGAGAAACGGAAGGTTATTTGAAGGAAATTTTCTCATATTTGTTGTTGTGACCATTTTCCAAATTCTTCCAATTGCAATACCAGATTCGACTTGTTCCAAATGAGTCATGATATTTCAGATCTGATCTTGCTGATCAATTTGTTGTAGAAAATATCCAATTGTAATGGTAAATCATTTTCCAATCAAGTTAGTTATAATTTCCCTTTCCTCTTTGTGTATTTAAATGAAAACAAAGATCAAAGAGGAGGGGGGATGAACATATGAACAATTGTTGGATGAACAAATGAACAATTGCTAAATACAAAATGAATAATTGTTGAACTTGACACAAAGCTAAGAGCTCCATTCTGATGTAATTATTTCTCTCATATATTTCAATGAAGGAAGTTATCCATTGAGTTTTACATTTGTTACTTGTAATCTGATCTTAATTATTTCTCAAGGCAGAACTGAGTCTTGGAGAGTTGGGCCCACTACCTTGGATGAGGTGTTGCCTTGAACATCTCAATTAGTTTAGTCACATGCTTGTTTATTTGAATTTCAATTATTTTCTTTAAAGTAGATTTCATTTATTTAAAAGTAATTTGTTGTTTCCTGTAATTTATAGATTTCATTTAATTTACTGTTTTAGATTAGCATTCGAATTATTTTGGGTGTAATAGGTTAAATTTACAGTTAAGCAATGTGTGGTTTAATTTAATATTGATTGATGTCGTGTGATTAGCATAATTATTTTCCTATCATTTACTTTTTGTTTTTTAGATTTAGTATTGTTTTTCAAGTCTTACATTTTATTTATTTTCGAATGAACTTGATAGTGTAGAACATAATCATATAGAACCAATGCTAGATGTTGGTACTTACTATGCATATATTTTTCCGATTGCCTTGAAATAAAAAGACATTCCTTGGTTGATAATTAATGATTAGGTGATTAGTTGTTTTTATTAAGTAGTTAATTTTACCCAACAATGATTAACATTTATTTTTTTCTCATCATGACATTCATCTACTATTGTTTTTCCATTAAGAATCATTTCTTGTAGTAGCTTTGTCGAACCTTCCTTTAAACTTTCCATGTATGCTTTTAGACCATTATTCATGTCTCCCATGTTGTCTTTCAGTATTTCTTCTATACCATCGATCTTAGCTTTGACGTCATTCTTCAAACCATCCATCTTAGCTTCCACAAATTTCTTCAATCCATCCATTTCTTTCTTCAAGCCCTCCATATTAGCTTCCATTTCATGTTTTGTTACTCTTTGTGAGAGAGAAATTTGTTGCAGTTGGTCTCTTAATTTTGATATATCATGTTACGTTTATTCTTCTTCATGATTCATAGTAGAGCCTTCTAAGGGCTTAATGGGTGTGGAATTATTTTTCAAGGGAATTTTAGAACCCAATACTGATATCTATTATTCAATATCCCCTTGGAATCACTTCAAATTGATTTTTCAAACAAGACTTATGCAATTTTTAAAAACAATAAACACATTTTTCTTTCTTTTAAGGAACTTGATATTTGAATTGATATATTTTTGTAATTTCAGATCTACAAGTTTTAATATTCCGTCCTATAGTAGCCCTCTGAGGCTTCTTTCTAATTCCACAGGTTAGAGAAAATTTGGATTCTTTAAGTAAAAGTTATGTCTAATCTCCCACAATGGCCTAATTATGGACTAGTTCAGTAGATAAAACTTGTACTGTGTGCCATGTGTCACTTTTTTCATCCTTCGACTCTAAAATTGATACATAAGAAACTACTATCCATGCAATTTCAACCACTTTTTACATAATTCCAATCCAATGTATGAAGCGAAAGTTATGATGACATTCCCTCAACCACCTATTTGAGATTAAATTTTGGAGCTTGCAAAGCAATAACTTCCTCATATCATATCTTTGAAAATATAGAGAACCAAGATCTGAAATTTTTACACATTGTTCTTTGAGATTTCAGCTCAAATGGGTGTTTTTTTTAGCATTTGAACCTTCGTATAAAAATAGTTATAGCACAAATTCCACAATGACATATTTGCATCAGCAAAACTCTATAATCCAAAGCTCTGAGACCAAATTTTATGAAACCAGCCTCACAAAATAGAAGAAAAGATAGATCAACGACTTATAAATCAACCTCTTCAAGAGGGAAACCTCCTTTAGATTACGTAAATTAAAAACTATTACATGATAAAAATTACAAAACATTCTTTCTATATATAGGAGTCCAAGGGACCATAATAAAATCCTAGCCGACATAACAATAAAAATGTAAGGGAACAATGATAACAATAGTGGGCTTCTATGGGGCACAATAATAACAATATGAGGACTACATGGGCACAATAATAGCACTAAATAGGCTACACCAACAATAAAAATAAGGGGATACACTAGTATTATAGGGACCTAGCAGTAGGGAAGTAAATTTAATTGGAAGCCTCACAGCTTCCAGTTCACAACCCTCCTAGAAAAACAAAAAAATAAAAAAAAGAGGCTTGGGTGAAAACCTCCATGAAGCATACAAGGCCAAATCCAGGATTGAAAAACTCTTTGAGGTGGTCCTCGAGAAAAAAAGAGAGAAAAGGAAAATAAAATATCCCTGAGTGAAGACCTTTTTGAGGCACAAGGGCAGGCTAGTGAGTTAAAAACCTTTTTTGAGGCAGCCCATTGGTCTTGAAAAAGATAAAAAATAAAAATAAAAACAAAAGAGAAGAAAGAAAAAAAATGAAATAAAATAAAAAGGATGACACCATGATTGTTGGCTTTTTTTTCTCTGTATTGCGGGATTATGAACATCAACATGTCATGGTCATCGAGCAAGGGAATTCTCCCATTTCTCTTCACACCTCCATCAATACTCTCTCTCTTTCTTTAGCACCACCACTCACCTCTTCATCCATCCACACCATCCTTGATCACAGATATTAAGTTTTTCCAGCTTCTCTAAGGTTCTATAAGAAGTTCTTATGCTGCTATAGGAAATCCTGTAATTGCTACAAGAATTTACAGTGAGATATAGGAAGTTGAGTTGAGGAGAAAACTACAAGGAAAAAACCCTCTAGAAATTTTTTTTGAGGAAGACCTTATAAAAATATCCCAAATATCCATTTGTAACCGAGGTCACTCGAGGAGGTTGGTGGGTGGATGTTTTAGCAGATGTTTTTTGTAGTGCGTTTATAATTCTAACACACACCAATGCGCTTGATATATATGTGACGCACTGATGCATAGTAGAGGCTAATGAATCATTACAGAGTTATTTTTAAGTATTATGAAAAAAATGGTGCACTTCATACATACAACGCAACGGTGTGTTTTATATAAAGTGCACTAGTGTGTACTATGAAATGTCACATCGAGACACTTAGCATTTTGGTGGTATTTACTAACGATGACGGCCTGGTGTTGTTTATGTACAATGATGCATCATCATAGGGTTTTTATTCAAATGAGGCAATGTGCACTCAGTAAAAAAAGGCCTAGTGCATCTCAATAATCAAGTGCAAAATAAAGAAGTGTGGTGAGCCATTGATACAACAACCCAGTGCATCTCATAATCGAGTGCACCAAAAAAGGATTAATTTTGAAAAACATTACTGGTTGTAAAAATTTCACTTTTAATTTTACAGTTGTTATAGCATCATTTCTCACCTTCATATGATTCATGATTGCTTTGATGGTTTTGGGCACCCATTCCTACAGACTTGGACAAATTCACTTAAAAACAGTGTAAAAATCCCCATACGCGACTATTCCCGTACTTTCCATGTGTATACGCGAGTCCAACTGCACTTTTCCGCGTATGCCATTAAAATTATGAAAAAAATATATAAAAATCCCCTATTTTCGGGCTAGGCTAATGGTTACTCAGGTAGTTTAACCACCCCAGCACGTGGCCAACTGTTTCCAACTGTTGAAGCTACTTGGAGGGAGTATAAAAACCCCTCATGTGTATGGCCTAAGGGAGAGAGAGAAATATTGATATTATACTCTATTGGTATTCCCTATCCAAGTCTGATTCCCCGTGCCTCCTGCACTTTCCCAGTTCATTATAGGAAACCCTTGTTTCCTTGAGATGCTCATCTTCCTATATGTCATCTCGTATGCACCAGTTTGGAAGGAGTCTTAGCGAGGCAAGGGCGGGACAGATCCGGACGACGGTCTGCTCGAAGATCGTGAAAGGATTCAGGTGATCTCTCCACTCGTTACTTTTGTACATGCTATTTATAATACAGAAGTACCATCTTGTTCCCGAAATATACGTGTTAGTGTCTGCTTACATATATGAGAATATTTGTTATTTAAGCATTCATTATGATTTATCTGATGTTTTTATATGAATTTCACTAACATTTAGAGTAGATATATGCTGTACAACCAGTTCTTCATGCTTGTTTCCTCTTGTCTTTCAGGTTAAGAAGGAAGGACAGTTGCTGGGGGTTTGAACCTTGCGGGATCTGCTTCAACCGTAGGACCTACGGGTAACTTCCTCATTCTACTCTATTTAGTTTTTCTGAACATGCATGGTTGTGTGAGTCCTTCTTAAGTAGCATGCCCCTGCTCTGTGGAGGTTGTAATCCAACGAACC
Organism: Pinus albicaulis; assembly: GCA_034641835.2. NCBI lineage: Eukaryota > Viridiplantae > Streptophyta > Pinopsida > Pinales > Pinaceae > Pinus > Pinus albicaulis. Next base: position 1,428,938,531 of record CM076575.1, read on the forward strand.
TCTAGGGTGATTTTCCCCGAAACAGAACTGGCGACTCCACTGCGGATCACATTCTTGTGACTCCCCTGTTGGGTGGTTTCAGCTGTTTGGTAGGTTGCCAACAGTTTTAACTTTCATTTGCAGTCCAGTTTACTTTTTCTCAGTCAGTCTGAAGTCCTGGTTTCTTTTCCAGGCTTGTCCTTTTTGTTTTTTTCATTATTTACCTTTGTATACGCGCTTTTTTCTGCACACAGTCGCGTATACACGCAATTTTGTCTAAAGGGACCCGCGTATACGCGAGTTTCCCTTAGCACAGACGCGTATGCACGCTGGTTGCATAACTGTGAAGTAGCGTATACCTAGGCAGATTTTGAATTTTTGGGTTTCTTGACTTTTTGGTCCTTTCTAGCTGTGGAGACCTGTTCCTACAGTGTCTCTGTACTCTCTGGATTGTGAAGGAAGTGGTTTCTTGTCTTTTCTCTCTTTCGTTTGATTGAAAACTAGTCTTTTTGGCAAAGTGTTGTTTCTGGTGCTGGCACTTCTGGTTTGAGTACCAAGATAGCTTTCTGAGCATTCTTGGCTGTTCTGCTTTATCAGAACAGTGAGCTCCTGCTCATTTACTCTTTCCTGTCTTTGTGTTTTTCTTGGCACTACGATTTTTGCTCGTTTCTTGATTGGTTTTCTTGAGTTCAGTAGGCTAGGTCTTGTTGCCACTTTTGAAGAGTTTTTCTTGCTTCTTCAAAGTTTTTGTTTGCGACGAGTTTGCACTATTTTTCTAGGCTGAGTGGCTGAGTTTTCTTGTCTTCTTTTGCTCTTATTGATCTTGCTACGAGTTAGCCTTATAAGGTTTGGGAGCATTGTTGAAGTTTGTGCTTGAAATTTAGTCTTGTTTGGTTTGGATTTTGATAGTTTTTGCTTGGTCTTTTTGAGCTCTTTCTTTATAAAACTAAAAAGCTCAAAAAAACATTTGTTTTGCTTTTTGTTTTTGCATTTCAAAGGCTTAAAAAAAATTTTCACTTGTTATTTTCTTTTGTTGTTGCATTTTCATTTTCGTTTTGCCATAGCTTTTGAAGCTTTTGTGAGGTTTCTTGCTTTCGGTTTTTGGCTTGATAATTGGAAGGGAGTTGTCATTAATTTCTTCTTCTTGTTTTTAAGCATCTTTGGTGTCTTCATATTAAGAGTTCTTGATTTCGAGAACTAGCTTTCTGGACAACCAAGACGAGTTAAAACTGAAGGAATTTTTGGGAAATTTCACTCTGCTTTAGGAGACTTGCATCTTAGGATTTGCATGCTTTTAGTGATTTGCATTAGGTGCATTTAATCATTTAGTTAATTTCATAGTTTTTGTGAGTGTGAGTTTGCTATTTGAAAAGAAAAAAAATACAATTTTTAATCTCGTAGAACCCGTGTAGAGATTGCTTTTCATCGAAAGACAATAACTGCATCTGCATGTAGTTAAGTTTTTATTAATTTCTTTTGCGTCAAAAACATCATAAGTTTCATCTCCATATCCTTGTGACTTAACATAACAGCCCATTAAAATAAGCGATTTAATTTAAAATCAACTAGCAAGTTTTCTAAGTGTCATACACCAACCAGCTAGGTTGTAGGGTCTTGGATTAGGTGAGTGGAGAGTTAACTCTCCAAGGCCGCTCAAAAAAAACATAGAAGTTGATTAATTGAGCGAAATCCAACTCTGTTAGGTGGACCGGGAAAGCTCTCCTCCAGAGAGTCAAGCGCAAGGGGAAGTGAAGGTTGAGAAGATGGATACCCCCCCTCCGATTAGCTGAATCTGACCTCAAGACCGTTCCGCCCGACTTCTGATACGGATTGGTGCCCATAGTTGCCACTCCTAGGTTCCACACAGGTGACTGTGGGGAGGAATACCTGTGGTACCTGAGGTAGACGTCGCATCACTTTCAGCAGTACTTTTGGGGGGTGCCCTTGCGAATCTTGGGTGCTTGAGCCGGCAAAGGCTGTCGTTAGGAGGTCGGCATAACTGTTTCTGATACCTTCGCTAGTTGTTCTGGGCCCTAATCATCCCAGACTGCTTTTGGGAGGTCCTATATTTCGCTTTCCTGTATTTTGGTGTCCGGTCCTCATCACCCAGAGCGGAAATACTTGGAGGTTGTTTGCTTGATTGTATCTCAGGGATTTTTCTTATAGTGAGTGCTCTTTGCTCCTAGCTTGCCTAGCTTTTCACTTTTTTGAGTCTAATTTAAAATCTATAAAAGTGGCTGATCAAGCGCCTCGTCGATCGAGGAAAATCCGGGGGTTATCTCCCGACAGTCCAGAGCCTTCTTCGAGAAGGCGTAGGAGTGATTTAGCAGGTGGTTACAACCCTGTGACGTCTAACGCAGTGGAGAGAGATACTCCACAAGGGTCTGAAGGTTTCATAGTTGATTCTGGTGTCGGTTCCGAGAGGAGCATTTTTCTCACCTCGCGATTTTTATTTCCTTAGGAAGAAGATTTTCAAATTGAAGAAGTACCTGAACCTCCTGTGTCAGGTCCATCTCCTCTTCCTCCTGATTATCCGTTCGTTTTTCAATACATCGAACCTGAGTCAGAGAGACCGGAAGATCTTCCGTATCATTCATACCTTTCGATGGCCACGACTGGGAACGCGGCTTCTGTCGTGAGTGCTGCAGGCATTCAGACTCCTGCTTCTGTTGAAGGAGGGGGCACTATTGCTTTATCTTCGATTGCTTCTAGTGCTACTGTGTTTGGCTCTGGTTTCACCCAAGCACATGCTTCTCATTCTGGTCCCTTCTGTTCAGGGATGCCCTCTAGTGGGAATCCCTCTTTTTCCTTTTCCGCTGCTGCAGCTGGATCTACACCCATGTCTTCTATGGCTAGTGGATCAGCTTCTTTTCAGGGTTTCCCCTTTGGGACTGGACATATTCCTAGTTCCAATCCTTCTTTAGGGTCGTTTCTGTTTACGTCCCAGACCCAGAGTTTCAACCCTTGGTCTGGGGGGCAGAGTTCGACTACTTTTACGGGATGGAATCTTGTCTTTACTACAGCGGGGTCAGGGAATCAGTTTTACACAGGTCATTAAGGGAATGCTTCTTTCCCTTCGTCGAGTTCTTACCAGACCTTTTCTCCTCTTTCTAATGCCTGGAACCCCTATCAGGGGCTCTCCTCTTCATTCAATACTTCAGCGGGGGGAACTGGTCTGGGCTTTGGTAACTCTGCGTTGGGAGGAGGTTCTTCTCCTTTTTCTACGAGTCCTTTCTGGCAACCTGGTGCCTTATCAAATCCAAGGTATTCTTTTTAGAATGTTGGGAATCCATCCCATCAAGGATGGAATCCTCAGGCTCCGCCTCGGTTACCTTTTCTGGCAACGTTGAACTTGCCAGATCTGTCGAAGTTGACTAATGATTCGATTCATTATAGTCCAGGGTGGCCTCCGGTCCCGACCAAACTTCCTTCAGATATTCCAAAATTTGAAGGTAAGAATGGGGAGGATCCGGCTAACCACATCACCACTTTCCACTTATGGTGTTCTTCGAACTCCCTGATTGATGATTCAATTAGGTTGAAATTATTTCAACGCACCTTAACTGGAAATGCTGCCAAATGGTATATCGAGCTCACTGGGGGCAGTTTTTCCACATTTGGAGAACTGGCTGTCACATTTCTAAACCATTTTCAGTTGCCTGTCCGATATGAGGCTGGGACGGAACTCCTGGCTAATTTTAAGTAGGATGAGGCAACTCACATTTCTGATCACATTCAAGAATGGAGGAGAAGGAAGAGGCTTATTAAAGCTCATATTCCAGGTGAATTCCTTCTCGAATGGTTTCTTAAATCCCTGCAGTCAGATATTTCAAAGGATGTATCCCTATCTGGGGTATTTTCCGAGGAGCAGGCCATTTTTAGGGCCCAGCAGCTGGAACTGATCTATTCTCAGTCTGGGGTCCTTTATAAATATTTTCCCAATGCTCCTCGCTCCAAATTGGATTTATCGAAAACTAAGACCGGTCCGCATGGTGATGGGCTTGTCGGATCGATCAATAGTGGTGCAGCCAGCCTGCTTAATCAACTGCAGCAGTTGTCTTTGCAAGCTGCTCCTTCTAGTCAGGCTGCACCTGCCGAGTCATCTCCTTCCTAGTCTTTGTCCATAAATGATGTCCAAGCTTCTGATCCCAAAGGAAATCAACAATCCAATGGGAAGAAGAAGGGACGAAATAACAAGAAGAAGGGCAAAAACAGGAAGGGTAATGCAAATAAAACCAACGAGCGTGTTGGTGAGGGTCAAAAGGAGAAGAAGAAAGTGAAGTTTCCATGCAAGCTTTGTGCTGGAGATCATCTCACACACCTTTGCCCTAAAATTCAGGATACTCAGCGCTTGTTAGCTCAACAGGGTTCTTCTAGTTCTCAGGCTGTGTTAACAAACCGTTTTCCCCAAGGGCAGCAATTAGTTGCTGGCGCGAACCAAAATCCTGGGGCTTCCTCTGGGGGCACCCAGGAAGGGGAAATTCCATCGAACATTTTTATGATGAGTGCTCACGCGGATATCGCCACGAGATCCCGTGATTATGGCGGAGAAGAGTCTTCGAAAGCTAAGGAAGTTCCTGATGCTACTGAGCTGCTTCACATTACGAAGCCTACTGTTGAGTCTATGCCTCGGATGCCCAAAGCATCTTCTAAGAGGTCAACGATTAATCCAAACGCTAGGGCTGCCCAGAACTACTCGATTGTGTAAGATCTAGCGCAAAGTCCTTGTGCTATGTCAGCTTTAGAGGTACTCCAGTCTTGTCCGGCTCAGCGTAGTGCTTTGCTCACTGCCATTGGGGCTATTGATCCGAAAAATTCTCTTCTTATTACTTTTGATATGAATAATTTTAAGAAGAGACTTCCTCATCACATGGCTTTTCATATTAAATCGTCGTATCGAAAGTGCAATATCTTTCGAACGGTTGTCGATGAGGGTGCCTCCACGTGCGTGATGTCTCTCGCATGCTGGAAGACACTTGGATCTCCCAAAGCTGTTCCATCTAGCATTGTTCTTACTGTGTTCGATGGTCATTCTCACAGACCCCATGGTATTGTCCCGGCTTTGCCCATCTGTGTTGGGGGAAAAACCGTTAATATAGAGGTTGAGGTAGTGGATGCAGCCTTGGACTACAACCTTCTGTTGGGGAGGAACTGGATATATGAGATGGATGCCATTGCATCCTCATTATTTCGGATTGTATGTTTCCCCCACGAAGGGAGGATCGTTACACTGGATCAACTGGACTGTCCTCCTATAGACCTGAATGCGTCTTCTGACTCATCTGTTCCGAAGTTGGATAATACTAAGGCGCCTGTTGAGAATCTAGGAGTTGGAATGTATTCTTCCTTGATGGGTACTTTCGATCTTCCTCCTCCTACGGTGCATATAAATGCTATTTCATCCTCCAAGGCTCCTCTTCGAAGAGAGTTCTTCAGAACTCATTATTTTTCGGACCCTTGGACCTTACCTTCCCCTACTGCCACATTAGCGGAAGGTCAAGTGGGTGGAATGGCATTTCCGATTTCTGCAGCTGAGATTGCATATCAGTCTGTTGTTGACACTGCAGAATCTATCCCAGCTCCTCTTTCGCCGGAAGAGTTGGATGGTGATGTGGCTCCGGCTTGGACGCTTAGTTCTTCTTCGGCCCAGGATTGCCTTGATACCACTCTTCCATCTGAAGAGGCAATCCTGGAAGCCATGACTGGTATAGATAGACCGTGGGATGATTTTCATCATCAGTCTTACTTCCTACCTGACTTGAGCGAAGTTGAAACTAGTTTTCCAAGTCCTCAGTCTCTTGGTCCTGTTCACCCAGTCTTGAACCCTTTGGCACCAACACAGGTTTATGCTGAAGGGAACATGGCTATGATCTCTCCTACTATCCCGGTGAACATTTCCAGGGATCCCAATATTATCGAGAATGTCTTCATTGGAGCTGAATGTTCCCGTGAAGAGGTTCAAATTTACACCGAGCTCTTCAAAGAGTATAGGGATGTATTTGCTTGGTCTTATGAGGAAATGCATGGCATAGACCCATCTATTGTCCAGCATGAGATCAAGACGTATGAAAACGCTAAGTCGGTCAGGCAAAAACTTCGTCCGGTCAATCCTAGGAAGGCAGCAGCTATCAAAGCTGAAGTTGAAAAGCTGCTTAAGGCGGGATTCATTTTCCATGTTCCTCTGACTGAATGGGTTTCAAACCCCGTTCCCGTAGATAAAAAGCAAGGAACGATTCGAGTGTGCATCGATTTCAGAGACCTAAATAAAGCGTGTCCTAAAGATAATTACCCCACACCATTTATCGATCAGATCATTGACGAGTGTGTCGGTAATGAGATTTTCTCCTTCATGGACGGTTTCTCCGGATATAATCAAATTACTATCCGTCCTGAAGATCAACATAAGACTGCATTTATTTGTCCCTGGGGTACGTTTGCATATAAGAAGATGCCTTTTGGTCTTAAAAATGCTGGGGCTACCTTTCAGCGGGCCATGTCTTACGCCTTCCATGACATCAAAAATATTATCGAGGCATACTTAGATGATTTAGCTGCTCATTCTCGAAAGAGGATGGATCATCCTGGTCACCTCAGGCAAATATTTGAGAGATGTCGTTTTTATAAAATTCGATTGAATCCGAACAAGTGCGTTTTCGTGGTTACATCCGGTCGGCTATTGGGATTCATTGTGTCTAGGGAAGGGATAAGGGTAGATCCCTTCAAGGTTGAGGCAATACTTCGGTTGCCTCCCCCGTCTTCAATTCGTCAGCTTCAAAGTCTTCAAGGGAAGTCTAATTTTCTTCGGATATTTATCGTCAATTATGCTGAGATTACAAAGGGATATATGAGACTGTTGAAGAAAGGAGTTCCTTTTCTTTGGGACGACTACGCTCAACGCTCATTCGATGCCTTGAAAAAGGCATTGACCTCTGCTCCTTTGCTGAGTCCACCTGATTATAGCAGAGATTTTCTTTTGTATCTGGCTACAGCAGAATCTACCATTGGTATGGTTCTGGTTCAGGAGGATGATGCTCTGGCTGAGCATGTTATTTACTACCTTAGTCGAGGACTGGTAGGACCTGAACTGCGATACACCCCGATAGAAAAATTAACCTTAGCAGCAGTGCATGCTGTGCAGCGACTCCGGCATTACATTATTCTTCGTAAAACTTATGTCTTGGCAGCTGCCAATCCATTTCAGTTTGTCCTCAGCAGGCGAGTGATTGGGGGCAAATATAATAGATGGATTGTAATTTTACAAGAATTTGATCTCGAGTTCATGTCTGCCAAATCCAAGAAGTCATTAGTTTTTGCGGAATTGATCTCCGAGTTGCCTTGTGGAGAGGAGATGATCTATGATGAGTCCTTTCCGAATGAACACTTGTTTCTGATCTCTCCACAGGATCCTTGGTATGGGGATATCATTGTGTATCTCCAGACTGTGAAGTTTCCCTCTACTTTTTCGAAAGATGAGCGTCGTAAGCTGCGTCACTTGGCCAAGAATTATTTGATTATTGGTGATGCTTTATACCGTCGAGGGGTTGATTCAATCCTAAGACGCTGCTTAACTCTCGAAGAAGCTGAAGCTGTGCTTAATGATTCTCACAGTGGAGATTGTGGGGGTCATTTATCTGGGCTTGCTACAGCTCAAAAGATTTTGCATGCTGGATACTTTTGGCCCTCGATTTTCAAAGATTGTATTGAATCAGTCAAAAGGTGTCATCCGTGTCAAGTCTATACTCGAAAAATGCGCGCTCATCCAGCTTCGCTTTTTCCAGTCATTACTGTCGGTCCCTTTACAAAGTGGGGTATTGATTATACTACTTGTAACCCGCCTTCGGCTAAAGGTCACAAGTACATTATTGTAGCAATAGACTACTTTACGAAGTGGGTCGAGGCTATGCCTACTTTTGGGAATGATGGTGAGACTGCAGCTCTTTTTCTTTTCAACCAGGTTATTGCTCGTTTTGGTATTCCTAGAGAGATTGTCACTGATCATGGCAGTCATTTTCAGAATAGTATGATGGCTGAGTTGGCTCTCAAATTGGGTTTTCGGCAGGAGCATTCATCTCCATATTATCCTCAAGCCAATGGGAAAGTGGAAGCCGTGAATAAATCCTTGAAGACAATTCTTCAAAGGACAATTGATAAAGCTAGATCCAACTGGCATATTATGCTATATCCTGCACTTTGGGCATACAGGACGTCAATGAAAACTGCAACTGGCTTTACTCCGTTTCAGCTAGTGCACGAGGTGGAATCCGTATTTCCTATTGAATGCGAGATTCCTTCTCTTAAATTAGCTGTTGAACTTCTTCCTGACACTTCTAGTCTGGCAGAATGGCTTCTTCATCTGGAACATCTCGATGAGTAGCGTCGAGATGCCGCCATGATGAATGAAGCGCATAAAAACCGAGTAAAAGTTCAGTACGATAAGGCGGTCAAGCCTAGGGTCTTTTCGGAAGGTGACCTTTTTTTGGTCTATGCCCAAGAAAAAGATGCCCTGGGGGCAGGAAATTTTAAGTCTATGTGGTATGGCCCCTATATCGTTAAAAAAGGCCTTAAGAAAGGAGCGTATACCTTGGTTGATTTCGAAGGGAACGAGTTTCCGGAGCCCCGAAATGGGCTCTATTAGAAGAATTATTATGCCTAGGCTTCGGCCTGGCATGTTGCTTTTGTATATAGTAGTTTTTTTCTTTGTACATATCTGATTGATTTTCGATCTTTGATGAGTTGGTGATGTTTTTTGATCTGCTTTGGCAGGTTGTGTTGGATGTCATGAGTCATTTTGGTTTCGCCGATGGTGCTAGTAGACACACCCGGAACTTAGCTTCCGCGGCTTGGGTGCTTCATTATCCATCCGGTCAGCTATTAGTATCAAGAGGGCTCTGCATTGGTCCTGCTTCCAATAATATAGCAGAATACACTGCATTTATTCATCTACTCTTAGAGGCAATATCTGGGTGTCAGATTCGCTGGTAGCTTTCGGACTCCTAGGCCGGTGGTGTCACAAACTTGAACAACACTTATCGGGTACGAGATCCATTTTTATTACGATTTTTCTTGAGGGTACGTTTGTTACAAAGGTCATTTCAATTTTTAACTTTCATTCATATTCCTCGAGCTGACAATTGGTTTGCTGACTCATTAGCCAATCAAGCATTAGATTGGCATATTAATCATTCCATACAATAAATTTTTAATCATCAAAAACATCATACATTTGATACATTTATCACATCACATCAAATATCGCTGTATATATATCATAGGAGTGTCAAAAAACTTTACAAAATTTGGATCCATAATGTCATACAAAACTTGGGCTTATGCCCCATCATGTTCAGTCTCAAAAAAGAATATACAGTCATCTAATACATAATATCTATCTACTCCTGAGGTCCCTGACCAGAAGTCGTGTTCCTATAGAACGTGACTGCACTGGCAACTCGGCGGAATAATCTAACCCAGTCTCGGGGCACTCCTACCACCCATCTCTGGATGGCTTCCGGTAGATCCTCCACAGTAGTCATAGGTATTTGGCGGGTTAGTCCCTCCAAATTCCTCTGCACGGCCTGGAGAGTCCTATCTGAATCCACAGTATCTGCTTCGCCCCTGCGGTGCTTGTGGCACGGGAGACCCTCAAGTCGAACTGGTCCAACATCTGAATCATGATCATTTTGAATTGTCAGTCATTATGAATCCAATCAAAAACATGTTTGTTTTTCATTTTTTCATACATATTTGAAAAAATCCAAAAAAAATTATATAAGTCAATTTTTTTTTTTGCAAACTTACCGACTATGCCCCATGTTGTCCCTGGTGGAAGAACTAGATCTGGATCTCCACGAAAGTCCATCCCGGCATCGGGATAGTCGTCCACTGCGATGATTTGTTCTCCCCACCAGCGGAAGAACTCATCGTCCCATGTGGTCCGGGGTACCTCACTACCCCCCAGTCTCTTCATCATGTCCGCCCAACGGGCAATTCTTGGGTCTCGCAGGCTACTGATGGTAGAGATGACTCTGGGTCTCAATGCTAGAATCTTCTCAAAGAAGAATGTTGTCAAAATTGTACCGTACCCAAAGTGTTTAGTCTTTGCTTGGCGGATTGAGGTCAACTGTTGTTTCATGTTCAGTAAAAGGGCTGTGCACCAATCATACACATGAGTCAAACATTCTACTGCTATGCTCATTTGCGTCTTGGACGCCTGATGTAGGGAGGTAGATCCTGCCACTCTGCCGATGGTGAAAAGGAGGATTTTCATGTGCAAATCCCTCACATCTTTAATTGCAATATGAGTTCCAACCTTTTTGGAACCCCCTACGCAATACACGTGGACATAGTCTTCCACGGTTAACCCTCCCAGGGGCTTCCCGTGCAAGTCTACTGGTTCTCCCCTCCGGGAAAGTCCAGTAATAAAGTATATGTCTTCCACTTCAATGCGTAGTGGCATCTGATCTATCATGAAACAGTCTTGGTCTGGTTCCCAGTAATTGACGAGCATTTCTAACAACCGAGGATTGCTTTTCATATTTGGCATTTTAAAGAATTTGAACAATCCGCAATTCCGAAGGATATTTTGAGCTGCTCGATCTTGCATGACCTCTTGGTCAATTGCGCTATGCTCACGTTCCCTCCATGAGATTGTCATCCTGTCAAATTTCATAAAATCATGCATTAGCCACGCTTTTTTAGATTTGGACCTGCGCATACGCGACTTTTTCTTTGCATAGTCGCGTGTATACGCGAGTTTCCTTTAATGAACCTGCGTATGCGCAAGTCCGCATTTTTTAGCAAGGGTTTTAAAGCTAAAATTCACTTAATTTTAATTTCCAAACGGACAAAATGATTTGCAAGGATGATTTAGGAGCCTACCTGAAATTTCGGCGCGATTCGACGGTCGGTTGTTCCTGATTTGACGAAAGAATTTTTTTGCTCCAGAGCACTTTTTTCCAAATCAGCAATGCAATAATGAACCAAATATGAGGTAATTTGTCTATTTATGCCTAAAAAGTTGAAAATTTTCGTAAAAATTTGTTATGCTCATTTTTTCGATCTATCTTAAGCTGCATAACTCGAATGCTTGGAAGTGCCCAGTTTGGTATGTTTTCAGGTACATTTTGATGATTTTGAGATTTTTCCCGGTTTTTGATCCATGATTTCTGACTCGTCACGGCAGGTATATGATCTTCACTGGCATATAGGTTAGGGAATCACTTTCCGTTGCATCTTGCATACTAGCCTCCATACTGATCACTTGCCTTAGGGTCGATCCCATCAGGTCATGAGTATTACACCCATTTCACTCGCCGATTATTTAATCATGACTTGATGGTAGAGCCTTTCTTTACATGGGCTTCCTAGTTAGTTCCTCGCTATCACTTGTTGCCCATGCTGCGTTTTATGTAGGCTCGGGAGTCCTCTTTAGTCCCGCCATGTCTTATGTGTTGAAGCTTCATTCTTCTTCTTCATCACTATCATTATTTCTGGCTTTTACCCTAGAGTCTCCCTGGTGTCATTAAGTTGTATTACTGCATTGCATATTGGCTACTTGTTTATCCTGGCCTTTAGCCGGCTTCATTTGGACTCGATGTTTAAGCCAACTTTTGACCTTGACTCTTTGTACAAGTTAACCATTGCATGCACTTAGCTATCACGACTTGACACCTTTTTACCCATGGATGGAACGTTCCTCTGAGTATCACTTACCAGTTTTCGCCACCTTGCATTAAGCATAGGATTGTTCCAATCCCAGGAACTAGTGCATCTGATTTTTTGATACTCGTTCTATCCATTGTACCATAGCATTCTTTTATTCTTTTTCAGGCTTATTATATGAAAAAGACAAAAAAATCAAATATAACAAAAAGAGCGGGAACGGGTGTTGGGGCGTTAATATGCCATTATTATTATCACTTTTGAACACTTATTCCACCCAAATTCGGCTTTTACTGAGAGAAACGCAGGGTTCTTTGAGCACGATTTTCTGAGATTTGTTGTTGCGGTCGTCCTCCAAATCTCAGCTGCAAAGCCAAATTCAACTTGCTCTTGTTGAAAGCTGGATGGAAATATATCTTCTTGTTTATCAATTGGTTGGAAAAAATCCAATTTTGTAATAGAAATCATGTTGTAGTTATCTCTATTGTAACTGCTCTCTGATCTCTCTCTATTTAAATGAAAACAAAGATCAGAGATGTGGATGATTTGAGGATGATTTTTGGGGATTCGAATGATGGAATTGAGGATGAATTAGAGATTCAGAATTGAGGATGGCAGAGACAATGGATAATGGATGAGAGATTGAGAGACTTCTTGTTGTAATCCACTGTAACTCTGCTTTGATATTTTAATATAAATCTAGTTGCCATTCCATCTTTGATCCTGAAGTAACCCAGCAGCATCTGCTGGCGGCTAAGGGCCCAGCCTCTGGTGGAGTACGCTGCTGCTGTATTATATCTTTATGCTTCATGTGTGGTTTGATTTCCTTTTCATTTCTTTAAATTGTTTTGTTCAGTAATCTTTTGTTTATGAACATTTCGCAGAATTGCTTTGTTATATTGAAATCATAATTGGATTGTGTGAGTGATAGAATTATTAATTATAACTTGAAATGTCCTGTTGATAATTCTGATCTAATGCTGCGCTATCTAATTAAGACTATGGTTCATTTAATTACTGCTCCGTTATAATTGCAATGGTTGTTCAATTAAGTTACTATTCAATTATAACTATGATTGTTGTTGCTTCAATAACTGTGATTAATGTTCATGCTGATAGGTTGCTGATTCAATTACATTTATAGTTGTTGTGTCTTTCTAATGACTTAGTTTTGCTGTTCGGTTCCATTTAAGATTGTTGTTTAATTCTAGTATTTTAGCATTGCTATTCCTTTCCATTAATAAATCATTTTTGTTAGATGAAGCTTTGCTGTTCATTTCTATTGATTCATTGCAAGAGTGCTTTTAAAAAGTTTTCCTAGTTTACTTTCAATAGCAACGTTAATTCAATTTCGATTTCCTTTTAATTGCTTTAAAGAAGGACTCTCAACTGTAGAGAACATTGGTTATTGCTTCCTTGCTCCTACTGATTGTCTTGTCTTAGCTTTGATTTCAATTGCATCAATATCCATGAATGAGTTATTACAACGTACCCTCGATTGATGGCTTGCTGAGTGAATGATTTAGTTTAGAACATTTCAGTTTCTTGCTGTTCCAATTAGATTTTGTTTCCAACTTTCATTTACTTTTGCATTTTAAGCACTATACTGCAAAACATTACTCTTGAGTAAATAGCCGCCTCAGACTGAGTACACTCTTGAAATAAAAGTCGTCCCTGGGTTGATAATTAATGTGAAGGTAATTAGGAGTTAAAAAGACCATTTTTATCGCTCCACATTTTGGCGCCGTTGCCGAGGAGAGTGTAGCCATTTCTAAAGAGTAGTGTGAATTTGATGAGTGTCTGCTAGGAGAGAATTGGGTATTAAAAACGGAAGGTAAGAACCTGCGTACGGAGCATGTAACAGCCCTGCTCCCCCGCCCGCTTTCCGGCAGATTTGTTAATTTTTTGTGTAGAAATAGATGTTTGAATTTTTGTGTGAATGACTAGAAAAAAATATAGAAATTTAAAAAAAAAAACGAATCACATGATTTCACTCAAGTGGTGATGTAAGCACCACCCATTTCACTAACTAATTGACAGGAACATTTGAAGAAGGAGCCTTGAAGAAACACATGAAAAACATCTTATATTATGGTAAGAAATGGCTCACGTTTCTACTTTTGAATTTCCTATCAAAGATCTAGGAGGAGTGACACAAATGCACATAATTCCCTCATCTTTACCAAATTTTCATGGTTTAGCAAATGAAGATCCAGATACATTCTTATTTGAGTTCAAAATAATTTGTAGAGGATATGATTATTGTACTAATGATCAAAGATTGAAAGTGTTTCCTCTTACTCTAAAAGGAGCAGCTCTCCGATGGTTCATGAGCCTAGGTGGGAATTGCATCCAATCATGGGAGGACATGAAGAGCATATTCTTGAAGAAGTACCAAGACTATTGCAAATCCAATGAAGATATTTTCGGTATGATACAAGGGGAAGATGAAAGTTTGGAGGACTATGTAGATCGATTTCATTATAACCTTCAAAAATCAAAGCATAAGCATTTGGAAAAAGAGATCTTAAAAACAATCCTTCTTAAAGGAATCAAAGATGAATTTTTAGAACTCTTAAATCTGATAGGAAAAGATGATGTTTTTCAGTTATCATATGATGATGTTTGTGAGTTGTGCATAAGGTATTCAAGAGGAATCTCCAAGGCTGGTAAGAATTCTAGAGATGTTTGTTCTTTCTTTTCCAAAACTGCTACAAGAATAGGAGACATAAGAGCTGAAATCAATGATTTATTTGAAAATTTTAAAGTTGATTTTATTAGCTCTCTAAGCTCAAAATTGGACGTTTTGCAGGTTTATAAAAATGAAGAATTTGATGAAGTGTTTTTCCCTCATGACCGAAAGGAGCAGCCCATAGATGGTTACTCTTCCTTATCTAGGATGGAAGTATCATATCAAAGAGGTGAGGAAGTTGCAACAAGGTCAAAACCATGGAAATCATGGCATACAGGTATGGTTCAAAACACTTCTTCTCCATTCTCTTACTTGCATAATCCATTATGGAATACTCATGTTCTAGGGCAGCCATGTCAATTTCAATATAACCACCAATCTTATCTATAAGTTTGGCATGGTTCACCTTATGATTGCATGACTACTCTCCCTCATCTTGTAGCACAAGCACATTCTCCATATTCTCCACCAGCTCTTTCACAACATCCTGCTTGCATATCAAATTTATCCACTCAACCTAACCAACCACATCATCACAATGCTCCATTCCATACACAATTTCCTGCTCAACTAATTCCACACCCTCACCACAATAAACCAGTACAACATGCTTACAATGTTGAACTGCAAAATTTACCCATCCTTCCCACCCATTCTATCTCACATGCACCAATGGAGAAAACTTACAATGAGATTCAAAATGTTTCAAATTCAAAAATTGTAGAAGCTATGGAAGAAAATGAGGTTTCTTTTAGTATGCCTCAACAAGTCATTTTAAAAGCTCAAGAACTTCATGATATGATGGCTATGGGAAATCAAGAAAGTAAAGGATATATTGAAGATTGTTTTCATTCCATCACTTGTTTGCAGCATCACTCTATACTTCAACAATTTTTGACAACATCTTTTCAAGGGAAGTTGGCTTCTCATACCCTAATTTTTATCAACATGCATTTTTCAAATTTGGGTATGTACATATTTGAAGCCTTATTTCAAAAATGGTTCCATTGGAAGTACTCCTATACATAGTCATATTCATATTTCAATCAAAGTAGGTTAGTGAAAAAATAAAATAAAATAAAATAAGAACATAAATAAATGCATTTTGTTTTTTTGTAAAAATAGTTGTTTTTTTTGTTGCAACACGCTATCGAAATCAACATCGGTGATAAATATTTCAATTTATTTGTGTATGTAGATGAATCATAATAGAAATAATAAGTTCTACAAACAATCATTTTTCATTTTTATCACCAATTTGAAAAAATGCTTGAATATCATTTTTTTGGCTTGCGGGCTTGATGAACTTTCTGGAAAAACAGTCGGGACAGTCATGTTTTGAGGGACCAAAAGTGAATATTTTTAAAAAATGTTTCTACCCTAGGTAGCCCTTGACGTCTACTTTCTAACTCAATTTGAATCAGTCAATTTGGATTTGAAACGAAAAAGTTAGAACCAAAACATTGACCGGATGTCTAGTGGGCAGCTCAGGAACAGAGTTGGGACAGTCAGTTTTTGGAGGCCTAAATGTTTGAATTTTTAAAACCTGTTACTATGGTAGATTCCCCTATGAATCTAGTTTACAATTCAATTGGAATCACTCATTTTCGATATCGTATGGGGAAGTTATGATCAAAATACTGATTGTCTATCGTAAATCAGCACCCTTAAAACTATGTCTTTCCGGCTGTTCCTTACAGTATTTGACCTATCAATTCTTCTTGTCTTCAAAACCTGTTTCTATTTGAAATAAATAAATGAATCTAATTTCATTTCCAATTTGAATCATTCGAATCCGACATCAAACGAAAAAGTTACGCTTAAAACATTAACTGTTGATCTGAGCTGGACAATTGAAAATGACTATGTTATGCAGGTTGTTCTAACTAAAATTGACATATCATATCATTGAATTTATAAAACCTGTTGCTACTGGAGATAAAACTTTGAATTAGCTCTCATTTTTCTTTGGAATCACTCAATTTCGATGAAAAAAGAAGAAGTTGTGATTAAAACACTGCTGGATAGTATGGTCGACCACTGCTCTCCCGCAGGTGACAAATAAATTTTACTTTGTTATTTTCTCAATGGATTTGTTATATAGAGTAACTACTTGTTGTTTTTTGCATCATTCTTGGATTAGGGGAGCCCGATCACCTATCTTTCTCCATGATTTAATGTTTTATTGCAGGTAGACACTCGCTTTTTTGCAGGTCCTGGGAAAATAAAGAAGGTCAATTTATGGACGAGTGATTCTTGAAAAAAATTTAACGAAACAAAGGAATTTCATCTAAGTCATTACCCAACGGATTCATAATAGAAGAAATGAAGAATTGATTTCGATTTGAAGATTCATGTCTTGTCACTGCTGCCAAAACATTCTTCAAAAAGATCATTTTTTTTTACATAATATCATAGCTGTTGTAACTTAATTTACATATTGTTTTTTAAATAAAATGTTGTTTCTTTTCTAATTTCTCTTATATTTTGTGTTTCAGGTGTTGCTTCATTTAAAGTGTAACTCATCCTCAGCATCAATGCTGTGAACAGCGAATTTGTTTTTTTTGCATGTTTGCATTTTATGGTTGTCCATTTTGTTGTTCATTTTCCAAAGGAACGACACTTTTAGTTTTTGCTGTTCCTTTTTCCAAAGGAACGACATTTGCATTTTCACATTTTTTTATGTGTATTTTTTCTTTTTGGTGTGCATTTCCTTTGCTGTTCCCTACACGGAACACCACTTTTTGAGTGTTTTTGCTGTTCCTTCAAAAGAGCAACCCTTTGGGAGTATTTTTGAGAGCAACATTTTCTTCCTCTTGTGGGACTATTCCTAGTTCATCTCAACCACATTTTACTGATTCCCCTTCATGGCATGAAGTACACTATTTTTATAAGGACAAGAATTATGGATTCTATTGAAGCGAGTTAATATCATTCACGTTATGATATTTAACAGGATAGCTCCTTGATGATAGATTATTTTCAAAAGGGACACAATTATTTATATACTACTTTACTGCATTGTTTTCTGTTGAACATGATATTGATTGATCATCTTAATACCATGTTGGTTCCACCCTTCCTGGTTATAATCTTCTCTGTCTGTAATAAATGAGATTATGGGTATATTTTTCTATTGACATGTTCAACTTCTTCCACCATCCCTGCTCTTAAGGAGTACTGAGCCTCCCTCCTTTTATCATAAAATTGTGTAATAACAACAAAATTTTGTTCACAGATGGAGGATAGGGGGTCTCATTACGAGCCAGCCTACCATGTTCATAAGGTTGTAAGAAAGTGACATTCCCATTATGGCCACCACACCAGGGTTATGATCCATCGGATAGTCAAATTATCCTTGGAACAGGAGGTCTCATCACGAGCCGGCCTGATCACTTTTGCTACATCCCAGTGAATGGCAGTGTGGTTATCTGGTTACCACGCCAGCACATTGATCTCTTCTGTAGAACAACACTGTAACTCTCCATTTATAAATTGAGGATCCTGGCTCATATGGGTTAAAAAGCAACCCTGCCGAGGCTATGGATGCCTGCTGGCAGCAGAGGCTCTGCTTATGGTATTGAAGTTATATCTTATCGTCAATTATTACTATAATACCCTTTTCTTATTTTTTCTTTTTATCAGAGAAGTTATTTCCTTAACTTTTTCCCTGTTTTGAACCTTTATACATGAGAAATTGTTTTATGATCAATCGCATCATTTTCAGCTAGCATACTATCAGTAAAGCATATTTTTGGCATATTGTTGTTCTTTTTCTCTTTTTCATCACCTATCATCAATTCAAAGCGTCCTATCTCTTATTCATAACTATCTTTACACACTCTGCTCTCATTATAACCATAACTCCCGCTATCCTATCATTGATATGTGTACTCTGCTTCATTCACTGCTATATTGTTCATTCCCTTGCCTTGCCATCAGCACAACACCTCTCATATGCTTTATGGTCGTCAAATTCCTTTTCCAATTGGAGGGGGGGAATGTATGCATTATGGGATTGCATGCGATATGATTACTGCATTCTGCTATCACTTGTTGATTTGCCAAAATATTAGTATTGCATGTATACATAAGTTTTTCTGATTGAAATTTTTGCATGCATCTTATCTATTGCTTACACTATGGATTCAAGAACATTGTATGCCAAATAGTGCTTTGTTTGCAGGAAAAGAACAAGTATGGGCAGAATTCTATTCATAGCATGACCACACTATTGCACTTAACAGAAGAGGCTCGCGCACGTGAACAATTCTTCAGACGTGATGTGCTTACCTGGATTCCACCTTTTGTATCACTTTCAGCACCAACTCTGCCTACATCAGCTTCAACAAATGCCAGTCCATATATGTCATTCCACATTTTTCTTTTTGGAGGTAAAACTTGAGGTAAAATAGCATAATTTTTTGATTTATTACGAATTTAGGAGAATTTACTGAAATCCATTTTGAGCATTATTTATCATCCTTCATTCCACATCTTTACCACTTCCCCTTTTTCAGCGGCATATCATCTTTCAGTTTGGGGGAGTGTTGCTTTCATTCATTTCTTTCTTATGACTATGCCATTCATACTCTTTATCATCCATTGCTATTCTTATTCATTCTCAACACCTCCCTTATTCCATGTTGTTTTACACCAAGCATAGAATTCAACAGCTGGTAGCAACCACCTCTATTTGTTTTCTAGCATCGCATGAGGGCATGCTAATTTTTCAGAGAGGGGGAGGAATTGCTACGCATGATGGATGTTTTCTATTTTCTTTCTCATTTAAGGTACACAATTTCAGTGTAGAAATTGATTTCCATAATATTTTTAAAACTATGAACTCAATTCTTGTGATTTTTGGAAAACACAGACGTATCATTAATACAAACCCAGACAATTTCAAGATAAATTGGTTCATAAAATTTCGGAAATCATGCACTCTCAGCTACAGTCATTTTGTTTATATCTCATAATCCATGCATCAAAACAGTCTGATTTTTGGATCATAAAGGCATTCATATATTATAAATTTACTTGCCAAATTTCAACAAAAGCTGGTTTGTAGTTTTTGAGAAAATGGTTAATGAAGTTTTTTGTTACTTATATCATATTTTGTTGCAACTTCATATATACATATAGTTGAATGTCAATATAAAAATTGTTATGCCTTCATCAAGATTACTAAAAGTGAATATTCATTAATTAAGGAAGAATTCATTTGTTCTATCCATTTCATGAGCCGAGATGAACATATTTTTTTTTATTGCTTGGTTAACACATGGGTTTTTGTCTTTGGGTTGCATGAGGACATGCAATATATTCAGTTTTCGTTGCATGAGGACATGCAACATATTGAGTGTGGGGGTATGTTGGGTTGTTAATATGCCATTATTATTATCACTTTTGAACACTTATTCCACCCATTTCTACTATTCTTCATCATGTCATTTATTATAATTTATTATATAAATCCATTTTATGATGATTTATGCTTCTATGAATGAATATTATTTATTCTCCTTTATTTCTAATAAATTGATGATTATGCATGATTTTATCAATGATAGTTTTAATAAATCAGTTGTAACATTATTCACCATTTTTGGTCTCCAAGATAATTTCCAGATTGAAGATTTGATCATTAAAAGTGCCAACTCAGAAATTCGCTAGAATAAGAAGTGACGGTTTTGCGGTTGAGATTTCGAGCAAATGAAGCAGAATCTGGAAAATCCGGAACATGGTTTTTGTTCAGAACGGACCCAATTAACTTTATTGAAGAACAGTTTGCCCAAATTCGGCTTTTACTGAGAGAAACGCAGGGTTCTTTGAGCACGATTTTCTGAGATTTGTTGTTGCGGCCGTCCTCCAAATCTCAGCTGCAAAGCCAAATTCGTCTTGCTCTTGTTGAAAGTTGGATGGAAATATATCTTCTTGTTTATCAATTGGTTGGAAAAAATCCAATTTTGTAATAGAAATCATGTTGTAGTTATCTCTATTGTAACTGCTCTCTGATCTCTCTCTATTTAAATGAAAACAGAGATCAGAGATGTGGATGATTTGAGGATGATTTTTGGGGATTCGAATGATGGAATTGAGGATGAATTAGAGATTCAGAATTGAGGATGGCAGAGAGAATGGATAATGGATGAGAGATTGAGAGACTTCTTGTTGTAATCCACTGTAACTCTGCTTTGATATTTTAATATAAATCTGGTTTCCATTCATTCTTTTCATCTGAAGTAACCCAGCAGCGTCCGCTGGCGGCTAAGGGCCCAGCCTCTGGTGGAGTACGATGCTGCTGCTGTGTATCATATCTTTACAATTTTTGCCGTGTGATGGTTTGATTTCCTTTTCATTTCTTTAAATTGTTTTGTTCAGTAATCTTTTGTTTATGAACATTTCGCAGAATTGCTTTGTTATATTGAAATCATAATTGGATTGCGTGAGTGATAGAATTATTAATTATAACTTGAAATGTCCTGCTGATAATTCTGATCTAATGTTGCGCTATCTAATTAAGACTATGGTTCATTTAATTACTGCTCAGTTATAATTGCAATGGTTGTTCAATTAAGTTACTATTCAATTATAACTACGATTGCTATTGCTTCAATAACTGTGATTAATGTTCATGCTAATAGGTTGCTGATTCAATTACATTTATAGTTGCTGTGTCTTTCTAATGACTTAGTTTTGCTGTTCGGTTCCATTGAAGATTGTTGTTTAATTCTAGTATTTTAGCATTGCTATTCCTTTCCATTAATAAATCATTTTTGTTAGATGAAGCTTTGTTATTCATTTCTGTTGATTCATTGCAAGAGTGCTTTTAAAGAGTTTTCCTAGTTTACTTTCAATAGCAGCTTTAGTTCAATTTCGATTTCCTTTTAATTGCTTTAAAGCAGGACTGTCGACTGTAGAGAACATTGGTTATCGCTTCCTCGTTCCCAGATTGATTGTCTTGTTTCGGTTTGATTTCAATTGCATCAATATCCAGAGGAATGAGTTATTGCTATTGTATCCTCGATTGATGGTTGTTTGAGTGAATGATTTAGTTTAGAACATTTCAATTTCTTGCTGTTCCAATTAGATTTTGTTTCCATCTTTCATTTACTTTTGGATTTTAAGCACCATACTGCAAAACATTACTCTTGAGTAAATAGCCGCCTCAGACTGAGTACACTCTTGAAATAAAAAGTCGTCCCTGGGTTGACAATTAATGTGAAGGTAATTAGGAGTTAAAAAGACACCTTTTTATTGCTCCACAACGGGATGTATCTTCGTTGTTTTGATGGCAGTACAGAGTCAGTTTTGTCGCCCTTGAACAAAGCACATTTACTTATATATATCTCCTTCATTTGGGATGGTTTTAGTTTTGACCTAGGTTCAGCCTTTACCATGTTTCACTTGTCAGTTCTCCCCCGGTTGGTTATCTCTTCCAATCATATGAAGAGTTTGTTCTGCCTCCTGCATAACAGACTTATACAGTGTCACTTTTTACTGCCATGGTCATCACGAGTCGTGCTTTTGTTCAAGGGAAGTCTAACCCGAGTCGGCCATTCTGCGGTGTCTCTTGACTCATTATTCAGTCGGCCTTCCCGGTCTTGTCAGTATCATGTTCTATCACATCAGATGTTTTGGTCTTCTGCTCGTGCTGGTTTGAGAAGGTCCCCATTACTTCTTGCCGGCGGGTTTGTCTCTTATCGACTACGACACATTGCTCTGAGAGCAAGCCTAGAGCTGCACCTTGGGCCTATTTCCATCATTGATAGGTGACCTCGTGCTCAGCATTTGATCATCATCATGGGTCTTTGACTGAGTGGTTTCCCCTGTGTTCGACGTTAGCACACATTATCACACTTGGGATTCGTGTAGTACCTTGATTTCCATTTGACCCTATCGGTGGATTTCTCGCCTCTGTGTCAGCTTTCATTATTGGTTGGTTCAGAGGGTTTCTTCCGTGCGCTAGCTTCATCTTGTGCATGTCGAAAACGTACTTCGGTTTTGGTTCCATCACTCTACTTCGTCTGATTCCTTCCAAATCTTGGCCTGCGGGTTACACTCGCACTGGACTGATGTGGGATGCCTTAATGCCTTCCTTCCAGCAGATCTTTTCCCATCGACTCCGACTCATTGCTCTGGGAATAAGGTCTAGATTCTTTTTCACAAGACCTTAGGGTTTGCGCTCAGGAGGTAAGGTACCTCTCGCTTCTGTATTAAAGGGGATTCCACTATCAAGAGTTTGATTGGTAGATTCTTCCAAGTGTTCGACTTCAACTCATTTATTCGCACTTGTTAGATTGTACCGGGGCACCTTGACACTCATTTTCATTATTGGTGGGTTGTCTCGCGTTGGTTAACGGTATACATTATTGACCGGTAATCCAACGATTTCTCACATGGTCAACTTCAGTTCATTTATTCCCATTGTGTAGAATTGTGCCATATAGTGATTGGTGAAGACCTCAAGTTGCACCGCATTTTTCGGTCTACTTGACACCATTTTTCCAGCAAAGATGTCGTCCACAATTATATGTCATGCAGTCAGCATGCGTAGCATCCTATATGTTGGCTCCCGAGTTGCGTTATTGTACCGTTTGTTCCACCTCTTATGATTTCGTACTTGGAGATTCAGTTACTTATATGATCAGACATCCAGTTGCAGCATCCTTGATCAGCGTTCTATATGTGATACTTGGACATTGATTCAGACTTATATTTCCGGGCCATGCTCAAATGATTCATTGTGTACTTTCAGTTCAGCTATACTTGTATACACGTTGGATCTATTCAGTACTTTCCATATGATGTATTTTTGACTGAGCATGGGTATGCCCGCCTCAGCATGAGTTGACTCTCTGTTTTCTTTCATTGGTTTTTGGCAGTTGGAAATCGTGAAGTCCCTCTGTCTCCGCGTGTTCTTTCTATGTGCATAATACATTTCGACCATCATGTACCCTTCACCTCATATATTAGGGGGAATCGTTATAGCATCATTTCTCACCTTCACATGATTCATGATTGCTTTGATGGTTTTGGGCACCCATTCGTACAGACTTGGACAAATTCACTAAAACACAGTGTAAAAATCCCCATACGCGACTATTCCCGTACTTTTCCGCGTGTATACGCGAGTCCAGCTAGAATTTTCTGCGTATGCCATTAAAAATGATTAAAAAATTTATAATTATTCCCTATTTTCGGGCTGGATTGATGGTTACTCAGGTATTTCAACCACCCCAGCACGTGGCCAACTGTTTCCAACTGTTGAAACTACTTGGAGGGAGTATAAAAACCCCTCATGTGTATGGCCTAAGGGAGAGAGAGAATTATTGATATTATACTCTGTTCGTATTCCCTATCCAAGTCTGATTCCCCGTGCCTCCTGCACTTTCCCAGTTCATTATAGGAAACCCTTGTTTCCTTCAGATGCTCATCTTCCTATATGTCATCTCGTATGCACCAGTTTGGAAGGAAGTCTTACGAGGCAAAGGGGCGTACGCATCCTGGGACGACGGTCTCGTCGAAGATCGTGAAAGGATTTAGGTGATCTCTCCACTCGTTACTTTTGTACATGCTATTTATAATACAGAAGTACCATCTTGTTCCCGAAATATACGTGTTAGTGTCTGCTTACATATATGAGAATATTTGTTATTTAAGCATTCATTATGATTTATCTGATGTTTTATATGAATTTCACTAACATTTAGAATAGATATATGTTGTACAACCAGTTCTTCGTGCTTGTTTCTTCTTGTCTTTCAGGTTAAGAAGGAAGGACGGTTGCTGGGGGTTTGAACCTTGGGGATCTTCTTCAACCGTAGGACCTCCGGGTAACTTCCTCGATCTACTCTATTTAGTTTTTCTGAACATGCATGGTTGTGTGAGTCCTTCTTAAGTAGCATGCCCCTGCTCTGTGGAGGTTTTAACCCAACGAACCTCTAGGGTGATATTCCCCGAAACAACAGTGTTGTAGAGCTCTCAAGCCCTGGTGTGACTTTTCCTTCCGTGAGGCGCCCTACCATCGATGCTCCCATTACCCGCATTTCTTTCATCCATTTCTCACTATGTGGACTTCTATTTTTTCAAAACGGTGGGAAAATTTGGTTTTTAGGATTCCATTGAAAAGATGACTCCTCGATGCACAAATGTCTAGGTAATCTACTTTTTTCTCGCCAACTTAAGCTTTTAGCGAATTAATTTTTAAAATTGAGGTAAAATTCACCATTAAAAAAAAAGTCCTGCACGATGCATTCGAGTCGTTTAGCTCGCATCGCTCCTAGTGTTCCCTGTAAACTTACAGACCGCACCACGAATGGGGTTAATAGAAACCACATTGGGAAATTAATGTGACATCTCGATGCAGTACCTAGACAAAGCACAGTGCAATAATAATAAAATATTGTGGTAAGTATTGGTTTCTGGTCGCACCTGCTATTTAACTTTTTTTTAAATTAAAAATTTATTTATGGCGCTCTGTTAGTTTACAGGGACACACCACAATTTTTTATTTATGGTGGTCCGTCGTTCAAAAATACCGCACCGGGGTAGCGTGTGTTTGGTACGGCACCTCCAGTGGTAAAATTTTCAAACTGGAGGTGTGTTACGCTATAACAAATGCCCGAGGGTGGACATGTTTTGTCAACATGCTGTTTAGTAATAGTTTTTGGTTGCCGCAGTCCATGAGGTTTTTCAATGCACACCATGGATGGTGCGTGATATAAATGTACCCATCATTAGTTGTGCATTATATATTTGTAAATACATTTGTCATTTAATAAAAAAAAATAGGTTTTATTTATGAGGGAGGCTGATGTATTTAATATGTGAATCATTCAACGACGTCAATGGAGAGAGGAAAGACCTCAAAAATAGTAGAGGGATGACAATTACAACATGATACAAGAGTGGGAGGCAAGGGAGAGGGAGAGACTTTTGTACCCTCACCCTATTACGCCACCCACCTAGTTTCTCTTAAGGCAAGTGGTGCAGGAGCATCAACCGGCCCCAAAACAAATTTTATTTTCTTACCTTCTAGAAGGCGAGTGTTGACCAGGCATCACAAGAAGACGTGATTTCCTTAATTTTGTGGGTTTTTTTTAATAGTTTTGAGAGATATTGCAAATTTATTTGAGAATTTAAAATTCCATGTAATACATAATCTATTTGTTAGAATATTTCGAGATATTCAATGGATCGTAGGGAGTCGTTAATATTTTTAGGAGAAGATCATGGATATAAAATAATCCATGATGTTGTCATTTATTTATAAATTATAAATCCTGCGATAGTGAAGAGAGGCCCACAAAACGTAAATTCAGGGAAAATGTATGAAACAGACTTAGCCTATAACTCGAGCTCAATATTAATGGAAAATTTTGCAAATATTTGAATTGAGTGTTTATTTTTTTGTGTAATAAATTTCATGTATTAATGCATGTGTTGACGCACGGTCGAGAATAGATGTTTGAGATAATGTCCAGTGGAGAAAATGTAATTGTTTGCAGGTTCGAAAATGACAAAAATTGTAGCTCCTAGTGAGAGGAAGCACATATTCCAACAAAGGAGATACACCATAGGATCGATGGTTATCTAATGACATTGTAAAGCATGTAGAGACAATGGAAAACAAGATACATTAACCATAAAATTTGAACAGTGTGTTACGGAGTAAGTTTCGAGCAAACAAATGGGTTTGAAAATGATACCAGGGTGCATTTGAGGGCCATTTTAGAAGTTTTTATTGTTGCATAATGGACGATTTCAACAATACGTTGGACCAATAAACCACAAGTATGAGGATCATGAAAATTTTCATCTTTGTTTCATCAAAGTGGTATCAAACCAGGGAAATCTTTCCTGCAGATTGAGCAGCTTGCAATATCCTGAGGAGAAAAGGAAGTTTGAGAGGTTCTAGAGGAGAGAGAACTTAAATACAAAAATACCAAGCTCAGAGAAGAGAATCTTGGTGAGGTATGGTAGCAGATGCAGAATTTTGCTACGAGTGAAGGCTTGGTTGCAACTCACCTACTGAGCATGGAGAAGCTCAGTGATACACAAAAAAAACTTGAAGAGTAAAAGAAGATGCACCAATGAAGTAAATGATCAGCAGATCATGAAAAATTTTGTAACCCTGGGAGTCTGATGCAGGAGTATCAACCCATCCCAAAAAAAAAAATATTTTCTTCCCTTCCAAAAGGCGAGCGTGGACCAGGCATCGCAATAAGACATGATTTCCTTAATTTTGTGGGTTTATTTTGATAGTTTCGAGAGATATTAGGAATTTAGTTGAGAATTTAAAATTCCATGTAATATGTAAATCTATTTGTTAGAATATTTCAAGTTCCTCAATGAATCGTAGGGAGTCATTAAGATTTTTAGGAGAATATCTTGGATCTTACATTATCCATGATGTTGTCATTTATTTATAAATTATAAATCCTGCAACAGATAAGAGACACTCGCACAATGTAAATTCATGGTAAATGTGTGATTATGCGCATAGCGGCCTTAGCCTGTAACTGGAGCTCAAGATTAATGGACAATTTTTCAAATATGTGAATTGACTGTTTATTTTTTTTTCTAAGAAATTTCATGTATGAATGCATGTGTTCATGCATAGTCAAGAACAAATGTTTGTGATAATGTTAAGTGGAGCAAATGTAATTGTTTTCAATTTTGAAAATGACAACAATTACAGGTCTAAGGGAGAGGAAGCGCATATTCTAGCAAAGGAGATCCACCGTCGATCATGATAGGATCGATGGTGATCTAACAACATTGTAAAGCATGTAGAGACAACGGAAAGAAAGTTGTGTTAACCCTAAAATTTGAAAAGTGTATTACAGAGTAAGTTTCGAGAAAACAAAGGGGTTTGGAAATGATACCAAGGTGTATTCGAGGGCCATTTCAAAAAAAAATTCCTACTGTATAATGGACAATTTCATCCATACGTTAGACCAATAAACCACAGGTCCAAGGATCTTGAAATGTTGCAACTTTGCTGCATCAAGAGGTAGGTCTCCTTAAGTTCTACGAGGAGGCTAGATCCCTGAAGGTGACAGTGGTTTATTAGGACAGTTTATCTATAGGTGGGATGCCCACCGAGAGGCATTCTATTTTGGTCCTGACTATTGGTACCAACCCACTAAGGAGGACATCTATTTTATTACTATCCTATCTAGGAGAGGGGAGAATTTTACCCAATTCCCCGATGTCCCCATTGGTTATGCAGAAGGGAGTCAGTTGGTGTAATCCTAGAGATACATTAGCAATGATATACTTTCTCATACAAATTTTCAGGTGTCTGATGGATAGCTATGGATTTCTTCTTTTGGTCCTGTTGTGGCTCATTTACTATTTCATTTATAAATATTTCTTAAAATAAAATAAAAAATGAAATGATATATAATGTTTTGAAAAAAGAAAAATGAACCAAAAATTCAACATGCAAAAAATTATTTATATGTTAAAATATTAACATTATGTTTGGGAAGTCGTGTAAGGTCCGACCATTATTTTAAAGGAGGTACAGCTCGTTGGGTGAAATTGAAAGGATCGTAGGTGGGAGTTGATCTAAAGAAACCCACGGGCACAAACAACCCCATAATTAACCTCTGGGGTGTCTCCGCAGTTGAACATGATGTGAGCGCGTGGACTCAAATTAACGACTCACGTTCACTGCGGAGGCACACCTCCGAAGAGCCTGTCATATCCAGGAGTGCCCTCGTAGTTGATGTAGAGAGCCAAAGACATGAGCAAGTGAGCCAACTCACTGTTTTTTTCATGTCCCATACCTGTCTTTTCGAGCATTTAATTGTTGTTTCCCCCCTAAATTGTCACTGTGCCTATAAATATTGAGTCAAAACCCCATTCTTTTCATTTTTAGGTTTCATTTTAAATCATCCAAACCATCCTAATCACCTTTCCCCTCTTTCCCAAGTCCATTCAGTCACCCTCCCAAGTGTAAACATGGGCAAATCATCATTGTCTGGTTCTTTTAGTCACATTCCTCTCATGGATACAGATCAAGATGTAATGGACACTTGTTGAACAGTATAGCATTTGCCCTATACCAGAAATTCGTTCTTAATCAGTACAATTCTCTTGTTTTCATAGCTATGCTCAGGTCTGGATTCTTGTCTGCATGTGTCCCAAAAACTCATATTGTCCCAGAATTTATACATTGGCTAGCATGAGCATTATGCCCCAACAAGTGTTTTGCAGTGAACCACTTGGGAGAGAGTGTCTTCCAAGTTTCATCCCTATTAATTTGTCAAGCCTTCTGCTACCCAGACTCTAAGTCATATGTTATTTTTAATGAAGAGTCATTGACATCACGTTATGACAATATTGTAGGGAAATATTACATGCAGATTTTATTCTTTCTAAAGTAATAACAAGGGAGTTTTTCTCGAGATGAAATTGTATTTTCCTTGGAAATGTTTGATGCAGATGTCAAGCCTGTGTTACAATTTATATAAAAAATACTTGGAAAGGAAGATGCTTCTCATATTGAAAAAAAAATAAAAAAAAATTTGGGGTTAAACATTATGGATTCAAATACGAAGAGGCAGTCAATAGTGTTTTGGACTAACTTGGTAAGAAATTAGTGATGGAGGATTATTTGATTTTACTACTTACTACGTGCCAATTGCCTATAAAATTTTGAATGGGACTACTCTCCCATGTTTTTTGCCAAAGGCTCAGGAATTACTTCAACCCAATAATAGTTGAAAATATGGAGACTCGTTTGTTTTTGAAGGTTATTCAGAAATTAGATTGTATGGTGCAGGGGTTGAACCTTATAAATTAACTAATTTTTTCCCCATGAGAACGTTTGCCTTAGAATTTAGTAGATAGAGTTTGAATGTGGACCAGATCCACTTTGTGCAAATCAAGAAAGGACATTTGTTCAAATCTCCCATAATTGTTGGACCTTTCATAGTGAATATGAGGCAAGCTGCAAAAGAAGCAAACCAAATTCTATAAGAAATGCATCTATTGCTAGGTGAAAACTGGGCTTATGATCCACATCAGCAACAAAGGATATTCAGAATAGAACATAATATTTCTATCTATTATTAAACTTTCTTTTATTTTTTCTTATAAAACAAGGTTGTAATGTTACCGTCGATTGTAATGAAAGTAGTGGATAGAAGAAAGAAGTAGTTTAGGTAGTTTTAAGAAGTTCTGGTTATTACAAACTGATTTTTAATGTATTTAAGAAATAAAAAAGTGAAGAAGAGTGGTTTGGAGTTTTGGAACATCTGCAAGACTATCCTTTTTTACTTATTCCTCTGAATAATTAAAGAAAGAAGTCTCAAGTTTCCTGAAATTGATGATGGTGGTTTGTTTTTCTTGTGTCATCCTGTGTTTTTTCTTCTAATGAATGAAGTGAAGTAATGAAGATATAGGTCTTTGAATTACATTTTTAAGAGTTCAATATCCTAAAATCCACTCCTTCACTCCAACTCCTTTCTATTCATAAATTCTCTCTGAAACTTAAGCTAATAGATCATGTGTTTACAACATGTTATCTTAAGCTTCCTTACAGTTCTTCTTATTCATGCACATTTCAACAGTTAAAGGCACGGTGTAATATTTTATTAAATCAGAGCATTAAGGGTTTTTTTTTTTTAAATCGAAAGGAATAAAACAAATAATAGATGATAAAGATTGTTCCTATAAATATTGTTAAAATGTCTTAAGCACTGATTCCTTTTCACAACCAAGGGATTTCCTCTTAAGAACCAACAGGTCTAGAGGAGGTTAGGTGCCTCTCACTATTATTTAAGACCATTTCACATTATACCAGTGATGGGCAACTTGTTAGATGGTTTCCCATTTTTTTGCGGTAGTTTTTTATATCCTTATATAGATGTCATTGTTAGGCACGTGGGAGGTTGATCTGCCCTTTTTCTTCAAATTTGTTTTGTTTTTTTTTTGAGGTTTCTGGAGATGAGGCCTACTTTTATATGTTAGCCTCGTAGGCTGATAATATAGGTATGGATGCACTTTTGGGGTGAGATGATGCCCAAGAGGTGATTTTCTGAGTATCTGATCAGGATTTCTAGTGAAGCACTGGAGCTGCTAGCGAGTGTGGAAGATCACATGTTCGTGATGGTGTCGTGTTCTTATGCGGGTTTTGATTGACGAGGGTGTGCCAACATCCTCTTTACATAGGACGAGCCACCAGATGCTAGAGGTAATATTTTTGTTTTATTTAAATTAATATAGTTTCATTTAATTGTCTTAATTAACTATAATAATCTTTATTCTAACATGTTATTTAACTTGTTTTATTAAATTGTTTAATGAAATTGTCTAATTATTGTTGTGTACTATATATTTTGTAGATATTGAAACATTCTTTGGGGACATGATTCCACCCCCACTGGATGATCATGTAGATGACAAGGAGATGGTGGAGGTCGCAGATGGTGAGATACTTCCTCGAGTACAGATACCCACGGGCATGTGACCTAGGGTGGACATTCAATTTAGGATGGAGTGGGGCAAACGACTATGTAGATTCCTAGTTGATTAGGGAGTTTTCCCTGTGACGATCAGAGAGATCCAGGCTGATCGTATGCTCATAGAGCTCTGGAAGGACATTAGCCACAATATGATAAGCCTTATGCATCATATCTTCAAAGCTTCCAGGCTACTAGCAGCTACGAGGGATAGGCACCATGGATATGTGCGACACAAAAACTCATCGGATGATCATGATAGCGAGGGGAGTGATCATTCTAGTAATCCACCTCCTCCTCCTTCACCTTGCAGCAAATATTAGAAGCCAACATCTAGTCTTGAGCAGGCACCATCTCAGTAGGCACCTCCTGAGTAGGCACATCCATCTGAGTAGGAACCATCGACTGAGCAGGCCTCCACTAGTTATAGTATTGATGTACCACCTCATATTTGACATTTATATGTAGTTCTATTACTGTTGTATATTTTTGAAATTATATATATATATATATATATATATATATATATATATATATATATATGGTGCATGTATTTTATGTTCATGTTCATCTTCTTAATTTACATGTTGTTGTTCATCATAATGTGTATATTTTTAGGTCATGTTAGATATGTTCATTTCATGTGCTTGCAGATAGATGCGTATGTTATAGCAGTTATTTGACATGAGATGTATCTTTGAAGTTTTTGTTGTGATGATGTTATCCAGTGCTTGTGTTTTGTTAGATGATCATGATCACGATGATTTGATGATGTTAGTAAATTTGAATGTGTATTTTAGAATATGTTGTTTGTACAATGGTTATCATAATCATGATGTTTATTTTTAATATTAAATCATGATATTTATTAAAAATGTAATTGTAATTGTAATTGTATTTATTGTCATGATTCAATTTTATTAAAATTGTAAAATTTCTAAATTTCTAAATTTCTAAAATTGTAAAATTTTAATTTTAATTGTAGTTGTATGAAAATTGTAAAATTGTAATTGTAATTGTATGTATTGTCATGATTCAATTTTATTAAAATTGTAAAATTTGTAAATTTGTGAGAATATAAATAATTGTAAAATAATAAATCTAGAATAATATGAATTTTTGTAACATAATAAAGTTTAGAAAATAATTCAAATAAATTCATGTTTAGAATTATCAGTATTTTATTATGATCTTACATACCAAAAATAACATTATACATTAATACATTTCTTTTTTTGAAGATATATATATATATATATATATATATATATATATATAGGATGAATTTATTTAAGTAATGATATAGTGAAAATCCATTTAAAGCAGTCAAGTAGTTGTATTATTTTAGGAATTGACATAATAAAAAGAACTTGATACACTGCATTGCTTTCAAGATCAACATAATTTCAAATTATCAAGTGAAATGATTTTAACATTAACACAATGCAAACCAATTATTTCAAAATACATATTATAATGTTTGGAAAAAAATAATCTTAATTATAAGGTTAAGTCCTCTTCTTTATAAAAACTCATCTTAAATAGTATAAATGATGAAATAACACATGTACCATATCACTCTATGTTCTCATCACCTTCATTATCTTCCAGCTCGCTTGGCATGATAACACTATTGTTATCAAAAATAAGTTTTGATCTAGGATCATGTCTCAATACGAACCACCAATCCCTATCCAACACATATGGGTAAAAAGAAATTGGTTGCAGTGTTTGGGGAAAACATAAGGCTCCTTAGCTTCATCCCACATCTTTCTAGTGTTGATACGTATCAGCCTACTATCGTGATATTTCTTTTACATAACCTATTGTCCCTCATACTAGGTTTTGATCATGGTGGCTAGCTCAACTAGATTGATCAAACTTGACTTCCACTCCACATTTTTATGTCATGTGTCTGTCATCGGAATTTATATGTGAAAATGGTGTCCATATGCCCACATAGATGGGAACAAATGCACCTATAAAAAATTTAAAAAGTAATAGTGTCATGCATCTAATAACCCAACTTTTAAAATATATAAAATATATATGTTACATTTCAAAGGTGCATTATTAAGTTTAAAATGTACATAAATATACTATTACTGGGTTTTTGCACCCAATCCCTATGTTTAGTGCATCCTCTTCAGCACGCGGTAATGACCGGTTGCACCACATTTCTCTCTAACTTAGTCAGCATCCCAACTATTGGGGCATATAATTGGCATATTTTCTTATAAATGATTAGGTTAAGACACAATTCTACCATTCAACAATCTGAATTTTTTCTTGTCACTATCCCATTTCATCCTCTTTTTTTCATACAATGCGACCCATGATTGTTGCACTTTAGAATTGTAAAGAATGAATTTATCGATTGCTTCAATTTATGCATTCGCTGATGAAATCAAACTGACATATAGTACATATGACATCAAAATATACATTATATTGAAGTTAAACATGAATATTTACTTTTTGTATATTTGAGAAATTATAAGTCACTTACTCTTTATCAAGAGCCTTTTTCCATCCGTTTTGAGAAGCTCTCCTTCTCTTTTGTCTTCATCCCTTTCATCATCTAAAATCACCACATCTGGTGTGTTTTCAATTTTCTTGATGTAATCACTAACATAATAGAAAGACTCATATGATATGTACCCCTCTGTCGTAGACCCCTCGGGTTTTTCCCTTTGTCGAACAAAACATTTCAATTTATTCATGTACCTATCTAAGTGATCCAGGTGGCTCCAGACACCCTCAGGAGACCAAGAGGGCTCAGCAATGGTCAAAAATCAAAGTGGTTGGATTTCTCTTGCAACATGTTCAAATTAAATATCTCATCGCCTTGATTCAAATGGTGCAAATGGATCTCCAATCTGAGCTCGTATGGAGAAGTTAGAGCAAGTCAAAGTTGTGGTAAAAGTTAGGCAATGGGCCAAGTTTAAGTGTCCCACAATTTCATCGTCAACCGGCAAGGAAACCAGCACCTGATAAGAGGGAAATTTTATTGGGTACTTAAAATTCCGAATAACCTCCAGTTTTGAGAAATTTTAAAATTATCCATGGTTTAAAAAAAAAAAAAAAAAAAAAAAAAAATTATTAAAATAGGGTGGCGGGTCATGAACCTTGTCACCCCCCATCGCATCACAAATATTAAAATATTCTTTGGGTCGGCAAGCCATGAACGCTTTCGAACCCCATGGCATAAACCATAGTTCATGTCGTCCAGTTGGCCACCTCAAGTGGGAGTTGAACCCATGGCCAACGGACAGGCCCTGCCCATGCGGAGGCTCCACACAAAACCAACAACGTGCCAATAAAAAATTAATATGAACCAACGCGCATATAAATATTTTTAGAGGGGATGGATTTGTTCCCCTGACCCCTCTCCAAAAAATTTCCAAAATTACCATTTCGCGAGGTGGGAGCTCTTTGTAAAAGTTTCCCACCAAATCATACAAAAACCCATTTTTGCAGTGTTCCCAGGGGGACAGATCGGTGTAGATTTCATGTTTAATATATTCTTACTATGAGTGGCCAGAGGGGTGGAACATTTCCTAGGCAATCTTGGGGGACATCAAAAATATTCCTTGAGGTCTCAAACATTCTAGAGTCAATTTTTGATAACTTTTATGTCGATTTTACACCTCTCGGCGATAAGAACTCAGTGGTGATGTTCATTTTAGCAGCAGGGCTTCCCATTTTTTGGCCATTTTCCATATTGGATTGACGGTGTCAGATTATCAAGTGTGGATAGTCAATTTTATGCCTCTCAACACCATAATTCAATGGTTCATCCAGATTCAACAAGTGAGCATCCACTTCTTCATCCAACTTTAGGGGTTGAGGTATACGAAGTATTGATGTCATGTGCCTCTTTTATTATTTTATATGAGATGTAATATGTTGTTTAGATCCTTGCTTGATGTATGTTGTTGGATATATGTTTCTACTTCATGTGAGTTGCATTCTCCAAGGATTGTTATGATCCCTATGTAACCTTCTTGAAGGGATCCTCATCATCACCTTGTGCGAGATTATGTCATGTTGATAGGAGGCCTATTGTGAGTGAGAGTTCCTGTAGCGGAACGTCTCACGGAGAGAAAAGCCACCCATGTTGAGGGCATATATCCTTGTATGACAGAAAACATAGTCCATGTACATCATCACCATTTCTAGCACTATATGAAGCATCCTACACCATTTTGACACCATGCCCATAGATGTAGCACACATTGGGTGAAATCTGTTATCAAATTTCTCGTGTTCTTCTGTTGCTGACTATTGTCATGTTTCCTTGCCTAAGAATGGATATCTTTTATTTTAATGCTCTTTTCAATGCAATTCTAACCACATCATAGAAGTAAAATATCATGGGTAAATCCGGTAGCTGAAGGACCCAGATCAAGATGGTATTGGAGCGGTGTTCTCACTGATGTGAATTGCGAGCATGAGTAATGATTGAATGTGTAGAAATGGAGGATGACAAAGACATGTACGAGGCCATGCTCATGATGTCCAAATTGGTGGACATAATGTATGACACTTATGAGAAGATAAATAAAGATCAAAGAATGATGCTTCATCCACATCTTCCATTGCTTATGCATCTTCTTCACCACCTTCATCATCTTCACATCATTCGAATGAGGAGATAAAATAGAGTCTTCAAGAAGATAATGTTGAATCAAGGAGGCTACTACAAGAATATAAAGAAGAGAATTAGATATTACAGCTTTAGTTACGGGTCGCGAGAGAGGCCTTGGAGAAGTTTAAGTGCAATGAAGGCTTAGAGAAGCCATGATCACATATGTCCAAATCAAAAATTGGGGTAAACAATGGTGATTTATCTTCAGTTTAATCTTCACATGCTATTATTTCTTTTGGAAACATGGAGATATTCAGTATAGGAACTGGCATGAGACTCCTTACCAAAATGGGGTATAAGGGAAGACGAATTGGTGTCAATTCCCACGGCATAGCTCAGCCATTGGAGGTTGCGTAGAGACATCAATTCATAGGTTTGGGATACACTGAAGGATAGTGCTCAAAGGTGTTATAAGCTTCTAATGCATGGTTGGAACCATTGGGGAAATAAAATGATGGGAACACTTCACCATCATCCTATGACAGTGCACATTGCAAAGAAAGAGCTAAGGCAAGCTCTTATCACCATGATTGCACAAGAAACCAACAAGAAAGGTATAAGTCTCGGTATTATATTGTTCATTTTGATTACAAGCATGTCACTAAAAATGAAAATAGATCATGGAATCTAAAAAAACGTAGTTTTTGTGATTACATAACCATGTATTTGCTGAGTGCTGGAAAATAATGGAAACATGAAAGAGGATGAGGCGTGAAAGGCCTTCTCCACCACAAGAAAATAAGAAGGTAAAGCAAGTTTGGAGGAAGAAGACTCATTTCATTCAGTGCAATAGAAGTGGCCATCAAAGAGCCACATGTTGGAGGCTCCATCTAGAGCAGTGCCTAAAGGACAAAGCATTAGTGTATGACCTAGTTAAAACAATTGTTCGAAAAGCAAATGCACCACAGAGGGATGAATCATTCACTTTAATAAGTGAGAGATGGTTTTTCTAGGTGTGGTAGTGTTTCATGGCCTTATTTTTGTAAATCATATGTTTCAAATTAAAATTTAAAATTAATTATGTGTTTTCCATCACTTGTTAAGTGACAATGATGTTTTGGCCTTGTATTGATTGTTTGGGTATTGATCCCACCTTGATGTAAACTTGACCACAATGTATGTGTTATAAACTCGTGGAAAGTATGGGATTATTGGGTCATATTTTGTCATGTAATTAAGCATGTAATTTGTAAGAATTTTGTACTAGAGTTTTGCAAAGGATGCAGGTGTTGGTTCATCTCTTATGACTCCGAAGGACAAAGGTGAAGGAGAATGCAAGGTGACCTTTCAGGACACTTGTGATGCAGACAAGGCACAAAGAATTTTTAGATTATGTTCATGCTTTTGGTGGACCAAAATATCCTCAGTGGGGAGGATTGATCCAAGTGGCTCCATACACCCTCAAGAGACCAAGAGGGCTTAGAAATTGTCAAAATTTAGAGTGGTCAGATTGCTCTCGAACTAGGTGCAAATTGAAGATCTTGTCACCCGAATTCCAACGGTGTGAACGGATCTCCAATCCAAGCCCGTATGGAGAATTTAGAGAAAGTCAAATTTACAGTCAAATTTAGGCAGTGGGACAGGTTTAAGTGTCCCACAATTTCACCGTCAACTGGTAGGGAACCCAACACCCAATAAGCGAGAAAATTTTTTGGGTTCTTAAAATGCCCAATAACCTCCAGTTTCAAGAAAATTTAAAAATATACATGGTTTTAAGAAAACAAAAGAACAAAAATAATTATTAAAATAGGGTGGTGAGCCATGACCCCCGCCACCCCCCATCGCATCACATGTATTAAAATATTTTTTGGGTCGGCGGGACATGACCTCCACCAAACCCACGGTATAAACCATGGTTCAGTGGGTGGGCAGGTGATCTCCGGTGGACCCGACGCATGCTACCACCCGCACACCATATAAGGCCGAAGTCGGTGGGAGTTGAACCCACAGCCGGCAGACTGGCCCTGCCCACGTGCCGGCTCCACACAAACCAACAACCTACTAACCAAAAATTAATATGAACCAATACGCATATAAATATTTTTTAAGGGGCGGGATTTGACCCCCGACCCCTCTCTAACCAATTGCCGAAATTATCATTACGCCAGGTGGGTGCTCTTTGTAAAATCCACCGACCGAATCATATAAAACCAATTTTGCAGTGTGCCCAGGGGGAGAGACGGACAGGGATTTCAAGTTTAATATTTTTTTATTGTAGGTGGATTCGAGGGGCAGAACCTTTCCTAGAGAATCTTGAGGGGCATCAAAAAGATTCCTTGAGGTCCCAAATTTCCTTGAGTCATTTTTCAACAAATTTTGTGTCAATTTTACACCTCTCGGCGACATAAACTCAATTGCGATGTTCGTTTCAGTAGCAGGGCTTCCCATTTTTCAACCATTTTCCATATTGGAGTGACGATGTCATATTCTCAAGTGTGGACAGTCGATTTTATTCCTCTCGATGTCATGAATTCAATTATACAACTAGATTCAGCAGCTGAGCATCCACTTCTTCAGCCAAATTCAAGGGTTGAGGTATATGCATTATTAATTTCATGTGCTTCTTTTATCATTTTCTATGATATGTAATATGTTGTTTATATCCTTTCTTGATGTATGTTACGAGATCTCCATTTTTACCTCATGTGAGATGTATTTTCCATGGATTGTTATGATCCCTATGTAACTTTATTTAAGGGATCCTCATCGTCACCTTGTGTGAGAGTATGTCATGTTGATAGGAGGCCTATTGTGAGTGAGAGTTCCTGTAGTGGAACGTCTCGTGGAGAGACAAGCCACTCATGTTGAGGGCATATATCCTTGTATGACAGAAAACATAGTCCATATCATCATCACCATTTTCAACACTATATGAAGCGGCCTACCCCATTTTGATACTGGGCCTTGAGACGTAGCCCACACTGGGTGAACTCCATTATCAAATGTCTCGTGTTATTATGTTGCTGACTGTTGTCATGTTTCCTCTTGCTTAAGCATGCATATGTGTTATTTTAAAGATATTTTCAATGCAATTATAACCACATCACATAAGTAAAATATCATGGGTAAATCTGGTAGCTGACAGACCAAGATCACTAAGAGGAACATCCAACAACAAGAAACCAGCCCAATAATTCAACCTCATCTACTAGGTGGATTAGAATATGAACCTGAAAGTCCATGAAACTCATTGACAGTTCCTTCTCAAACATACAAACAATATCAACTATCTCTTGATGCCACCGTCGAATGCTAGCCACATGAATCTCCTTTGACGTGATCCAATGTACAAATGAAGATAATTTAGATATGGCACATCCTAGGTCTTGGGGGACGTCATGTTTCACACACCCATGCATGAAAAAAGGATAATGACACAAAAAAGTTATAAACACATGCATACAAAATTAGTTATGTTTGACGATTCCATGGGATAAAAAATATTATTATAACAAATAATAAAATCATGCTTTTGACATTATATGTACTCATAGCAGATTCAAATGGTCATGTGATTTCAACACTTACAAACGGTCTTCCACGGTGAATAAGCGTCATAGTGAAGACTCATATGAAGATGGCATCCTCACACCCATTATAACTTTCTTTGCCAACAAAAGATCATATTTTTTTAAAATCCATGGGACACGACCTTCTTTGAAATACCAATTACCAGGACCAACCTCTCATGTACTTTCTAATTGCCTTTGCCAATGTTTCTTTTTAGTTTTTGAAGTAATAAGAACTTTCCTAACAACCTATGTGTCATTTTGTTAACTTTATTATAGGTGCATTTTTTCCCATCTATGTGGGCATATGGACACCATTTTCGCACATAAAATGTCAATGATGGATACATGAAACAAGACTATGAAGTGGAAGTCGAGTTCGATAAATCTAGTCAAGCTATCTGCTGCGATCAAAACATAGTATGAGGGACATTAGGTTACATCAGAAAGATACAAGAAATCATTGAAGTGGAATTCTCTTCTTTCCAATGTGTTATTTTTAGGTGCAAGTGGTGAGACACCTTTGATCGGAATAATGTAAAGGAAGATCACGATTGCAGGATGATATGTATCAACTCTAGAAATATGTGGGATGAAGCTAAAGAACCTTATGTTTTCCAAAAACACTGCAGCTACGTGTTTTTTTACCCAGATGTGTTGGATAGAGATTGGTGGTTCGTATTGAGACATGACCCTAGATCAAAACACATTTTTAATAACAATAGTGTTATCATGCCAAGCGAGCTGGAAGATAATGAGGGTGATCATGAGAACAGAGAGTGATATAGTACATGTGTTATTTCATCATTTATAATATTTAAGATTGGTTTTTATAAAGAAGGAGACTTAACCTTATATGTAAGACTCATTTTTTTCCAAACATTATAATATGTATTTTGAATTAATTGATTTGCATTGTGTTAATGTTAAAATCATTTTACTTGATAATTTTCAATTATGTTGACCTCGAAAGCAATGCACTGTATCAAGTTTTTTTTTAATGTCAAATCCTAAAATAATATAGCTACTTGATTGCTTTAAATGGTTTTTCACTATATCATTACTTAAATAAATGCACCCTATTATATGTGTGTGGGTGTGTGTGTGTGTGTGTGTTTGTGTGTATGTGTGTGTGTGTGTGATATCTTCAAAATTTTAAAAATTGTATTAATTTATACTGTTATTTCTGGTATCTAAGATCATAATAAAATAATGATAATTCTAAAAATGAATTTATTTGCATTATTTCTTAAACTTTATTATGCTACAAAAATTCATATTATTCTACATTTATTATTTTACAATTATTTATATTCATACAAATTTACAATTACAGTAATTTAATAATATGTACGATACACATTTTACTTACGGTGGTTATGGTTCAAAATTGACAATTAATTTACAATTTTAATAAAATTGAATCATGACAATACGTAAAATTACAATTATAATTAAATTTCACAATACAATTACAATTACTATTAAAATTTTACAAATATTTTACATACAATTACAATTACAATTACAATTACTATTAAAATTTTACAAATATTTTACATACAATTACAATTACAATTACAATTACAATTTTACATAAAATTACAATTAAAATTAAAATTACAATCACTATACATACAATTACAATTACAATTTTACAATTTCACAATACAATTACAATTACAATTTTACAAATATTTTACATACAATTACAATTACAATTACAATTTTACAAATATTTTACATACAATTACAATTAGAATTACAAATTTACAAATTTTACAATTTTAATAAAATTGAATCATGAAAATACATACAATTATAATTACAATTTTACAATTTCACAATACAATTACAATTACAACTTTACAATTTTGGCATACATTTACAATTAAAATTAAAATTACAATTTTACAATTTTACATAAAATTACAATTTAAATTACAATTACAATCACGATACATACAATTACAATTACAACTACACATTTTTACAATTACCAATAAATAATATTTAATAAATATCACGATTTAATATTAAAAATAAACATCATGATCATGATAGCCATCATACAAACATCATATTCTAAAATACACATTCAAATTCGCTAATATCATCTAATCATCGTGATCATGATCATCTAACAAAACACAAGCATTGTATAACATCATCACAACACAAACATCAAATATACATCTCATGTTAAATAACTCATACCACATACACATCTATCTACAAGCACATTAAATGAACATATCTAACATGACTTAACAATATACACATCATGATGAACACCAACATGTAAATTAATTATGTTGATCTCGAAAGCAATGCACTCGTATCAAGTTTTTTTTTAATGTCAAATCCTAAAAATAATACAACTACTTGATTGCTTTAAATGGTTTTTCACTATATCATTACTTAAATAAATGCACCCTATATATGTATATATGTGTGTGTGTGTGTGTGTGTGTGTGAATGATATCTTCAAAATTTTTAAAAAATATATTAATGTATACTTTTATTTTCGGTATGTAAGATCATAACAAAATAACGATAATTATCAACATGATTTTATTTTCATTATTTTCTAAACTTTATTATGCTACAAAAATTCATATTATTCCAGATTTATTATTTTACAATTATTTATATTCATACAAATTTACATAATTTACAATTTTACAATTATAGTAATTTAAAATTACGTACGGTATTCATTTTACTTATGGTAGTTATGGTTTAAAATTGACAATTAATTTACAATTTTACAATTTTACAATCTTACAAATTTAGAAATTTTACAATTTTAATAAAATTGAATCATGAGAATACATAAAATTACAATATTACAATTTCAAAATATAATTACAATTACAATTACAATTTTACAAATATTTTACATAAAATTACAATTACAATTTTACAATTTCACAATGCAATTACAATTTTACAAATATTTTACATACA
Organism: Pinus albicaulis; assembly: GCA_034641835.2. Taxonomy (NCBI): domain Eukaryota; kingdom Viridiplantae; phylum Streptophyta; class Pinopsida; order Pinales; family Pinaceae; genus Pinus; species Pinus albicaulis. The sequence continues at coordinate 1,428,980,474 of CM076575.1, forward strand.
ATTACAATTAAAATTACAATAACAATCACGATACATACAATTACAATTACAATTACAATTACAATTACACAATTTTACAATTACCCATACATAATATTTAATAAATATCATGCTTTAATATTAAAAATAAACATCATGATCATGATAACCATCCTACAAACATCATATTCTAAAATACAGATTCAAATTCACAACATCATCTAATTATCGTGATCATGATCATATAACAAAACACAAGCATTGTATAACATCATCACAACACAAACATTAAATATACATCTCATGTCAAATAACTGCTATCACATACACATCTATCTACAAGCACATTAAATGAACATATCTAACATGACCTAACAATATACACATCATGATGAACACCAACATGTAAGTATACATCAACAAGAACATAAAATACACACACACACACACACACACACACACACACACACACACACACACACACACATATATATACATATATATGTGTGTGAGTGTAATGTCAAAAATATACAACTATAATAGGCTGCATATGAATGTCAAATATGCGGTGGTACTACATCAACACTATAACTAGTACTCGAGGATGAGGGCACATAGGTCCATGGGGACTCATACTCGGCCGAATATTTTCGCTCAGCCATGAGTTCCTGCTTTCGGTCAGATAGCTTGCTCAAGAGGTGTTTATTGATAAGATGGTGACCTCTCAGGAGGTGCTCGTTGATATGCTGCAACCTGCTTAGTGGATGGTGCTTGCTCAGGACCAGACGCCTTCTTAGTGTATGGTGATGGTTCAAGATCAGACGCCTTCTTAGTTGATGGTGTTTGCTCAGGACTAGGTGCCTGCTGAGATGGTTCTTGCTAAAAATATGAATTCTCCAGACTTGATGTTGGCTTCTCATCTCTGGTGCTAGGTGAAGGAAGAGGAGGTGGAGTACTAGAGTGATCACTCCCCTCATGATCATGATCATCCATTGAGCTACTCTGTCACACATCTCCATGGCACCTATCCCTCCTAGCAGACAATAGCCTGGAACCTCTGACGATATGACACATAAGGATCATCATATCACAGGGCATGTCTCTCTAGATCTCTCTGAGCGTATGATTAGCCTGGATCTCTCTGATCAAAACAGGGAAGACTCCCTCATCAGCTAGGAGTCTACAAAGTTGGTTGCCCAACTCCACCCTGAATCGGATGGCCGACCTACGCTGCATGTCCGCGGGTTTCTGCACCCAAGGAGGTATGTCACCCTGATCCGCAACCTCTACCATGTCCTCGTCATCTATAGGATTATCCGGTGGGGGTGGAATCATGTCCCCAACAAATGTGCCAATATCTAAAAAATATATAGTACACAACAATAATTAGATAATTTCATTAAACTATTTAAATAAAAAAAGTTAAAGAACGTGTTAGAATAAATTTTATTCTACTTAATTAAGACAATGAAATGAAACTATATTAATTTAAAGAAAACACTAATATTACCTCTAGCATCCGATGGCTCATCCTGTGTGAAGACTATGTTAGTACACCCTCGCCAATCCAAACCTGCGTAAGGACACAAAACCATCAGGAACATGTGATCATCAACAATGGCTATCAGCTCTAGTGCATCACTAGATATCTTCGTTAGATACTCAGAAAGGCCCCTCTTGGACATCATATCACCCCACATCTACATCCATACATGTAACATTGGCCTACAAGGTTAGTAGAAAAAATTTGGCCTCATCTCTGGAAACCTCTCAAGAATATAAACAAAATAACTCTGAAGAAAAAAGGAAGGTCAACCTCCCACGTGCTTGAGAAATACATCTATCTAATGTTATATGAAATTGTCACAAAAAAATGGCATACCATCTCACAAGTCATAGCATCTGGAATAAAGAATCAACATAAAACAAAAGAGGGCAACTAATGTGCTGCCAATCACTAGTATAATGTGCAATGGTTGTCAGTAGTAGTGATAGGTACCTTACCTCCTCTTGACCAAACGAAGAAATGCGTAAATGACCAACAGACACCTGAAAATTTGTAGGAGAAAGTATATTGTCCCTAATGTATCTATGAAGTTCACGGTGACTCCACCATAGGAAGATTGAACATCTAGGAACTAGGGAAAATCATGCCCTCTCCTAGATAGGCCCCGGTAATAAAATAAATTTCCTCCTTAGTGTCTTGGTACCAGCAGCAAGGACCAACCCAAAAACATCGGTGGACATCCCTCATGTGACCAATTGTCCTGTAACCCACTTTGTAGCCTCCTCGTAGAACTTGAGGAGGCCTACCTCCTTAATATCAACCCAGGTGGGTGTCATATCGGCGGTACCAAAGGAAACCTCTCTCCCATGCCTCCTTTGTTGTATCATGTTATAATTATCCTCCCTCTGCTCTTGTTGTTGCCTTTCCTCTCTCCATTGAAGCCACTGAATGATTCACATATTAAATACATCAACCTCCCTCATACATAAAAACTATTTTTTTTTATTAAATAACAAATGTATTTACAAATATATAAATATAAATTTTATCAAAGAAAAAAATATTCAGTGTGCCCAAAAAAATAGTCACACACTTCCACCGGTTCATACCCATCTATTTTACACCGCCCATGGTGCACATGAAAAAACTTCACGCACCGTGAAAACAGAAAATATTTTTTTGCGATGTGTTGACCAAACTATCTACCCCGGGGTGGTTGTTAAAGCACATGCACCACCTTACATAATGGCCAGTGTGTTCTAGTAAACAACTGCACCGTCGTACATAGTGTTATTTTTAAAATTTTTAAATTTTCAGTGCATCTGAAACCCACACACACCACATTATTTTATTTTTCTCGGTGCGCTTTTTCTCGGTATCACGCCAAAATTCCCGATGTGATTTTCGTTAACATAGTTCATTGTGCGACCTATAAATTTACAAAGAGAATCGTGAATAGTGCAAGCCGTATGGCTCGAACGCACCGCGCATAATTTTTTTTTTTTAACGGTGAATTTTAAGTCAATTTAAGAAATTAATCTGCTAAAATCTTAATTTGGGGAGAAACAAGTAGATTACCTACACATTTGCGCGTCGAGGAGGCATCTTTGCAATGGAATACTAAAAAACAAATTTTCCCACCGTTTTTCAAAATTTAAACTCCACACAGTGAGAAATGGACGATAACAATATGGGCAATGGCAGCACCGATGGCAGGGTGCCTCATAGAAGAAAAAATCACATTGGTGCTTGAAATATCTAGAGAAATGTAACAAGTAAAAATGATTTTCTTATAGCTGGTAATTATTTTAAATTAACCCTTTTTCGGTGTGCTCGATTATCAGACGCACCGGGCGATTGTATCAATGGTGCACCACACTTCTTTACATTGCGTTGGATTACTCAGACGCACTTGAGAAGATGAAACATTTCTAAATATATGCATGGGATCTAATAAGTGGGTAATATTAAGATGCTCCGAAAATGGGAGGTTATAAAACATAGATTTCCTTTTCAACCCAATGGGAAATTTCTCAACATATGTGTTGAAGAATTCTGGATCATCAAACATAGGATCCCCATTTGAATCGAACATTTCTACAAACTCCTTCTTCTTCTCTCTCTTATATGCTCTAAGCCATTCAGCTAGTGTCATTATTGCAGGCCTTTAGGTTCTCTCTCGTTTTCGATTGAAAGTGAATGTTTCTCTTCCGTAAGGATGTTATTCTGGGTGGAATACCCTGGATCCATCATACACTGGCTTTCGTAAGTCGTTGGACCATCTAGCTTTCAGAGAAGGTCCACAAAATTTACATCCATAATACCCTTTTTATAATACCTGCGAAATTATTGTATACAATATGCATGGCACGTTAAAGAATATCATGAATATGACACCAATTACAATGAATTATATTAATTTGTGAAATAATATTGTTACATATATAAAAAAATCAATAAACATGTAATTTACCATAGCAAACTCCTAAGCCTAGATAATCATGTGTCGTGTAAGCACATATGCCATAAAACCTAAAACTCCTCTCTCCTATGATGGGTCTTGATACATCATATACATTTATCCCATCCCATAATTCCTTCAATTCATCTACCAGTGGTTGTAATTAGACATCCTTATTCTTCACTTGTCTTCTACCAGGGAGTATGAGAGCCAACATAAGATGTTGATTAATCACGAACAAGCATGGGGGGATATTTTTATTGATCACTACTACATGCCAAATATAATGGTTGGTGTTTTGCAGGGAATATGGTTTGACGCTATCCATGGATATGCTAAGTCATAGACTTTGTACTTCATCCTTGAATTTTACAAGTAATGTATCCTCTATATGCTTCATGGTTATTGAATCTCTTGGGATTTGCATAATTCCCAACACACTTCTTTGTGATTCATGCCATCCCTACAATATATCTAATTCTTTTCTTTGAAAGAACCTTTGGATCATTGGGATTATAGGAATGTGCCTCAATATCTTAAAAGGAAGACCACGTGATTTACCCTTCTTTTTTTATTTATCATACCTATCATGCCCACATTTCAGACATATCTCTTTGTATGCATATTCTCCTCTATATAGAATACGATAATTTGGACATGCATGATATGATGTATACTCAACAGCCAACATTTTCAACAATTTCTTTGCCTCTTCGCAGCTATCGGGCAAGGCATTATCACTCACAAGAGCCTTATCTTTGAATAACCTATAGTTGGTGGACAATATTAAATGCACAATGCCAATAATTAGTAACATTCATAAAATTGACCATTTGTAATGTTGATTCGTGACAATATTTCTCAAAATATAAGGGACTTGATGGTAAATTACCTCAAAATTTCTGAGAAACATCCATTCAACAGACAAAAATTTGCTTTCAAGTTGTATAGTAACATTTTTGTCCCCAACTGGGTAGAATTTGACTGACCACCAGGTCCAAATAGAGGGGTGGTAGAAGCAAATTTAAAGCTTTCGAAAAATGTATCAGCGATATGAGCATCATACCCTAGTTTATCATCGTTCTGGAATGCATCTAACAACATTTTCTCCATGGCAGTCTCATCCCTTAAGTAATTAGCCATACCAACCTCTATTTGGTTGCCTCCATTTCCAGCTTGTGAAGAACTATTACTGATGTAGTCATTCCTAATTGGTGAATGTGGACATAGTGGGAATTGAATAGGTATTTGATTTAACCATACTTGGTATCGTTCCTCTCCTATTTTTTCTCTTAATTCAGCCTTCTCTCGATTTGGAATTGTTGTGGGCTGCAATGGAATATGGTAGGTAGGTTGCTCATCATCACTAGAACCCTAACAATTTCAAAAAAAAAAATTGACCATGATTAGTACAATATCGATGATATCAATTAATAAGCACGTCAATGCATGATTAATTGGTTTGACGTTGAAATAATTACATTATACCAAACAATTATTACCATCATTATTCCATGATTGTGGCTAGAAGATGCAATGTTACAATTTCCAGGGTGAAGAAGTTGTCCATTTTCATCTACCAACTGCGCTTTGCGGTACGCTGCTCTTGATAAGAGCTTCTGACATTTTGGAACTATTTGAATATTTTATGCATCTAAACTCAATTCTGAATCTGCATGAACCTGAAAATTTGTACACATTAATTTTATTCAGCTGATTGACATGGATAAAATAAATAAATTCAATTAGATAATGAAAATATAAATAAAATTTGAAGTAATTACATATGGAGATGGATAGGAAGAACTTTGCGATGGAATTTGAGAAATATTATGGAACGATCTGGATTTTGAATAATTGTCCATTTTATATAATTATGAGATTTTCTCCCTGCATTTGAGAAAAATAAACAATAAATTTTCATGTACATACCTAAAACTAATTTTGGTGCCTTAAAAAAAGAGTTATTGTTATCGGTGCTAATGTAATTTTAACCACACCGGTGCAGTTTTATTACCGAATGCACTGGTGCTGTTAGTTAACAAACGCACCGAATATGCGGGAAAAAAAAGGTGGAAATCTATTTTTTTAAAGTGAAAAAAAATGATAAACTGAAAAATGGGCAGCAAATGATTTTCAGAAATCTAATTTTATAAAAAATTCTTTAAATAGTAAAAGTTATTCATTGTTTAATTATTTTTGCAAAAAAAAACAGGGAGGGATTTGCACGAGAGACATACCTGCAACAAGAGAGCATTCTGGAGCAGAAAAATACTTTCAAAAATCGGCACTATTCATAGAATCATAATTTGAAACATTTGGTGATTCACACAAAAATCCTGTAGTATAGTAAAAATGTTAAATTTTACTGTAATAAATTTTTTTTTGGCAGTTTCTGTTAGATTTAATACATGCATAGTAAGAATTTTAAATTTTACTATGCATTTTACTAGTAAAATCATTTACAATCGCTATTCCTATTTATATTTAAAATTTAAAACAAAAAAACAAAAAAATCCATTCTTACGTTAAACCCTCGCTTCTTGTTCATGTGATTGCAAAAATTCACAATTAGGGCTTTAAATTTTAGATTTATAGATTTTTTATTACTATATATATTGGTTTATGACATCTAACCCATAGGACCACTTGTAGAGTCAGATCCCAATCCTTGTCAGCGCTTGCACGATTTGTTTTTAAAACATCTTTTGCTAATCGGTGTGCACTGTTTAAAATAGCGCATTGGTTCACACTTTTAGTATAACGCATTGGACGCGTATTGAAAAAAACCATTGTTTGATGAAAACAGATTTCTATTCATTTATGTTTATGTGAATCAGTGCTCTGGTATTAATATAATGCATAGGGTCTCCTATTGACACAGAGAACTATACAGTGTTTCTACTGTAGTGGCAGTGCATTTATAAGAACATATCGCACCGTTATCGGTGCTTAACTTGCAAAAGTCACACCGGGAATTTAATTTAGATAGACGCACCGTTATTTTAATTTTTTTTTTACCTGAAAATTATTATATTTATTTATAAAATATATTAATGAATGGTACGGGTTTTATATTGATAAAGAAATGGTTAACAAGAGTTCAACTAACAAAAACACTGATACTACCTCCAGAAAAGAAAAAAACATTAAGTTCTTTGTAAATTATTTAAAAAAATTATTATTTTTGAACTATATATAAGTTTAACTAATATTTATCTTTTAGTCTGTATTATGTAGAGCCACAAAATGATGAAGCTCAATAAGATTCTTTCTGATCTAAGACTATAAGAGCACAAAATATTGATGGAAAAATTGCAAAAGGATGAATCAGGTGAATGAAAAACTATTATCAATCCAATATGAGTTTATTTTTTGAATTTTAATTAATAATATACTTAAAAGTATTAGATAACATATTTCAAACAATTTATTAATTTAGATATGTTTAATGTTCTATAGGGACCAACGGTGACAAAAAGGAATTTTGTTCTAAGAAAAGAAAAGAAAATAGAACATGCAAATGAAAATGAACTTCTCCTTAGCTCATCTGGAGTGGTACTGGAAGTTAAAGAATGGGGGAAAAACTTTTACGAAACTTTCAGGGATCTAGTGGAACGAATGTATAGGCTTTCTTTCCACTTACAATATAAAAATCATTCCAATGATTCCAAGAACCAAATTTTATTTAAAATACAGGCAGAGTTTCCAGAGAATTGGTCAATGAGACATGTCAGAATTTTAATAGAAAAATTGTGCAACAAAAAAAATAAGGATTAAAAAAGTGATATTCACTTAATTTTTTTTATAGAATTATATGTATATATTACTACAAATCAATCATTTCTAAATATCACTTTTGTTATATTTAGTTTTCATATATCAATCTAAAAATTATATAGTTTATTGTCATGTTACTTTTTTAGGAAGATTATGAAAATCTCAAAGGATGAATGAGCTAACATCAGAAATATGCTAGTAAGAATGTCCAAAAAGGTGTGCAAGGAGCCATGGACATAATTGCATCTCATGAGGAGCCATCTCAACAACAACGTGCTTCAAATGTAATATGTAATCATTGAATTTTTCAATTAGGTACAATAAATAAATAAATTAGCATTAAATATTAATTTTCAAGTATTTTCTTGCAGAAAAGAAAAGAAAATGGAACCCATTCAACACATAAAATAGGACGAAAATGAGGAAAAGGGTTGATATCTGAGTTTGTGAGTAATTGTTACTTCCTTATAACAACTTAACTAGATTTCATTTTTGTATATTTTAAGTTTTTTTTTATGACAATCATCATTGAATGTCTTCAAACATCTACTAACATACAAAGAAGAAACATCAGAAGAATTGATTGACATTGGGTTAAATATAGGTTGTCAGTATATGTTGGCATATTAAAAAATAATTGTGGAATGCGTAAGTGTCTATATTGTTTTACTTAGCTCCGTCTATAATTAATAGAACAAAAAAATCTTTTATATTAAATCTATGATTTGTTATGGGGTGTAAAACTTGCAGGAAACAAAGTATGGAACTGCGTTGACAAATGAATTGTTGAAAGAAGGGATGAAATTTGGTTTTGAAAGAATGTGTATAGTTCACGAGCCAATTATTGTGGGTACATTTCTTTTCAATTTACATTGATGTATATTATTTAATATTTCAATTTTAATTATTCTCACCAATATAGATACACTAATTACACTTAATTTTTATGTTTGTAGATGGAACTCGAAGAAGAAGAAAAAAATCAACACAATCAACAAAAAATTTCTCCAAATAACCCAATTCATGGATGTAGCTCGAGCAATGACAAAAATTCCTGATCAATATGTTTGGATATCAAAGCATGGAAGTATTTTTTTAAATATTTTTCTGTGAAATCATAGATTTTGTTTAATGTAATGGACATAGTGTCCCAATTGAAAGACAAAGGGCTAAAAACAACTATCCCATTTTATATGACAAAGAGTCCCTTATTCATATATATATAATAAAATATGTTTTAATTTATTTTATTGTGTTCTCCATTGTCGATGTGAAATGTTACACCATTGATTAAATATATGGATGATTAAATATTATAATGAAGAGATGCAAAATCATAACAAATTCATCCAAACATCACATTCAAATGCACTAATAAAAATTTAATTGATATGAATATTGTTTAAGATATGTGTCGACTTTTGATGAATCATGAATTTTAAAAAATCATAATAATTTCATTGTCAGAAGTTGATGTTTCTAAAAAATATAAAATGAACACATGTGCGTGTGTATGATACTACGCACTGGTGCATTGATATGACCTATGAGCACCTCACCAAATACCAATACCAATTAGAATGACTGGTGTGTGTCACCAACAAATACAAACTGGGTGGATAGGCGTTGCATGCACTGTTATGATTTTCCTTTAATGTGTCAGTGTGTTTTTACACCTTAATGGCCCGAGGCATGTTCACAACCCATACGCATCGGGCAGATAGAAGGTTCATGCAACGGTGCATTCGTATTTTTAATGCACTAGTATTTTTTGTATTAAATGCCTTGGTGATTTACAACTATAATCTGAAGAACACTGGTGCATGGACCTTCTATTGGCCCAGTGTGTACTTTTTTGTGACACAAACTGGGAAGTTGCTTATGTAAATGCCCTAGGGCTTTAGAAATTTGTTTTCCATCCTGGTTCTTGGTATGTTTTACAATGACGGTGTGTATCATTTAAAATGCACCAGTGCTTTCACACATGAATCACATACAGATAAGAAAAACATCCGCGAAAACCTCCAGCCGCCCAGTTTTTTTTAGTTGTCTTGAAGTTCTGTTAGTAGCTCCGTCAAAACCTCCGTTACCAAAAATGAATGTTGTAGCAATTTTTTTTTTTACAATTTTGGCCAATTTTATAACACTAAAAACCTCCTTTATAACCTCCGCTAGAGGGTCTTTTCCTTGTAGTGGAAACAATAGCCACCAAGGGCCTTGAGGTGTCAAAAAATCAATGGTGGGAGTATTCCCATCATTTCCTACCAACCTCTCATTGCTCCTCCATCTCAAGAACAAGATTTTTTCTTTTAAACCCTACTTTCTATCACCTCTGTAAATTTCTGAAATACATAGGGTTCCTTCACTCCATTATCCAAGGCCACACCCCTTCTTCACTAACCTATAATCATCCTAACATCACCCTAAGACTGCCTCAAACTCTCCCCCATCACTCATGTGGAACTAGAAGCCTAAAATAGGAAGAGAAAGAGTTGCTATAGGAAAAATAAACTTCCTATAGCAAGCACTGTGTAAGCACTAGAAAAGACCTGAAGATGGTTATGACCAATCATGGAGACCAAGAAGAATTATGAGATGAATCTGAATCTAGAAATGGCATTACAAGAAGGATCCTCATTCAACAAAAATTCACTTGAATTCATAGCAAGATACGTGCACACACATCAAACAAATCAAGTAAAATGCCTCAAAAGGAAAGAAGACATGACAAAGAATCAAGCAGCAATATAGACGTAGTGATGCAACTCCAGCTCCAACTCCAGCATGCAACATCCTACAAAAACTAAAAAAGGAGGTAAGGCTTAGGTATGGAACTCCCTCACACTCTCCTTATGCATAAGTGAGTAAATGAATGAATGTCGAAGAGGGGGAACTTTAATAAGATGAAGATGTCCAGTTTACTTGGCCACACTCGACCAGTTAAACAAAAAGTGAATGGTGGAGTCCTCCTGAAATGTTTACCTATCAAATCAGTTGAAGTACGATCACCATGAGTGGGTGTTTATTACGAGAGAGAATAGAATGTTATCATTGAGTGGGACCAATGGTGAAAATGATGAAAAATCATGTAAGCGACAGGTCAGTACAGCGCTTCATGCCAACTCGAAATAGCATAAAAGGTACCTGAGTGCACTTCCCCTCACACATTTGGCCATTTGAAGATCGATTTAAGAGAGGTAAAATCTTGCAAGCCACTAGGGAGCTTCAAATCATCGACCCTCTTCTGTTAGAGAAGAGTGCTACAAGAAATCATGTAACTGCTACAAGAATTCATGTAACTGCTACAAGAATTCATGTAACTACTACAGGAAAGTATTAACAGCTACAAGAAGAGCCGAGGGGTTCCATAGAAGGAAATTTGAGGTATATGTGTGCAACTAAAGACCTAATTGGTTTAGGAAACTCCCATTATTCAACTCAGAGCATCAGTTTTAAAAGTAAGTTTTCATTACCTCACATATCCCTCAAAATTTCACACAATTTCTCTTACAAAGTTGTAGCTTGTGGTCATAAAATTGTGAAGTTGGAGAGTCTCTGTGAAGGGAAAAAAGAATCAATATATAGAGTTGGAGTGATAAGAAATTTTTGTGGCCCTATGCTACCATTTAATTGAACATCTAAGGCCACAAAAAAAAACACATTCCCTACACCTAGTCAAAGGCAACAAGAGAATTTGGGGGGTGGGTTCATCATGAGAGAACCTATAGACACTGGAATGATTCATTTGCATCTTCCTATAGAAAAAATCTTTAGGAGACATCAATGGTTAGGCTTATTTGAATTATTAAAAGGATATGATGATCAATTTCCCTTTTAGTTTGTTATGGCTTTGAATTCCCAATGACATGTTAGTGCCACAACTGTAACAATATAGTTAGCAATTACCATCAGTACTGAAGTGATTACCAGAGTAACCACATTGCCCCTAGGAATAAAATGGAATAGGGCATACAAAGTCACTAGTGCCGCTGCAAAGAAGAATTTATTTAGGTCCAGGGAGAGACTTGTGGAAGATAAAAATGGAGTTACGAGGGAAATTTTTACATACTGATGGGATGAGGTAGCCTTTAACATCTTAAGATACATCTCCTGTGAAGGCAGAATAAGTGTTGTGTATGGTTATCATTTAAGGCTATTTCATGAGCTCAGATACCAAGAAAAGTTTCCTCTTGATGAAATATTGATTGTACCTTACTTCCTCCTCCATTCCATCAGAGACATGAGACAAAAATTCAGAGAAGGGAAACATCAACACTTAGCCCATCATGGACTTATTAAGTTGATAGTGGAAGATTCCCTAAACCACTTAATAATTATTGTCCCATGGTCCAAATTCAGATGTATGGATAGGGAGTTACTCGTAGAAACTCACATTACTCCTGAGTAAACCCCTGTATCTAGCATTGGGGGTAGAGACTCCTGATCATAGGAAGAAGAAGAGGCTGAGAGGACAGTAGAAATGGAAACAAATGAAGAAAAATAAGAATAGGTAGAAGAATAAATAGAATAATATGATAAGGGAGAGGAGGAAGAGTAGTTATGAGATGATTCCCTATGTCTTAAATAGACCAATGTACCAATGGAAACTAAGATATCCCCCCAGCAGACTAGTCTGTCACCGGGGAACATTGAAGATGAGGTTGATTCCACTTTAACCACCTTGAGAACTCCTATGAAATTCCAAGAAGAAAACTCTCTACTTTAAAAGAAGAAAAAAAATAGAATAAGTTAGGGTAGACCCCATAATCCCACAAAAAGTTCCAATCACCATTGAGGGGTCCTAAAGTAAAAAAGAGGAGATAGGGCCAAATGAGGGAAATATTGAGGAGGTCACCTCTCCAAAGCCAAAATTAATGCTCCCATATTCTATGTAAGGAAATACACCACCAGGGAATCACCTTTCAAGCAACCAAAAGCACCCACTGAAAGCCAAAAATAAGGAGAGAGAATGATACAGGAAAATAAGAGCCTGCTACGAGAAAAACAAACCATGCTATAGGAACCTCAGAAGATGCTACGAGAAGATAAGTATGGGTAGCAGGAAGAGAAGAGGGCACATATTGAAGGGAAGAGTTCATAAATGGAAGTAAAAAATATGCAAGAGGGGATAGAAGTTTAACACCAAATCCAAAATATAGTAGCCTCCTCACAAATACTTGGAAAATAAATCACAATATTTCAGGAACCTACCCCATGACCTAATTTGGGATCTTGTTATAATATTATTGAGAGAGGAAGGGTGATCCCTGAGAAAATCACAATCCCCCTCCTATATGATCTAGAAAGAGAAAGATGGCGCACCCACATGTGGATGAAAATATACAAATAAAAGGATGTTTGGGATGTGGGGTTGATGGGAGAAAGGGCCCTGGAATGAGAAAATATGTGGTTGATGCAAGGATCATAGAAGTTATGGTGAAAGAGAAATTTCAAGCAACACAAGAAGAAAACATTAGGTTGTAGGGGAAGCTATACGAAAAGGACAACCATATTTCCATCATGGACAACCTTCTCAAAGAGGCCATGTAGTATATACAACCTTCAAAATCCTATGCAGTCTACCTAAAAGAGAAAAGGGTACAATTCCAAATCAAAACCTTAGTTCAACATGGCTCCCTATCCTTTCAAAGCTATATATATTTCACTGATTTCTTCACACAGTATATTGTAGGAGAGGGGGCTAGGATGGCATAATTCTACATGCACAATCTCATTTTAGCTTATATGAATAATTAGGACCCAAATTCTAGGTTGTGGAATATGCAATTAATGGCTCTAGCATCCTGGCTAACACATGAAGAAGAGATAAAAGCAAAGACTAAAAGAGTCATGATAAGACAAGAAAGAGAACTTCAATAGATCATATCAGAACTAATAATCTCTAAGGGGCTCATTAGTAATCATCAATTTATTTCAAATGATGATGTGCTAGAACCTAGATACATCGAGACACAAGGTCATGCCATTGCTCACTTTGATGATATATCTAGGTTGTTAGGATTTCAAAAACATTTGTAGGTGTTACACTAATTTTTGGTCATATAACCATTTAAAAGTAGATGGATTGAAGTACACCATGTAAGACCAATTTTACCATAGTAAAATTTATTTCACTATAAGAAATAATTTAATAAACCATATTTTATTAAGTTATTTATGGTTCAAACAGGAAACCCCATGAGGAATAATTAAATAAATCCTTATTTATTTGATTTTCCTCTAGGAATAATTAATTAAACCACTATTTAAATAATATTCCTGGTCATATTTAACCCAAATTATGAGAAATAATTAGATAAATCATTATTTATCTTATTATTCTCTAGGAATAATTAATTAAATCAATATTTAATTAATATTCATAGTTAAATCTGACTAAATCACCTAGAAATAATTAAACAAATAATTATTTGTTAAGTTATTACTTAACCCCATTCTTGAAATGATAAACAAATCATTTATTTTTTTATTATTTCTAAATAAATGGATTTAACCAATTTAAATTATTTTTCCCTCCAACAAAATATAATAAAATATTCCAAGTAGTTAGATCTAGATCTTGGTTAATAATATTTTATTATTCGCCATTATCGAGGATAAATCAATATTTTGTTATAAATATGATGGTTTTACATTCATTATTCACTTTGATCCTTTTTTAATAGTCATACTTGGATCACTTTCATTATTATTTTTCTTCTTGAGCTCCCAGAGAGTTCAACACGTCTTGGTTTTTCTACACCATTGAGAGAGAGAAACTTCTGGATCGGAAGTATTGAGGATAGCCAATAACCCATCCCATTGAGGGGGACTGGTAACATAATTATTTAATCCCTTCCCAGGTGTTAATACATATAATTATTTATATATCTTGTCTTGTCCATTAGATATTTGGAGAAACTTTTATTTTATTTTTACTGTTTAGTTGCTTTTACTGCATAGATCTAGGTTTTTGATGCATTTGTTTCAACTATCTATTGCAGATCTAAGGAAGTTAAGCAACCATATTTTTTGTTAGGTTTTTTTTTCACAGCTAAAGCGATATCTTTTCGTACACTTGTGTTAAGAATTTAGGCTAACAGTTGGTGACTCCGCTGGGTTTTATTCATATTCCCGCGTGAACAGGTGCTTCAGTAACTAGGGTTTTTGTTCAGCTATTTTTAGTCTCTTAATGTTTTTTTTCACCTTTTATGCCCTAAAAAAGTAAAAATTCTAACTTCTAGGTGTTTTCCCACGTTTTCCACTGGTAACAGGCATTAATCATGCCAGAGATAGAAATTTTTCCTGCAACCTACCACCCGAGGATCCCGACTCTGAAGCTCATACTTTTTAGCCTAGAACATGTGAGTTCAAGATCAGGTCACACTTGTTGGGCTAGAAACTGCGATTTAAACATCTAACAGGTCAGTACCTGTGAGCTGCAGCTTTTGTGGGATTTTTCCTGTAACTGTCAGGGTTTTCCGCAAGCACTGTTCAGAGTTGTTTGACCTCTATCTCAGCCCATCTTAGGCATTTATATGTTCAGTTTGTATCCTTGAAGTAGGACCAAGCCCCTTATGGTTTTATTACACTTCGACCTTTTTAAGAGGGGTTTAGCTGAGTAGGTAGTCTAAGATTTTGCAGTGCTTTCAGCCATTGTTTAGGGCCTGATCTATCCTTTTTCAGATCCTTTTATATCAGTTATTATTCCCTCCAAAACCCCCACTTGAGTTTTTTTTGTTTTCTCCCTTAGGGTTCCCCTTGTTTCCCTTAGGGTTTTAACCTTTCCCATTCCATTTTGCAGCAGTTTTCCCCCTAGTTTCTTGTTGTTTTCTACACCTTTTCTAGCAGATTTGAGTCATTAGATCCTTGTCCCTTAGACCTTATATATTTTGTTTTTCCTGTGTGTTTTGAGTCAATTTTTCCCACCTCTTAGATTAGTTGTTTGGGAAGCCTTTTGTTGGGTTGAATTTATGCATCTTTAACTGTTTATTTTACTGTCATTTTAGTTTTATTTACAGTTATTCAAAATTTTTTCTTTTTATTTATACAACTGTCTAGGCTTAGTTAAAATTAAAACATGACTGACACATATGCACATATAAAGCAAATAGAGCTTGGTTTACACTACTAAGCCAAGACATAAACATCGTAATTAATTTATCTACCCCTCTGAGCCTTTGTTTATCATTCTTCCATCTTTTCGTGTCATTTGTGTCTTGCCATCATTACGCCACCAAGGCATTTATCCTAGAGACTCCAAGGCCTTCATCCTCAGTTCCATTTGGAAGACTTATTGAAAAGAGTAGAATCCGAGTTAGTCCTCTGCCGAGTCGCCATACCGGCTCTAATTCTAGTTCATCAGGTCATCCCTATGATTCCAAACTCGGTTCTCCTCCACCTCATTCTTTCACCATGTCATGCGCCAATGCAGGTGTTGGTCCTCAAGCTGGTGCTAGCCTAGGCCCTAATCTTGGAGATGCTACTAGTGGAACCACTACCGAAACCATTCTGGCTACTCCTTTGCTGACTTTTATGGAAGGTTTAAGCCTAACCAATTTCAGCCAGTTAATTAATGACCCTATACTCCACAATCTAGGTTGGCCTATTATGCAAACTAAGCTTCCTTCGAACATACGTAAGTTCAAAGGAAACACTAGAGATGACCCTACTAATCACGTCTACTCCTTTCACATGTTGTATTTGTCCAATTCTATCACTGATGACTCCATTCGTCTTCGGTTATGCCAACATATGCTCACTGGAGAAGCTAAAAAGTGGTATATCGACCAGACCGCTACCTCACATTCCACTTTTGTGACTCTTGTTAAAGCATTTTTGTCCTATTTCCAGCTACCTCTCTGATATGATGTGGGTACCGATTTTTTTACTACTTTCCGTCAAACTTCTACCACCTACCTTTCTAACCATGTCCATGAATGGCATAGAAGGAGGAGCTTATGTCGAGCTCCTACATTCGACAACCATGTCCATATGGATTGGTTTCTCATAATTCTTTTTCCTTCTATTGGTAAATATGTCACATATCAAATTCCTTAGACTGAGGAAGAAGCTCTCCAAGTCATGTTAAAATATGACTTTATCTACGCTCAATCTGGTTATATTTACACCATATTATTGGATCTTCCTAGACATGGTGGTGCCAATGCACAGAGGGAATATCATGTCGCTGACAGTATCATTGGATATCTTTCACATCTGTATACTCATCCTCCCATGGGTAATGCTTTCCCTTAGGGAGGGGCTAGCTCCTCTAGCACTTATCCCCCTCCTAGCATCATGTATCGAGGACAAAGCACATGTTACGCATTTTCCCAATTGAAACAACCAATGTTAGGGCCAGTTGTTGCTCAACTTGTTTACCCTAATGTTTTTCAACCTCCTTTCTATCCTTATCCACAGCTCAGTGCTCCAGCCCCTCCGGCATCATCACCCTAGCCTCTCGTGCCTTCTCAACCTCTACCACACTAGCCACCTCTGCCTCATATTCAGGTGTATGCATAGCAGAGTGCGACTAATCCTCCTTATTCCAGGAAAATGGGAAAGGAAACCAAAATAATCAACGCATGGTAACCAAGGGAACTAAGGGAACCAAACAAACACACCCCAAGGGAACTAGCCTAACACTAACAACCAGCGACAGGGTGATCAATCCAAGAAGAATAGGCCTCTTCGCACGAACAAGCCTTTTTCTTGTTGTGTTGTCCATGGCTATTATACTCATTATTGTCCCCTTTTACCCCAGATGTCCCAGTTGTGGGATGTGAAAGTAGCATCTAGAGGACAACAAGCCACTACTTCGGCTCCTTCAAATCATGCACCAACTCAATGAGTTGTGTTCACAAATCCTTTCCCTCAACAACGATATGTGGTTTCCCAATTCCTTCATGGTCAGGTCATCCCTCAGCCTTCATATTCTGGTACCCATGAATACCTGATTCTCGTGATGAATTCTAACGAGGAAAATATTGTTGATGTCAACCTTCAGACTCGGTCACACTGATATGACAAGCCACCTGCTACGTCTGAAACTAAGTCCCAAACCAAAGTTTCCACAAATTCCATTTCGAAAAAAAATGCTCCCTTATAGATCCATCAGCCATGGGCAGAGGTTATTTCGAAGATCCCCAAAGGGCCATTACGCTGAAATGTTGCTTCTGCCAAAGCCACCCACACTTACAGCATAGTAGATGACTTTGCACAATCTCTTACTACCATGTCAACACTAGAACTCCTCCAATCATCCCCTTCACAACATAAAGCTCTACTATCTTCTTTGGGTGTTGTGGATCCTTCAGATAATCGTTTTATTGTATTTGATGTCGACAAGTCAGAACATCCCCCCTTACCTTAATTTTTCACCTTCCAAATACCAGTCAAGATTCGTAATGCCCATGTCTCACAATGTATCATTGACGAGGGCATTGTTGAAAAAGATGTCCACCTCATTTTGGAATAAACTTGGATGCTGACATTTATCCACCATCCCCTTGCATGCACAAGGATGATCACCCCTTCCTCGGCCACTTAACAGACCTGATTATTCACCATCACTCTTATGGGCAAGATTGTTTATGTAACCTTCTGAAATCCTTATGTTATGCCTTGAATTCTTCTAATATCATACTACGTCTGTCTCAGTGTGGATATTTGATTTAATGTGAAAAAAGACCACTTTGCATTGCTGCTGTGTCCCTCATAAATAATACTAATATCTTCAGATATGCAGTTAGATGATCAAGACAAATGTTGAAAAAATATAGATCTATGCGTTAGAAGACATTAAACAGTAGAAAAATAATATTTACTCCATAGATCCAATAGACAAGACAAGAATATATCCAATGAATTTTTTATTAATGGCAGCTGGGAGGAAAACACAAGAGGGTGTTCCCCGTTCTCCTCAATGAGATGGGTTCTTGTAAGTCCTCAGCACTTCAGATTTAGAATTCCTCTCTCTTGATGGTGTAGAAAACTCAGACAAAAATGTAAAAATATGGCTATAATGGTGGATCAATAGCCAAACCAAGAGTTGAGATCCAGAGTGATCTTTAGGAAACCAAAAGGTGACAAATGAATGGGAAAACTCTTCTATTTATAACAAAATACTGAGTTATTCTAGATATTAGTGCATAATTAAAATATTATTAACCAAATCAAGATCCAAATTTTATGGAATATTTTATTATATTTGCTGGAGGGAAAAAGAATTTGACTTGAGTCAAATCCCCTTATTTGTAAATAATAAATAAATAAATGATGTATTTATCATTTTAAGGATGTGATTAAAAAGTAATAAATAAATAAATGATTTATTTATCATTTTAAGGATATGGTCATGTAATAACCAAATAAATAATGATTTATTTAATTATTTAAGGCAAATTTAGTCATATTTAGCAAACAATATTATTTAAGTAATGTTTAAATAATTATTCTTAGAAAATAATAAGATAAATGATGATTTATCTAATTAAATTCCTTGTTTTGGGTTAAATATAACCAGGAATATTAAATAAACTACTGTTTAACTAATTATTCCTTGAGGAAAATCAAACAAATATGGATTTATTTAATGTTTCCCCATTTGTTTTCCTGTTTAGACCATAAACAACTTAATAAAGGTGGTATACTAAGTTATTTTTCATAGTGAATGTGATTTTTCTTGGGGTAAAATTGGTCTTACTTGGTGTACTTGGGTCCATCTAATAACAATGGATTAGATGACCAAAAAATGGTGTAAAAGATTGCCACCCAGCGTGCAAGCGTTAGGGGCTAATCGTATGACCGAAGTACGTTGTAAGAACTTAATCACTAGACAACAATGGGGAAGTTAAAGAGAGAGGATTGTAAGGTAGACCAAAGTGATGAAAGAACTAGACCCTTAGGATGTGACTTGCAGGTGTGACAAGTCTTTTTGATAAGTGAGTACCTGCCATAGGTGGCGGGGGAGGCATACCTATGCCCACCAAGGCAATAGTACAAACAATAAGGCGTCCGTAAAACCAAGAGATGGCATAATGATGGCATAAACATGAGCCAGATAAATAACACAATAATGAATCCCACATATATATTTTTTCTTGGAATCCCACATATATATTTTTTCTTGGAATAACGGCCAAGACTTGTACAATGATATCTGAGTACATGAGATATAAATGCAACCCAGATTCCCCTGAAAACAGTAAAGGGCTCTAAAAATCTGACTGATACATGCAAACAAAAAGGTGCTACAAGCAGCTGAGGCCAACATCATCAAATGTATGGAGCTACATCGAAAGCTATAATGAAGAGGTCATCCGAGTGTGTGGGGGGCTACCTGTAGGGCCACCCCCTCATGAGGGCTGAGACATCTCACACACACCCGGGAATCATTGATGTCAGTTGATGCATCGCTAAACCATCAAGTATACAGATCTCGATCATGGTGAAAGGAGCTGGAGCTGAGAAGCAATCAAGTCAAAGGGCAATAAGGAGTCCCTTTTCCTGATCTGAGGCACCGAACAAGAGTGGAAGCTGGAACCAAGTTACACCTACCCTCTAGACCTGTCTTCTGGAATGAATGAGCTGATGGCGACAGAAGGAGGTCCGCCATAGGTGAGGCAATAATGGATCCTCAACTAAGGCACAAGAGAAAAAAGTAGAATGAATGACAGACTGACACTAATGATGATGATGAAATGGGGGGAAATGAGTGGCGAATAGATGACTTCCCTTGTTAGAGCATAAATAACATGGATGACCTGGTAGCGAATGACACAATATCATGAGGGATAGGGGACAGTGGGACTGAAGGCCATAATGAGCGACATGAGAGAGAGACCAAGAAATGAAGGATGGAGGACTATAGCAGGGTGTGGAGGGACTCGGGATAGACTCCATGAAAGCAATGATGACTCAACTCAGATGCTCTAAACAAGGGTGACTCAATGATGCTGCCACACAGGAAAAGGGTTCAATGGGGACCATAAAAGCATGATTACAAGATGGTAACTCATGACGAAAGTCAACACGAGCGTGAACAAGTATGGAGGCAACATGGTGCCCCTAGTATGAGTGTTGCAAGTGAAGAAATTTTATTTTGAGGAAGGGTGAAGTGGCGCTTCATGGGAAAATGTGTCCCGGTGAAGTATCAAATCACTAAAAACTAATAGATACCCATTTGAGGACTCAGTGAGAGCTTTCCAATAGTTTGGAATGTTTAGTAAATGGAGCTATGGTTGGATCGCAGCAGGCGAAAGAAAAAATAGGGATTTCTCTTTTAATAAGGCATTTTCCCTCCAAATTCATTCATTTTCATGTGGAGATGTGGTGAATGTAGAGAGGAGATAAGGTCCTAAATATTGCGGCAATTGTAGTGGACAAATAGACCATTGGAATCGAGATCCGTCAGTTGCAGGTAAGATGCCTAACCCTACTCTTTCTTTTCAGTGGATTAAAAGTTTATATTAGTTCCCTAGGGCTCAAGAACAACTCCCCACTCCTCCTCACGGCCGGGTCACACTTTTTGGGGAAAAAAGTGCGACCTGTCCTAGGTTTGGGCCTGAAAAGTGCGACCTAGAAAGGAGGGGTGTTTTTGTGCTGTTTTTTGGCTGAGAACTAGGATTTTGTGACGAGAAGCGGTATTTCCTATATATATACTGACAAATACCATTCTTTTGTGAAGATATAGAAAATTTACGGATTAACTGGAGAGAGAGAGACCTAGGCGCATTACGGTCGGAGATTCGGGAGGATCAGGGTGTCCGCAGTGCTTTGGCCAGGTTTGGGGTTCTGAAGTTTGTGGAGAACCCTTTGATGAGAGATGGGGAACACTTATTGGCCTGGATTGTCAGCTATTGGGACTCAAACCATGAGGTTTTTATAGTGCAGGGGCACCAGATTGAGTTGACGGTCCAGGATATATATTTCCTGACTGTTCTCCCCCCACTTGGGATGGTAGGGAATACTCATCCAGTATTACCGTGTGGGTGGAATATCATAGAGTTTTTAGAGTGCCATTGTCGGCCAAGTCTCCAAGTCAAGGGGACTTGGATACCTATCAAGGATTTGGAGAGGTTAGAGACCCGTGTTGTGGACACAGCGGTTCTACAAATCCTGGGCAACCAGGCACTCCATCACATCACGAGGGGGGAAAATGATGCTTGTGGAGAGTGTTTTGAGTGGTACCTACTATGGGTGGGCCCAGATGATGTTGTCGTCATTGAAACGACAGTTGTCACTATGTAAGCGACAAGTGAACCATAACTGTGCATATGGTACAATTTTTTTCTCTTT
Organism: Pinus albicaulis; assembly: GCA_034641835.2. NCBI lineage: Eukaryota > Viridiplantae > Streptophyta > Pinopsida > Pinales > Pinaceae > Pinus > Pinus albicaulis. Next base: position 1,429,002,502 of record CM076575.1, read on the forward strand.
CTTCTTTGAGAAGATATCGACACTTTGACCTCACATACAACTCCCAGATGGGGGCCTGAGAGAGCCTATGATGCACCAGTGGGGGTGACTACTGTGCAGAGGAGAAGGTGGAGCAGTTGGATGGGTGTTCCATCCTGATTTATTTGATCATTGGGATCATATGCCATTTTATATAGAAGACTATCCCTATAGTGGGATGAGTTATTATGGGGACTCAGATCTGCCACTACCCCCTAGTCGTATATGGGGACCCAATGGTAAGTGAAAAATTGCTAATATTTTATGTTCATGTAAAGTTTCTAGAATATTATATGTGGTACTGCTTCTTTTACTTTTGGTATGTAGATACAGCACCGGTAAAACCAACCAGGTTCATGGGACGACCTGCAGTATCGGGGGTCGTAGGATCTAATGGAGCGAGGGCACAGCACAATGAGGATGCAACAACCCTTCTAGCGAATATCCGTCATAGGTGTGAGAGGCTTCTAATCGTTGTTTTGGAATGCGACTGAAAAGACTTAGATGACCAATACATAGAGCCATGTATTGGTTTACCCTCAGACTGGCAAGGGGTCATGCGGCGCATGGCGATGGCCTGATAGGGCATGCATGATCTACGAGCTGCAGGGGCAGAGCCATTAGCTTGGGACCCTCCAGATAGTGATTAGTGTGTAGGGGCATGCGGTTCCCCCAGTTTTGAGTTTTTGTAACATGCTATGGGCATGTCATATGTATCAGAGTTGATGAACTATAAAACATTTTATACAACACATACTATGGATATGCATCATTTTGATATTTTTATGTTATTGTCTTGTGTTAAATGTATGTGTTAAATGCCAATCCATAACGTGGTTTTCAATTCTATCTACTTAATGATTTTGTGCTCTAGGTATATGACTGAAAGTAATGATTTCAAATTCACGCATCAAAAGCTTAACTCGTGAATATCTTCTGAAAAGGATAGGATTATGCACATGATATACACCATTTAATTTCATGAGAAGAAGCAGGGAATATTAACGAACATGAAGGTGGAGGATGCAATGTGAAAGGGCATAAGCTAATAAACCTTGTACAGCATCATATTCGGCCTGATTATTGGTAGAAGTACCAATGCATACACCATTCGAAATAAAAAGCACATGCAAAGGGGTAAAAATGGCCCAACCTGCCGAGGCTAAATTTCAGGAGTAGTGACTTGCACCATCGGTGAAACCGATATAAGGTGTTGACGGGGTGTCCCTTTTAAAGGTGTCACAAGACAATAAATGGGAGGACAAAGAACAATGTTGGCAACTTGAGCGCACAGTAGAAATCGAATGCACTCCGCGGAAGGGAGTGATTTGGGTAGGATGTCTACTTCCCACATGCCATCGGTGAGGGGAAGTGTGGGAGCTATTGGAGGTGTAGCTTGAGCTTAGGCTGCATAAATCACCAAGGTTATGGATTATGTCATCCTATTTATGGGCAGGAAAGATGAAGTCAAGGGTGGACGTGGCTTCCATGATGTCGTCGTTACAACAAGAGGTGGAAGGATAGGAGGAAGGGAGACCACATGACGCGGCAAGGCTACCTGACTCATAATCATGAGAAGAAAGACTCACATCCACATCATCGCGGGGGATGACATAAGAAAAACTAGATAAAGGATCCACTGATGTTGAACCCGAGGTGTTTGCTGAAAGGAGGTCCAGCGAAACAACAAGAGAAGATTCAGAGGGATATTCTATCAAGGGTATCAAGAATGATGAAAGGTAGAGGATGGTGGCCGCATGCTCCGTCATTTCTACATCAGGGGGGGAATGTCAATAGGAGCAAGTAAATCCTCAGTCTAACATACAGCATACTGTGAAAGAACAGGAGAAGTGGATTGATTCTGTTCAATATCGTATTGTTGAACTACCTCCAAAGAGGAAAAGTAGTGTGTAAGGTGGGGAAAATGATGGGAGTAATGTCCATGGAGACCACACAAAGCACAAGGGTGTTTGGTGTGAATAGTCTTGGTTTTCTTGGTTGCGGTCGATGAATAAGTAGAGGTTTCAAGGACTGTAGACTCAGGGAACGCGACATTAACCATGGGCTTGATGCGGGGCAACTCAGGACAAGTATGGGTGGCATGACCGATGAAATCACACAAAGTGTAGGGCTTTGGAGGCAGAGGAGGTTCAGGATCAGTCTGGGCAGCTTTTTCCTTTGAGGCCTTTTTGTGAGCTCTGCCCTTCTTACCTGAAGCGGTCGCAATAGGAGGTGGATCTTGTAGAGGTGGCTGAGGCACTGTGACAACGGGAAAAGTCAGGGGGACCGATTAAACTGGGGTCAAAGCAAGATAAGGTTTAGGTTGACTTGGCGGGGTGGTGGTTGGAGGATCAAGGTACCAAACCGGAAGCCCAATGGTCAAGTTAGGAAGAGAGAGGGTGGCCATGAAAGGTGTCGTATACATGCCTGGTGGAGGGACTAGGAACGGTATCTGACCGGAGGGGTAGTGGCCAGGTGGGACAGCTCCTAAATGGTTAAGGCCTGGAGGAACTAACCCAGGAGGATAAAGATGGTCATGAGTACCAGCTGAAGGGCCAGGAGGAGGAGGTCCAAGAGGCTTCATCAAAGGGCTAGGAGATGGCTGCACAGGGCAAGGGAGCTGCTGACTAGCCGAGGCGGGCCTCTTGAGAGAAGCCCGAGATGATTGCATCATGCAAACATTAAATGAGTTGGCATTAGAGATGGGACGAGGAAGACCAGGGAATGTACCAAGCAAGGAGGAGACCTTGTAGACACTGGGTGAGACACTGGTCAAAGGGTCAACAGTTTACTTATTGGCCACCAAAGAAATAGTTGACTCAGGGGAGGTCTGAGACTTCGATTCGTAATACGTCAACTGGTCAATGGTGACTATATTTTAGTTATGGGGGAAGGACATCTTGTAGTGGACCGCAGAAGGGACACTAGACATCACATAAGTGTAGCTACGACCCAATAGAATGTTGTAATATAAGGGGGCATCTATGACTTCTACGTCAATGCAAACCGTCTTGCCCACAAGAGTGATAGGACAATTGCGGAATAAGCCAATGGGCTTGGAGGCATGGCCATCCCACGCTTGGAGAGTGATCGTGGAAGGACCCAATTGAGGAGATCCGATTTGTTTCCAAACTGAAGCGGACATCACGCAAGTGGATGCCCCCTCATCAATAATGCACCAAGAAATGTTGGCATTCCGGATATTGACTGGGATTTGGAAAGCGACGGAAGAAGGGAGAGGAGGATGTTTTGACCGGTCAACATCAAAGACAATCAATCGATCGTCGGAACTATCTACAGCACCCACGACAGATAGAAGAGATTTTCATTGTGAAGGGTACGACTGGGGGAGTTCCAGCATTGAAATGGCAGCAGGGGATTGTTCCAAATCATCGACTATGCTATACGAATGGGCAGCTTTGCCGGAAGCAGCATTTCAATGCAGTGGTCCCTTAGGGATCTTGGTATGAACCTCTACCCTAGGCAGAGGGATTTTTAAGGGGCCCTTGGGTGTTGAAAGAGGCTCTGTAGAGACCAAAGAAGGCAGCTCAGAGACAAATGTAGAGGAGGATTTTTGTACTGACAGGGCAGAGTCTGGAGATTGATGTCTACGGTTGAAGGTTGATCGGATTTGATCTCGAGAATCTAGTCATCGGATGTACCAGACATAAGAGGTTGGGTAACAGTGTGGTAAACAGGAGGTTGGGAAAAGAGAGGAGGCATGTTGTACCATGAATACGTGCTACCAGGAGGGGAGAATATGCAGGAGGTGCTGCCCCCCTTGAGGAAAATCAGAGCCCATGGGAGGTTGAGAAATGACGACACACAAACGACACAAAGGAAAAAGAGACCGACAAGGGCAGGGAGCTGCAAGATCAACGGATTACAATGTCTAAACAAGGGCAAAGAGGTGCAGGATCAATTGATTTCAATTTTTTAGAGTCTTTGCTTGGCGGTGTTAACCAAGCCCTTTTTCACTTAGGGTGTGTGTGTAAAATTGTGTAAATTTTAATTTTTAAACCCAAACATTTGTAGAGAAAATAAAAAGTGTTGTTGTATAGCTGTAAATAAACCTGCAAAAGACAGTATATAGGCCTGCAATACAGAAAATAAATAGCTAATAATGCAATAATCTCAACCCAAGGAGGTGGGCCCCTCAACAACTAGTCTATAGGTGGGTGAAAAACCTAATCAAAGCACACTAAAACAACTAATAGATCTAAGGTCAAACACGACAAGGATCTAAAGGACAAAATCTACTAGAAAGTGGTGCAGAAACAACAAAAAATCAGAGGAAGAATTGCTCTAAAAAGAAGTGCTGAAAGGCTATATCCGGGAGGGAAGTGGAGTGCACCCTAAAGGAAAACCAAAACAAAGCTAAATGAGGAGATTTGGATGGATAACAAGCCGATCTGGAGTGGATCTGAAGGTGAGGTATCAGATTTGAAAAAATGGTTGAAGACTCTGAAATTTTAGACAGCCTGAAACAACAAAAACTCTTCCACAAAAAGTGGAGGGTAGTGAAGCCCTAGGGGGCTAGGTTCCCACTTAATTGAGTGAAACAGAACAAGTACTGGTCTAAAATGGGTGCAGACTGAGGTCAGACAACCCTGAACAGAGGCTCATACACACCCAGAAAACTTTCAGAAAAATCCCTGCAAAAATTCCACATCGTAGTTTCTAACCTTTTTTCAACAGAGGTCACACTTTTTGGGTAGTATAGCACACCCTGGAGGTCTAGGTCACAGGTTCCGGGCTGAAAAGTGTGACCTGCACTTCCGACACTCTTGGTGGTATATTTTAGAAAAAAATTTCGTCTCAGCAGCAGCTGATGTTTGTCACCTGTGCAATAGGTCCGAAAACACATGGAAGTCGGAATTTTTATCGTTTTAGGGTTTTATGGGTTAAAAAAACATCAAGAAGAGAAAAAACAAGGGGATGAAGAGAAATCCCAGGGTTTGAAGCAGCTAGATATGCAAGGATCAGGAAAACAACAACGGTCGTAATTGTAAACATGTGTGGAGTCGCCAGTTGTTAGTATGAATCTTGATTCAAAGCGTATGAAAAAATACCACTTTAGCTGCACATAACAAACAACCCTAACAGCAGAAATGACTGCTAATATCTTCATATCTGTAGTTAGATGATCAAGACAAATGTTGCAAAAATCTAGATCTATGCATTAGAAGACATTAAACAGTAGAAAAATAAGATTTACTCCATAGATCCAATAGACAAGACAAGAATATATCAAATGAAATTTTTATTAATGGCACCTGGGAGGAAAACATAAGAGGTTGTTCCCTGTTCTCCTCAATGGGATGGTTTTTTGTAAGTCCTCAGCACTTTAGATTTAGAATTCCTCTCTCTTGATTGTGTATAAAACCCAGACAAAAATGGAAAAATATGGCTATGATGGTGGAGCAATAGCCAGACTAAGAGTTGAGATCCAGAGTGATCTTTAGGCAACCAAAAGGTGACAAATGAATGGGAAACCCTTCTATTTATAACAAAATATTGAGTTAGTCTAGATATTGGTGCATAATTAAAATATTATTAACCAAATCAAGATCCAACTTTTATGGAATATTTTATTATATTTGTTGGAGGGAAAAATAATTTGACTTGGGTCAAATCCCTTTATTTGTAAATAATAAATAAATAAATGATTTATTTATCATTTTAAGGATATGGTTGAGTAATAATCAAATAAATAATGATTTATTTAATTATTTAAGGGAGATTTAGTCATATTTAACAAAGAATATTATTTAAGTAATGTTTAAATAATTATTCTTAGAAAATAATAAGACAAATAATGATTTATCTAATTAATTTCCTTGTTTTGGGTTAAATATAACTAGGAATATTAATTAAACTGCTGTTTAACTAATTATTCCTTGAGGAAAATCAAACAAATATGGATTTATTTAATGTTTCCCCATGGGGTTTCCTGTTTAAACCATAAACAACTTAATAAAGGTGGTTTACTAAGTTATTTTTCATAATGAATGCAATTTTACTTAGGGTGAAATTGGTCTTACATGGTGTACTTGGGTACATCTAATAACAATAGGTTAGATGACCAAAAAATAGTCTGTGATGGCTATACCTATGCGAAAGTTTTTTGTCGCAATTGCGGTTCAACGTAAGATGTGCTTTCCCTGTGATAGAAAGATCATCACCATTTATTAGTTGACATCTTCACAATTGAAGTCTCGAGACCTCTCCCATGTCAATCATATATATCATATGTTTGGTGGTCGATAACGAAATATTCGCACCTCTCACTAGTGATTCACACAGGTCTATAAAGATTCCCTGCTACTTGAATGATTCCTAGTCACACCCCCTCCCCCCTCTTAACTCTAACCCTATCTCATTGAATGTTTGCATGATGCAATCATCTCAAGGCTAATAAAGACTTTCGATGTAATTTTGAGGTCTAAAATGGGCCTCCTAAGATAAATGTACAAAAAAAATAAACTTTATAACAACCAATAGGATTCAAGATGATGATGTCAACCATGGGGGATGATTTACCATTTTTTAAATAAAAGGGTAAAAATATTAAAAAATAATAAAATAATAAAGCTACTTTTTCAACTTATCTCCCAAAATTTTTACTCAAATTTCGAGCGGGAGTACTTGTTGGATGCAAAATTTAATTCCTCATCCAAGTAGTACCCATGTTGCTTACTTTCAATGAACCCTACTACATGAAAAATGAGAAATACATAAAAAAACGTGATTACAATCATGTTTTTTATGTATTTCTCATTTTTCATGTAGTAGGACCCATCGAAAGTATGCAACATGGGTACTTCTTGGATGAGGAATTAAATTTTGCATCCAACGGTACTCCATTTGATGAGTCTCGTAATAAGAAAGATTGGAAAAAGTCCAATCACAGAGTTAACATCATTTCAACCAACTTTGGGATTCTAGGATCAAGCCCTCCTGAATCCGGAGAGGGATCTCTCCAATGTGTACAAAGATGGATTTGTCTTTGAAAGCTTAAGGTATTGATATTAGGCTAGTTATGAAGTCCAAGGGTTTGGTTTTGTGTTTGGATGATTGAACATGATTGCTGTTAGAAGCAGAAATATCTATATGCAAATAGGTTCAAAAGTGAGAAGTTGCAAGTAACAAGAGTAAGCTTTAGCTAAGATGAAAGATGATGGCAGGTTTTCAGTCCATTGGGCTATGGAGTCATAAGAGGATTTAATTGAAACAAATCAGGTTCAAGAGTGGTTAATGGGGCAAGTCATCTATGCCTAAGGATTTCTTTAAGGTTTGATTTATGGAATGGAGTGATACAATAAGGAGGGGAAAATAAACAAATGCAGAACAAAGAGCAGCCTAGGATCTGGTAAGTACTTTGAAACTATCCAGCCTTTGACAAGGCACTTAAGAAAGACATGAAAGCAAACTAGGATCTGGTAAGTACTTTGACATCCGACCTTTGATACTACACTTCAATAAACACATGAAAACAAAGAAACTTTAAAGCAACCTTTGAAGTGGAAGCTAAGCGGGTCGGTATACCACAAATCCTCTCTGACTCTTCTTTTATGATTATTTTCAAGACAATCACGGAAGATAACACGAGAATGGCCTGGAGTACGATAAGTACTTTGAAACAGTGGGCTTTTAACATAAAGAAGCTCATTAGTGATTATACGATAAGTACGGGACACAGGCGAAACCATATCTTCTTTAGTTTATCTTCACACAACATATGCATAAAGTAACATTTAAAAATAACGTTCGGTCAAGGGAGAAATAAGATGAGGGAAGCATGCATTAGTTCCCTATTTGAATTAAATTATCTCCAAATAGCACAATTGAAAGAAAACATTAAAATAAAGGTTTCTCAGCCAGAGAAGGTTACTGACATACAGTACATCCTATCGCTGTTTAAACTGTTCTTTATAGGAGAAAATGAAACATAATGAAAACAGAAACAAAATCTCAAGTTACAATAAGAATAACATCACCATCAACATAGACCAGGATCCCATAAATCAACTTGTATTGATGCTCCAAACTAGTTACAATCTTCCAGTTCAATGTTTCAGTTCATCTCTCTTTCATAACCTAACCTATCTGTTACAAGCAGAGCTCCAAGAGCCAGTGAATCACTATTTACAGATAGAAACCTTCAGCTCAATTACATAACAATGCTTTAGCAATTACATTAGCAACCAACCAACAATGTCTTATCTTCTACTGAAGTATTTATAGAAGACTGAGGGGGAAAAGATCTGAGATAGGATCTCTTAAGACAATAAATACAGATTCAAGACTTCTCGGCCCTTTCAGGGGCTCGATGGAGAATTTTACAGGTGGATCACTGTATTAACTGTTTTACAATAAATATTAAAGCTCAGTGGGAGCCTTATTTGACTTTGAGGCTTTGTGCGACGTGTGGAGTAACTCTGCAGATATTTCTGCATTGATTTCCTTGCAGAAGTAACTCCCTGGCTGTGCTAGAGGCGAATATCTGATTTTCTTCAATAACTTCGGCCTTTGCTTTGAAAGGTTTGAGACAACAAGTGGCTCTGTGGTAGCTGAGGAATCAATTTGCCTCAATATGTGGCGGTGGAGGCTTTTTGTGTGATAAAACACTTTAGGTTTTCTTTAAAATGTGTATTGGGTCGAGGATTAAGATTTTGATGACCGTCTTAGCCGTAATCCCCGTAATACTGTCTTCAATCTTCATCTGATGTTCTTTATCTTCAAAACTGATACTCTTTAACTGTTCTTTTGAATAAAACAGTGTCTTGTTGATGTGCAGGGCCGCACAGGGCTTTTTATGCTATCAACGCTCATGAAATATTGATAAATAATTGTCTTCAAACCTGTGAATGGTTCTTTTAAATAGCTCAAAGGCGCAGGAAAATTCTTTCCTAACCCTTGACTTTCCTTCTTTTTATAATGGAAAACCATTAAAACACCTGCGAAACACAAAAACAATTAAGAAATCCTACGCTTTTAGGTTAAAACTTCTTTGGAAGGCGCGAAATATTGGGACTGTTGGATGGCTGCATCCAACGGTGGAGACTTTATATAAAGGAGGTTAATAGGGATTGCAAAATCATATCACAAATATTTGCGACGAGTGATCAGGGGTTTCACGAAAAATACGATTTGCGATTGACGATCGAGGAGGGAATTAATGGGTAAAACCTTTATAAACAACGAAATATGACATTTTTCAGCTTTACAAAGGAGAAAAGCGTATTTTATATAAATGGTGGGGGTATCGTACGGTGGGCCCGGCGGGATTGATCGCAAATCGCAAAAGTGGAAAACGCGATGGCGGATTATGTGACGGAGAGAAAATGCGATATTGCAATTATGCGATGGGCGCCTGATTGCGGGGCCGTTGGGCGCATGGAGGAACATATGACCGAGGCGTTGTATAGGCAAGGGGCTTATCGCAGTGCAAAATTTCAATTTTGTGATGGTCTTTCAATCAACCCATCGCATTTTCTGTGATCGCGATTTTGTGATGGATCGCAGCGCAGATATTTGCGATGAACATTTTTAAATAAAACTATAATTCATATTTCTGCAATCAGCGCTTTGCGATAAGTGCCAAAGGGTTTAGAACTCGGTTCCAGGGCACAGGTATATGGAAGAAAAGGGGCTAAGGGCTTAAGCTCGAGGGGCTTAAGTTCTATACATAAAAACATGTATTTTCATGGTTTTTTGAAGGGTTTCTTGAAGGAAATGAAGGTTTCGGTAAGGTTAAAAAACGAGTTTTTAACCTTATAAAAGGGATTTTAATGAAAAGGAAAGGGAGAAACATGAAATTGTGGGTTTTTCATGGGAAATGGAGAATAGAAAATGAGGTTAGTGAGGAAGAAAAGGAAGGGGACCAAGGGGTTCTGCAGCAGTATTTAACTTGGGATTTTTGAAGGATTTCAGAGGCTTTTAGGATGTAAACAGCAATAAGGGATCTGGACAGAGGCATGAGGCCTTAGAGAGACTTCAAGAGCCAACAATTTTTAATGATAAAATTGTTCCTTGGAGGCTCCAAAAGACTTAGCCACCTTTCGGTATAACAAAATATTATAGGTGGCTAACAGTGGCTCCACTTGGGGATGGTGCCTTCTTGAAGACATCAAGAATTCAGACTTGATTTCTGGGAGGCTGATCAGTTGCCTCATCCATTGTTCTCTCTGGGATGCCAACCAAGTGCCTCATCCATTAGATTGCTCTTGCTCTGCTTCTGAAAAATAACATCAGTCATGAAAGATAAATGGACTTCACCAATACAACTTTCTACCTACCCAATCCTACTGATCTAACATTTTTTCCTTCATCAGAGTGCACTTGGATTGGCAAACTCTTTTTACAACATTTTATTCTTTTTAAAGCATAAAAACTAATCTAATTCTACTCCTTATTTCTCCCTGAACTCGGATTAATCAGTTGAGTCCAGATGTCTCTCTACCTAATCTACTGTCTGTTGGGATTAAACTGTCCAACAAACTTTCATTCTCTAAATTCTACAACAGAAATTTAAAAACAGTCAAGTTAAGATTGAGCTGTTTAACTTGCTGTGATCTATGGCATAAAAACAAGCTGCACATAGATTATTATTTGCAGAAAATTAAAAATCAAAATGGAAGGCTTAAGATCTGAAAGTTTCTCATTATGGCCTTCTCTTTCTTCACCGCTCTGATTTTGCTTTGTTTTTGAGCTGTCCCTTCTTTGTTTCTCTGGTTCAGATTTTGAGCTGATTAGAACCAGGTTTTACATCTTTTGACTCAGAGTTTGAAACAGATTTGAGTCATTCTTCTTTTGGAAACTTAGGTTCAGATTTTGAGTTTGTTTGATCCTTCATTTCTATCCTAATCTATCTACTGATAAGCCAAGATTGAACAGTTTGGCAAATCGAATTCACTATCCTATCAGCAGAAAATTTAAAGCTAGTTAGTCAAGATTAGGCAGTTTGACTAACTAGAAGTGTGTTTTGAGGATTGGAATTTGAACTTGCACACTTTCAGATTTATTTTTCTTTTTGGCATGGGGCTGTGCCTTTCTTTTTTTCCTTCTGCCCTCTTTTCATTTTCTTTGTTTTTGTATTTTTGATTTTTTACAACTTGAATGCAAGGGTGGATGAAATATTTATAATGGAAAAAGAAAAAAGGAAGGCTTTTAAAACATATCAAGAATCAAGAGAAGTAATGCTTGAGCATCCTGCCATTGACGGGACCTCCAAACAATTCTGATCCATCCAACTCCTGTAAGAAAAATGCGTTATTACCAGTAATTGAATGAATAGAGTAAGGGCCAAGCCATAGGTTGTCAAATTTTCCATGCTTGCCCTTTTCTTCCCTCCTTGAGTCCCACTTCAAAACTTTGTCCCCAATCTTGAAATTGCTAGCCTTTGTTCTTTTATCAAATATCTTCTTGATACTGTCTTGTTTCTGCAATGCTTTGTGATACACCTCTTCCCTGATTTGCTGAAGATAAATGGTTTGATTTATTCTTCTGATTATGTCATTTTCTTCAATCTGCAACTCTTGAATTAACTTCATAACTGGTACGCCAAGGCTGTTAGGAAAAATTGCATCTGTACCATACACAAGCTGGAAAGGTGACATACCAATAGATTTCTTCAAAGTTAATCTGTCAGCCCAAAGTGCATGGACCAGCTTTGTGTGCCAAGACTTTTTATTGTCCTCCAACAGTTTCTTGATTATGTTCACTAAGCTTTTGTTGGAAGATTCTACAAGTCCATTACCTTGAGGGTAATAGGATGTGGAATGCCCCAATGTTATCTGATATCTATGACAGAACTCAACCATTTTCTTTGATCCGAATGCTGATGCATTATCAGTGATGATCTTGGTAGGACAGCCAAATCTGGAGAGGATGTTAGTCTCCATAAATTTTATGATGATTGAATCATTGGCCTGTCTACATGGTATGGCTTCTATCCACTTAGTGAAATAGTCTGTGGCTGTGAGAATCCACCTATGCTGGGCAAAAGATGGTGGATGGATTTCTCCTATGAAGTCAAGTCCCCACTGTTGAAAAGGAGCTTCAACAGTGATTGGATGCAGAGGAAGGGGTAGCAGTTTTCTTTTGCCCTCGAATAGTTGCATTTATGGCAGGGAGTGGGCATCTTGTGTACATCAGGAAAAAGAGTGGGCCAATAGAAACTAGCCCTCAAAATTTTGTTGGCTCTTGACTTCCAGTACAAGTGACCTCCACACTCTCCTTCATGAAACTCTTGCTTAACCTTCTCTTCATCAAACTCAGGCAAACATTTAAGCAATATCTCACTTGCATTTTTCCAATAAAGACATTTATCAATAATGCAATAGTTTACAACTTTTAACTTTAGGAATCTTGTCTTTGTTTTTGATAAACCAGGAGGTGTATTTAGATTAAGCAAGACATAAATAATATCAGCATACCAAGGAGAATTCATAAAATGGTGTTCAACAATGGGAGTTGAGAATTCTTCTTGGTTATCCAAAGCATTAATCATGTTAATATCAAGAACTTCACAATTTGATTCAGCCATTAATCTAGCTAGACCTTGGCCTTTGATGAGCTTAGTGGGTTTTATCTCTAAATCATATTCAAGAATAACAACAATCCACTTACCTCTCTTACCGTCCGGGTCCTGCGTTAGAATGTCTTTAACCACTAAATTTGGGACAAAAGCAATAATGTGTGAGTGAAGGATGTATACTCTGAAGTCTTTCAATGCTTTGACCAAAGCAAAAGCTTGTTTTTCCATAATGTTATACTTCAAAGGGACATCCCTCAATGCCTTACTAAAGAATGCAATAGGCTGCTCTTGTCCTTGTAGGTTTTTCTGTAAAAGGATGACAACTATGGTATGTTCCGATGCAAATGAGAAGATATAAAAATCTTTTGAAAAATCAGGACTTATAAGAACCGGTGTTTTGGTTATTGCTTGTTTCACCAGCTCAAAGGACTTCTTTGCTTCCAAGGTCCATTTTACCCCTTGCTCCTTTTTCAACATGTTTGTGATATTCCTAAGGAGCTCAGCTAAGTTGGGGATGAACCTTCTCAAAAATTTGATCTTCCCAATGAAATATTGCAACTCCTTGATGTTTCGAGGATGAGATATTTGCAATAGGGCCTCAATCCTCTTTGGGTCTATCTTTATACCCTCTTCTGAAATAATGTGCCCAAGAAGTTTACCTTCTTGGAGACCAAATAGTGTCTTCTTAGGGTTCAAAGATATCCCAAATTTTCTGCACTTCTCGAAAACTTTCCTCAAATGTTCTAAGTGTTCTTCATCTGTTTTTTAAAACACAGTGACATCATCAAGATAGATAATGATGAAGAAGCCCAATTCCTCCGAGAATGCTATGTCCATGGCTCTTTGAAAGGTTGCTCCAGCATTCATTAGACCAAAAGGCATTTTCACATACATGAAGGTGCCCCAGGGTGTAGTAAAGGCTGTCTTTAATTGATCAGCAGGGTAAACCAAGATCTGATTGTACCCCGAATAGCCATCCAACAAAGAAATTCTTCTAGACCCTACCACCCTTTGTAGAATGTGATCCATCTTTGGTAAAGGGTAGTTGTCTTTTAATGAAGCTTTTTTTAAGTCTCTAAAGTCTATACAAAGCCTGATTTCTCCAGTTTTCTTCCTAACAGACACCAGATTAGATACCCATTCAGAATATCTAACAGGGACAATAATACCAACATCATACATTTTCATGATCTCCTTCTGAACCAACGGCAACTGGACAGGGTTTATTCTGCGCAGTTTCTGTTTGAATGGTTTTTGGTTTTCTTTAAGAGGGATTTTGTGCTGTATTATTTCAGTGTCATAGGACTTAAGATCTTCATAACTCCATGTGAAAACATCAGAAAATTCTTTGAACAACTCTATGTATTCGAGTTTAATGTGAGTTGGCAAAGTTTTGGACAGTTTGATTATTTTCGGTTTTTCCTCATTGCCTATGTTGCATTCTTCCACCTCAGTTTTTATAGGTTCCAGTGTAGGCCTTTTGGCCACGTCATTAAAATCGAACAACTCCTCTAAAGGTGTTAGACCACTTGGCAAACTTTCATCTTTGGAATGCAGAGTTTCTAATCCTTCTGTTTCTAATTCTGCACTCAATTCTGCTTCGTTTCTAAGTTTGCTAGTCTGAAAGTTAATTTTGACAAGCTCAGGAGAAGGCTCTTCCTCACTAAGAAACTTTTCTTCACTGCAATCTGTATCATAATCTGAATCTAAACTATGCAGTTCAAATTCATTTCTGAATTGCATGAAGTCTTCTATTTGTTTATCTTCGTCAAACACCTACCAGTATTTTTTATTATCAGGCACAGCTGGTCTAAATTTTATTTGGGGTGAACAATCATCGGTCTGATATGGCGTTAAACATGTCCTAGCTGCAAAGGCCAAATTGTGGGCTATAAGATTTCTTTTTCTCGGGAAAAAACTCAGTGTGGATTCTTCAAATGTTTTCAAAAGATCCATGACATCATTCCGATAGGCCCTAAGTCTGGGATGATTCACATTATACTCCCCACTGACTTTCCTAATTATTAACTCAGAATCCCCATACACATTTATTCTCTTGGCTCCTAACTTTTTCAGCAAATGCAGGCCTAAAAGTAGGGATTCGTACTCTGCTATGTTGTTGGAACACTGAAAGTTTAATTTACATGAAATACATTCTGTATGATTGTTTTCAGTGTTAGTAATCCAGACACCTGCACCAACGTTTGTTTTAGTGCTTGACCCATCAAAATACATAGTCCAGAGAGGATCATATTTAGTTTTATCACTTTGGTGAATGTCCTTTGTATGATTTGATTCCTCAAGTTTTTCATCGGGTTGAGGATTGCTCTCTTGACTGTCAAGGTTTAACATCAATGGATTTATGACTTGCAATTCAATACCGGTGTTTTGTTTGCCAATGTTTTCAAATGTAGCAAACTATTTTGACACTTCAGTGCTATGTTCTTCTTCCTCAGCTTCAGCCATTGATCCCGTTAAAGTGATTTGTTCAGGGAGTGTTTCATCATTAAACATGATAAAAGAATCAAGGCCTGTACTCAAAGAATACAGAGGGGAGTTTTGAGGTTTGTCTTGACTTGTAACTGTGTATTGCATATGAGACTCCGTGTAAAGTCTTCTAGTTTGATTGAAAACAGGGATAGTCGCATAGGTCATGTCCATCTGCATGGTACCTTGTAACTTAGCCCCCCAAGAGCTTGATAAAAGCATTCCATACTTTGGGGGTACATCAGCCAGAACAACATCCATAACTAAGCATTTGGCTGGAATCTGGGCTAAGTTAACACAAAGGTCTTTGATCAATCCTAAACACTTGACTCTGCTTGAGTCAAAAGAGTAAAGATATTTATAGGGTCTGGTGATTTCAAGACCCAGGTTTTCCATTACAGCTTTTGGCATTAAATTATAGGAAGCGCCTGAGTCATGCATAGCATTGTGTAGAATTTTGTCATGAATGTTCAAACTTACATAAAAGGGAGGGACAGGCCCCTCTTGAAATTTACCTTCAATCTTTGGACCAAAAATAAGCTCTGGTTGATCGTCATTAAGATTGAGTGTGTCTGCATTCTCTTCTATGTTTAAGGCCTTCAAAATTTGATTCCTATATACATGTTGGGCAGCTAACTCGGTTAAGGGAACAGATATTTTGATTTTTGAGATTTCCTGTTCCAGGCTGAAAGGAATTTGATTCTTTAAGGTGCTGGTTTCAGCCTTGTTTACTGCCACTTTATCAGCAACGACAGCTTGCTGGTTTGTTTTATCTACAGTTGACACAATTGTTTTAACAGGAGTACTAGCCTAGGTGTTAGTACTGCTGATGTTTGCACTTTTTTTTTCAAGATGTTGAGTGTATTTTTGTTTATCTTTACCAGAATTATCAGCCACTGTTTTGTCCTTTTGTTTGATTGTTTTGGGCTTGGTTGCAGTGTTGTTTTGAGAAGATTTGTCAAAGGTTTTGTTGTTGGGGGTTTGTGGACTAGATTTACTTCTAAGTTCATATTCTTTCGAAGGTTCTGCAACGGCATTTTCCATGTCTTGATAATAATCTTCATTATCATCTCTTTTGTCATCGTATGGTGTATAAAGACCTTGTTTCTTATCATAATGAACTTCAAAGTCATCGTCATCTACCTCAAATAGGTTCATATCATTATCCTCTGTTATTTCCTTCGTTTCCTCAACCTCACTTATATAGTTCTAATGAAAGGGAGGAGTGATCTGTTGATCATCTTCCCTAGGTCTGTTTGGAGGTTGGTTCCTTCTAACATTCTGATTCTGGTTTTGGTTTCTGTTTTGAGGAGCAGTTTGATTTTTACTTGCTTGTGCTCTTTTAATTATGCTCATCTCTTTCATCATCTCTTCCATCATCCTTTCCATCTTTGAGCTTGAGGCAGTAGGTGTGGATTCCTCTCTAAAAGATACTCTCTTTTCAGCTTTCATCCTTGCTCTCTTCTCCATTAGGTTGACTTCTACAGAAAGAGCACCCCTTTGCATGTCTTCAAGAGTTGCAAAATCTCTCTCTCTTAGTGAATAGGTCATGTCAGCATCAAAACCTTCGGTAAATTTGTTTAAAGATGAACCTTGTGGAGGTTTTAGTTCTGGGGAAAGTGCGTTGTATACACTGTTGAATCTGGTGCAGTAGGCTTGCACACTTTCCCCTAGGTTCCTATGGAGTAATCAGCAAGAACTTGGAGAGGGTTCTTCCTTACTTCCCACTTGTTTAAGAATGTTTGATGGAAGCCTTGGAGATCATTTATACTATGGGGGGCTAAGCCTTTAAACCATTTTCTTACTTCTCCCCCTAAGCTTTGAGCAAATAATATGAGCTTGACAGAATCATCATCAATTTCGTTTCTGTCAAAGTAGTCATTCATCTTATCCACATGTTGTGATGTAGTTGTAGCATTGCTAGCATCATACAATGGGATTTTGGACTGATAGTCCTGTGGAAGGTTGACTAATGGTACAGGAAGGACTAAGGGAGCATACCATGCAGCCATGGTAGGAGGTGGAGGTGGATTCACAAGAGGTGGATTAACAAAAGGGAAAGTGGGCTGAGGTGTGGTGGTTTGAATAGTGGATGTAGGATGAGTAGAAGTGGATGGATCAGGAGTAGACTGCTGACCTGATCTTGGATGAGAGACACCTAGGTTGTGAAGGAAATGTAAATCAGGAGGTGTTGTTTCTCTGCTACCAGGATGTTTACTTGTCTCCGGGGATGAAAGTGAAGACTCAGAGTCTAGCTGTATTATATCATCAAATGACCTAGTTCTGAATGGATTTACAAAGTCAACTTGTGATTGTTGTAGAGCCGAAAGATTTTCAGGGACTGAATTAGCTCTCAAGGGTGATATGAAAACAATTGATAATTTAACCTTAGGAGACTTCCAAAGGATACTTTCTGGGTCATCAACTATCTCAAGTGGATTAGGGTCAGGATGGGCTCTAGTGTGAATCTTTCTAGAAGCCACTATGTTGTGTTTTTAGACCCGAATAAACAAGACAAGTTCAACCAGATATGACAATCTTTAAGAGGTTAACTAATCTGTTTACGCAAATTTAATCCTACAGTCCTCTAACTGAGTTTTAAATGATGTTATGATGATAAGGGTTCTTCCCAGTGGAGTCTTAAGGTCTGTTAAGGATTGTGGAGTCGCTAAGTGGAAGTTTTTAGCTCCTTTGGAGGTAAAAGGTTTTATGGTCCACCACCATGTTTATTGAATACCAATCTGAATTTTTTTTAGATTTTTCTGAGTTGTTCTTAGTAGTGTGGTTTTTAAGAATATCCTAACTCTGTTTCAAAACTTAGCTAAGGTTATGAGACAAAGACAGTCTACTCTTATGGCTAAGCTAGCTGTTTTTTCAAGGTTAGATGAGGACTTATCAGAATCCTAGGGTTGCCCAAGATTGTCACTGATTCAAACAGGTTTCATCATGATTACCATTTCTATGGTAGTGCTTGAAAAGGCTGCTTTTTACTCTCAAAGTTTTGTGTGAAAATCAAGGGAAAATGAGATGAAAACTGCTCATGTTCCAGGCGGAGTGCATATATTGTTAGGTCTCTGTAATAAGCAAGATTGGCAAAAGTCCGATCACAGAGTCAACATCATTTCAACCAACTTTGGGATTCTAGGATCTAGCCCTCTTGAATCTGGAGAGGGATCTCTCCAATATGTACAAAGATGGATTTGTCTTTGAAAGCTTAAGGTATTGATATTAGGCTAGTTATGAAGTCCAAGGGTTTGGTTTTGTGTTTGGATGATTGAACATGATTGCTGTCTGAGGCGGAAAGATCAATGTGCAAATAGGTTCAAAAGTGAGAAGTTGCAAGCAACAAGAGTAAGCTTTAGCTAAGATGAAAGATGATGGCAGATTTTCAGTCCATTGGGCTATGGAGTCATAAGAGGATTTAATTGAAACAAATCAGGTTTAAGAGTGGTCTATGGGGCAAGTCATCTATGCCTAAGGATCTCTTTAAGGTTTGATTTATGGAATGGATTGATACAATAAGAAGGGGAAAAACAAATGAAGAACCAAGAGCAGTCCAGGATCTGGTAAGTACTTTAAAACTAGCCAGCCTTTGACCAGGCACTTAGGAAAGACATGAAAGCAAACTAGGATCTGGTAAGTACTTTGAAACTATCCAGCCTTTGATACACTTCCAATAGAAAACACATAGAAAACAAAGGGAAACTTGAAGGCAACCTTTGAAGTAGAAGCTAGCAGGTCGGGCGCACCACAAATCCTCTCCTAGCTCTTCTTTACTTAGTTATTTTCAAGACAATCACAGAGATAACACAGAATGGCCTAAGATCTGATAAATACTTTGAAACTAGTCAGCTTTTAACACATTCTAAGGGAAACAATCAGACAGTTATGCAGACAAGTCTGGGACCAGGGTGAACCATATCTTCCTTCAGTTTATCTTCACACAACATATGCAGAAAGTAACATTTAAAAATAACATTCAGTCAAGGAAATAAGATGAGGGAACGCCAACACGCCTATGCCTAAACTGAATTAAATCATCTCCAAATAACACAATTGAAAGAAAACATTAAAATAAAGGTTTCTCAGCCAGAGAAGGTTACTGACATACAGTAGGTCCTAACGCTGTTTAAACTGTTCTTTATAGGAGAAAATGAAACATAATGAAAACAGAAACAAACTCACAAGTTACAATAAGAATAACATCACCGTCAGCATAGACCAGGATCCCATAAATCAGCTTGTATTGATGCTCCAAACCAGTTACAATCTTCCAGTTCAATGTTTCAGTTCATCTCTCTTTCATAACCTAACGTATCTGTTACAAGCAGAGCTCCAAGAGCCAGTGAATCACTATTTACAGATAGAAACTTTCAGCTCAATTACATAACGATGCTTCAGCAATTACATTAGCAACCAACCAACAATGTATTATCTTCTACTGAAGTATTTATAGAAGACTGAGGGGGAAAAGATCTGAGATAAGATCTCTTAAGACAATAAATACAGATTCAAGACTTCTCAGCCCTTTGAGGGGCTCAATGGAGAAGTTTACAGGTGGATCACTGTATTAATTGTTTTACAGTAAATATTAAAGCTCGGTGGGAGCCTTATTTGACTTTGAGGCTTTGTGTGCCGTGTGGAGTAACTCTGCAGATATTTCTACATTGATTTCCTTGCAGAAGTAACTCACTGGCTGTGCTGGAGGTGAATATCTGATTCTCTTCAATAACTTCGGCCTCTGCTTTGAAAGGTTTGAGGCAACAGGTGGCTCTGTGGTAGCTGAGGAATCAATTTGCCTCAAGATGTGGCGGTGGAGGCTTTCCGTCTGATAAAACACTTTAGGTTTTCTTTAAAATGTGTTTTGGGTCGGGGATTAAGATTTTGATGACCGTCTTAGCCATAATCCCCGTAATACTGTCTTCAATCTTCATCTGCTGTGCTTTATCTTCAAGACTGATACTCTTTAACTGTTCTTTTGAATAAAACAGTGTCTTATCGATGTGCAGGGCCACACAGGGCTTTTTATGCTATCAACGCTCATGAAATATTGATAAATCATTGTCTTCAAACCTGTGAATGGTTCTTTTAAATAGCTCGAAGGCACAGGAAACGTCTTTCCTAACCCTCGGCTTTCCTTCTTTATACAATGGAAAACCATTAAAACACCTGCGAAACACAAAAACAATTAAGAAATCCTGCGCTTTTAGGTTAAAACTGCTTTGGAAGGCGCAAGAGATTGGGACCGTTGGATGGCTGCATCCAAAGGTGGAGACTTTATATATAGGAGGTTAATAGGGATCGCAAAATCGTATTGCAAATATTTGCGATGAGTGATCAGGGGTTTCACGAAAAATGCGATTTGCGATTGACGATGGAGGAGGGAATTAATGGGTAAAACCTTTATAAACAACGAAATATGACATTCTTCAGCTTTACAAAGGAGAAAAGCGTATTTTATATAAATGGCAGGGGTATCGTATGGTGGGCCCGGCGGGATTGATCGCAAATCGCAAAAGTGGAAAACGCGATGGCGGATTATGCGACGGAGAGAAAAATGCGATATTGCAATTATGCGATGGGCGCCCTATTGCGGGGTCGCTGGGCGCATGGAGGAACATATGACCGAGGCGTTGTATAGGCAAGGGGCTTATCGCAGCGCAAAATTTCAATTTTGCGATGGTCTTTCAATCAACCCATCGCATTTTCTGCGATCGCGATTTTGCGATGGATCGCAGCACAGATTTTTGCGATGAACACTTTTAAATAAAACTGCAATTCGGATTTCTGCGATCTGCACTTTGTGATAAGCACCAAAAGGTTTAGAACTCGGTTCCAGGGTGCGGGTATATGGAAGAAATGGGGATAAGGGCTTAAGCTCGAGGGGCTTAAGTTCTATACATAAAAACATGTATTTTCATGGTTTTTGAAGGGTTTCTTGAAGGAAATGAAGGTTTCGGTAAGGTTAAAAAGTGGGTTTTTAACCTTATAAAAGGGATTTTAATGAAATGGAAAGGGAGAAAAATGAAATTGTGGGTTTTTCATGGGAAATGGAGAATAGAAAATGAGGTTAGTGAGGAAGAAAAGGAAGGGGACCAAGGGGTTCTGCAGCAGTATTTAACTTGGAATTTTTGAAGGATTTCAGAGGCTTTTAGGATGTAAACAACAATAAGGGATCTGGACAGAGGCATGAGGCCTTAGAGAGACTTCAAGAGCCAACACTTTTTAGTGATACAATTTGTTCCTTGGAGGCTCCAAAAAGTTTTAGCCACCTTTTTGTATAACAAAATATTATAGGTGGCTAACACCTTGAAATTTGAGTTAAAAATTTGGGAGATAAGTTGAAAAAGTAGTATTTATTTTCTCCCTCTAAAATTTGATGATGTAATCAAATATTATTTTATTATTTCCACTATTATTTTATAATATTCCTCGGGAGGTCCATTTTAGACCTAAAAATTCCCATAATACCGGTCTGATTCCGCTCCACCGGTTGTTGATCAACGGTTGTCATTGATGTCAACCTTGTCTCAAAATTGTGGTCGACGAGACGCTTCCTAAATCTGATATCCTAGAGGTCCATGTTACCTTACTGAATTCAGCTAAGAAACTCAAATCGTTGTGCATGAATCACCCTTGTCATTTGTGTCATATTTATGGCCACTATTCTCACCTTTGTCCCCGAATTTCGCGACACCCTTATTTTTGTTCTCTGAATCAAGGTCAATCATAGTGGATCCTCTACTCCTCTACTCGCGAGTTTTTTTGCGGGAGAACCAGAGGACATTCCTGCACCCATTGTGATACCTCCCCCCGATTGTGAGATAAAAAAACCTTAAGCCATTATCCTATATCCATCATCATTCATTAGATCCATGGTGGAAGACCCCTCTAGGGCATCCCCTTCTGTTTCGATTGAACCTCCTTCAACGATCACCCTGGGCTCAAAATTGGTAGATTTTTCATCTACTAGCTCTTCTTCTACCCTCTGTAGTGATATGTATGTGAACCATATTTCTCATGATGATGCACCAAGTAGTTCCACTGCATCATATGTTCTCCCTTCCTCCTGTCTTCCCATATTCCATCCAGATGAAGACATCATGGAAGCCATGACCACCCCTGATTTTCTCTGGGATGATATGGCGCACCATCGTGTGTATTTCCTTCCGCAACACACCCATGATCAGTATGTTGTGGAGTCAAAATAATTCATCCATAGTGAGGTCAATTTTTTCAATAACCTCTTACCTTGAACAGTTGCATTCGAACCACATACACCTTGTCGCCATTACATTGACACCCAATGTTTGTGTAAGGGGGCATCCATATTTGGGAGTCCAAGAGAAGAAATTCTTCACAACCCTCCAAGTGCATCTAGTAGTGTCGACTCTAGTACCATTATTCTTCCCCATTTAGAAGAACCTCTAGAGTCTCATATCACTTCAGATCACTCTAGGTATGATCCACTTAATCATTCCTTCATTTGACATCAACAACCCAGTCCCTTTGACATTGTTGTTGACCAACCTTAGTATTTTCTATGTGAGAACCAGTTCATTATATCTGAAGCCACTCTTTGGGATAGTGACACCATGTATGTGAATCCATAAATTTAGTCCATTTTCTTCATATATGTAGTGCCAAATGAGATTGGTAATCCATCATTCCTTTCTCTAACTGTATCTATCCATTCTTCCCATAGAATATAAACATAACATCAACAAATGGTGAACGATACCATTAAAATTTTTTTAGATTCAACAATTTAAAATACATGTCCATCACTTGGGGGCACCTATGTCCCTATATATTCTCACCATCCTCCTAAGGGTTTAGTTCTTATGAGACTAATTTCTTGAATTCATTATTTCAGTACTTGGACCACCATGGCACTCCACAAACTCCTCTATTTAGGGGCATCATTCCCACCTTAGCATACCGGATCACTCCCCCCCACCACATATGGTTGGGGGCAGTATCCCATGCTTGGGGGCATGATGGCACCCTTTTCCACCTTCTCACTTTATTTTTATAAGTCTCAGCCTAGACCTCGCCGATCTAGGTATGGTCATTTATCCTCCCATATCCTCAGATAATTTGTCCTACCGGCCTCTCTGGGTGAGCCATATATCATAGATTCTTGATACCATACCTTCAAATATTCTACTTTATGTGATACCATACTTACCACTTGGTCTCCATGCTTGACTTGGTGGGCAGGGATTCCACCATAGTATCTCATTCCAATATTATTTTATTACCTTGATTCTTCACCAGGAGCCATTCTTCCAAGAAGCATTAAGGCCATCCTTAGATAAGTAAGGCCACTTGTATGAAAGTCATGGATCTTGATTCCAATAGGGGGTTTGTCCACTATGATCATCACAAGATTTAGGACCTTCTCCTCCTCTCCAATTTCACCACAGCTCCACTAGCAAATGAATCAGATTGGAGGAAAATCTCCCTATGAAAAGAAAAACCCTAATTTTCTTGTGCAAATTTCGACCAAACCATAGCTCAGTTTGACGAACCATCACCACCGTTGGAAATATCACACTGAGCTCTAAAATGGGTATCCTTTTATTTTTGGCTATTTGATACTTCACCTTGAAGCCATTTTTCCAGGAAGGGTCACTTCGCCACCTCTCAAAATTAGATTTCTACACTTGCGTTACTTGTACTTGGGGCACTACTTTTCCTTAATACTTGTCAATGCATGTGTCAATTTTCGTCATGATTAACCATCTTTTGATCATGTTTTATGTTCCCCACCGAACCTATTCCGTGTGGCAACATCATCAAGTCACTCTTGATTAGAGCATTCAATTTGAGTCACCATCGCATTCATGGAGTCTGTCTCAAGTCCCTTTGCCTCTTGTTACAGTATTCGATCCATTTTTTCCTTGTACCTCTCTCATATAGCCCATTTTGGCCTCCAGTCATACTATCGACCATCTCCTCAGGAGTCAAGTCAGTCATTACTAAGTCATCCATGCTTTTTATGCTCTGACAAGGGAAGTTGTCCATTTGCTACTCATTATTCCCGCTTCCATCATCATCCCTGGTGTAAGTCCATCAATCACTTTACTATGATCTCTCATGCTTTAGTTGAGGATTCTTCATTGCCTCACCTATCACGGATCTCCTTTTGTCAACATCAACACATTCATTCCAAAAGATAGGTCTAGAGGGAGGTGTATCTTGGTTCCAGCTTCCATTCTTGTTTGGTGCCTTGGATCAGGAAAACAGACTCCTCATTTCCATTTGACTCGATTGTTTCTCATACAACTCCTTATTGCATTATCTATATGCATATTCTTGACAGTTAGGTGATTGAGTATATTGTAACAGTGATCTGTGGGTGTGTGTGGGATGTTTTAGACCTCATGAGGGGGTGGCCCTTCAGGTATTCCCCCAGATGTGTGGATGACCTCATTTTATGCTACATTCTCATATGCATCTCTACATATTTCATGGGTTTGGTTTCAGCTTCTTGCAGCACCTAAAGCATGCGTGTATCACTCATATGATCCATTCATATTTTCAGAGCCCTTTCCTATTTATCAGCACTTCTTTGGTTAGTATTATGTCTCATGTACTCAGATATTATCATATTCAATCTTGGTTGCTGTCCTAGGCGCAGTATGTATATGGGATCCATTATATTTTTTTCTAAACCATTTTATTCCATCATGTCATGTACCATTTATCATGTACTTTATGGCTCAGTCCCATTTTGTTGGGCACACCATTATTCTTTGTACTTTTTCATCTCAGCGGGCATAGGCATGCCTCCCCCGCCTCACTGAGAATAGGTACCAAAACATTAAAGGAGACTTATATCATTTGTATGTCTAGGCCCCTCAGGTTATTGTCCTCTCTCGCTTAACTTCGTCTATTTATCTCTCTCTCTCTCTCTGACTCCCCTTTGGTGTCTAGTGATTATGTTCTTACAACATACTTCAGTAATATGATTAGCTCCTAATGCTCAAACGTTGGGGGGGAATCTGTTACACCAATTTTAGGTCATCTAACCATTTACAATTACATGGATCGAATTACACCATGTAAGACTAATTTTACTATAGTAAAATTTCTTTCACTATAATAAATAATTTAATAAACCATATTTTATCAAGTTATTTCGGGTTCAAATAGGAAACCCCATGAGGAATAATTAAATAAATCCTTATTTATTTATTTTTCCTCTAGGAATAATTAATTAAAACATTGTTTAAATAATATTCCTGGTCATATTTGACCCAAATTATGAGAAATAATTAGATAAATCATTATTTATCTTATTATTCTCTAGGAATAATTAATTAAATCATTATTTAATTAATATTCCTTGTTAAATTTGACTAAATCACCTAGAAATAATTAAACAAATCATTATTTGTTAAATTATTCCTTAACCTCATTTTTGAAATGATAAATAAATCATTTATTTGTTTATTATTTCTAGATAAATGGATTTAACCTATTTAAATTAGTTTTCCCTCCAACAAAATATAATAAAATATTCCAAGTCGTTAGATCTATATCTTGGTTAATGATATTTTATTATTCGCCATTATCGACGATAACTCAATATTTTGTTATAAATAGGAGGGTTTTCCATTCATTATTCACTTTGATAATTTTTTCATAGTCATACTTTGATAACTTTCGTTATTATTTTTCTTCTTGAGCTCCCATAGAGGTCAACACGTCTTGGGTTTTCTACACCATTGAGAGAGAGACACTTCTGGATCTGAAGCATTGAGGACAACCAAGAACCAATCCTATTGAGGAGGACTAGTAAAATCATTCTTTGTTTCCCTCCCAGGTGTTAATACATATAATTATTTATATATCTTGTCTTATCCATTAGATATTTGGAGAAAATCTTATTTCTTTTTACTATTTAATTTCTTTTACTGCATAGATTTGGGTTTTTGTTACACTTATTTCGACTATGTATTGCATATCTAAGGAAGTTAATCAACCATATTTGTTGCTAGGCTTTTTTGTCACACACAGCTAAAGAGAACTATTTTTGTACACTTCTATTAATAATTTACGCTAACAGTAGGCATGCCAAAGAAGATGGCACACCTTACCACTAAGCCTATAGTTGAGGGAATACCATTCTCCTGAGAGAATGAGAAATGCACTGGAAAGAGCACCCTTATACAAACAATTTATGTAGAGAATGAAGATACAGTGGTTAGGCTTGAAACTCAACCCACCTTTGTTGTTGGGGCTGCATGAAGGGAGAGATCAAATAGAGGAACAAAAGGAATGGGGTGAGTTAGAAAGGAATGCAATATTCTACCCACTAGAAGGAAGTCCCTCTTTGCTGCCTTGGGATATTAGAGAGGCCACTAGGGCTTTTAAAGGGATCAACAATGAGGATTGAGTTACTCAGACAATGAGAAACTATTTCAGTACGGGGGCAATGATGAGGCTCATTATTAGGTATATTTTAAGGGGTTAAAATGCCATACTTCAGCTATTAATTTACCTCTTTGACACATTTATTTACATTTTTGTCATATTATTCTTAATGAGAAGGGTGTATGATGTTTTTCATGTCTTGTTTCCTAAATCGAATTATTTGTGGGAAATAAAGCTATTTTTGAGATATTTTCCACTTAAGGGCTCAAAGTACACAACAAGGAAAGATTGTAGGAGGCTTTTCACCTCCTTAACTCTCTCAATCAACCAATATCACATTGAGATATCTCCCAACAACTTGAAGGTAATGGCATCCAAACAAAGTGATAGTTATGAGGAGCCAAGCTCCACTTTTCTCGAGATCAAGGAGGACTTATTCCTACCTTTTAGGGAGTTGTTGGCAGCTACCCATTTGTATAAATAGTCATATGCAAGAGCTCATTAGGATTTGAAATTTGTATTCAGGTAGGTATCTCTTGGGATCTGATTTAGTGTTATTTTTTACTGTCATGTGATGTATTATACATTTTGATGCAATGATAATGAGAATTTGCTTGTTCCATCACTGATTTAGTTTCAGAGGGATGATGCTTTTGGGTTAGGGCCATATCCATTGGCTAAGTCCCTCTGATGTATTTATATTTTCTCTTTATGGTTTAGCATCTTTTTTAGTCTATTTACGTTATAGCAGTAAAAAAAATCCATCAAAATTATGCTTGTATCGTCTCTTCCTCGCCTTTCTCATGGGAGCTTGAGGAGAAGGATCTCCAACCACAGATCAAAAGTAGTTCGTTTATGATTTATTGGAAAGCTATATATTTTGAATATCATTCTCATAATATTCTTACTATAAGTTAGGAGTTGGATTTGTGTTAGATTATATTTTAGCATAGATTAAGTAGGGTTTTTCCATTCAACTCATTTTTTCCAATTTTTAACATGTTATATTGTCAATAATCAATGCATGAATGTGTGTAGTGATTGCAAGGTTTTTTATAGCTGCAGGGAAAGGATCCTCTCCATCTCATCTATCCTCCTTCTCTCGAACATCCAAATCTTCCACTGACACCCTATTTTGTGAAACTACCTTCACCACCATTGTGAGCAGCCTCCCAAGAGAAAAACAGGCATCCCAAGGGTTTTTATTTTGGATGAAGGCTTTGGACATCTCTTCCTCACCTCATTCCACCTTCTCTCACCTTTACACACCTTCTTTGCACCTTGTTCATCCTTAAAACCCTCTCGGATTGCTTCCTGTAACAACTTCTCGTATCAGCGTTACAGGTCACCTCTTCACTCCAGTTTGGCTCCTTTTTTCCTTATTAGCCTAGAATAGGATTCAATTGAACCCCAACTCTGAATTCATGGTTAGAAGAGACTCTTAGGCCACTCCAAATATCCTTCCTTCCTTCCTGCAAAAACAGAGTAGGCATTAGGGTTTTATCTCATTTCATAATTAGATTGAATATCACATGCAAGTACAATTTGAATGAAAAAATAGATAGGATTTAGTTTATTCTTTCATGAAGTGTGTGATGATGAATAGTTTACTTACTAAAAATAAGTAGATATATAGATGAATTATTTCCATATCATAGTTTCATTTTCCTGCAACTACATTAATTCTATATCTTTTGATTTCACCATCAATTGCAAGTAGGATTTTGATATACATTCTCTTTGTCATAGACTAGAAGCAATTCCCTGCATTCCATTAGCTAGATGCACTAAAATCAAGTAGAAGGAATGGCCTAGAGGTACTACTCACTAAAAGGCCTATTTGAGGGTGGCATGAGTATAATCCATCTGTTGTAAAGCTAGGTATGCCTTGGGAGTTGCAACACCCTTGGTGCAATAACAGGAGTTACCATCAGGCATACCCATACCTATTGTTCGACCTCCAATTTTTCATAATTTTTTTGATGAAACCATCCATTTTCGTATCATTCATTCACCCATTGTCATCATTTTTAACCATATTTCTTCATAAACATGCCAAATTCCCAAATACATGTTAACATGGTTTATTATTATTAATTACATTATTTTTAATTCATTAAGGAGAATTATGTATGGTTTTACTAATGATAGTTTGACAGTTCAATTTTCTATAGTTTCTGCAGTTGTCTCCATGGTTGAGGTAGTATAACCACTCTAGAAGGAAATCTGGCACAGGGAAATTGTTTCTAAAGGTTATAATATGGATTTTTATTGGTAAAATTCCACCCAACTCACACATGTGGACCTCCAGCATCAAATCAAGGGAAACACATAGTATTTTTGACTAATAAATTTAAAATGTGTTTTCTGAGAAAATGGATACGAAATTAGGGAAATAGAAACACGGGTTTTGTTCATAGGGGCCCAATCAGGTTGTCAATGAGATTTTTCCTCAAATTAATTACCATTTGAGATATTTTTGAAGATAATTGGAGCCTTTTTTTTCAGATTATGTGGATATAAAATTTTTCAATTTTTTATTTAATGCGCAGTCAAGAAAAAATAATTAATGAGCTATTCTTTAACAAATTCGTGGCATAGATATAAGTTTTATCAGATTTGGATTGATCTCTAATCCAAAAATCCATGAAATTTTATTTGATTTGATCTCATGACCAGAGCTCAAGCAAGAAAATTCTAATTTTGCTAATTGTCTCAAAATTCTATAAATTAAATTCTCTTTAATGAGCGGAGATATCAAAGATGTCAAGGATGATCTTAATTTGTAATTGTTGTTTCTTATTGAAGAACAAGAAGAACTGCATTTTTTTTCATTGAATATAATTCTTTAATATGGCGCAGCTGTGAATGAAATTGGTGATTTCGATCTCTCCTCTTGATTTGATTTTTCAACACATTGCAGACCTTAGGAGGCCCCCCTGGAAATCTGTGAGAATAGTATAGATGCTTTCCATTTCTTTCATATTCTCATGAATGGTTTGTTTTACATATATTAATTTTTTATCCTTATCATAGATTAAAAACTCATGCTTTCCATAGATTAAATGTGTATTATTTATTACATTAAAATGCACATGTTTCCATAGATTAAAATTTGTAAGTTTTAGAAAAAAATCTCCATGCTTTCATTGGGTAAAATCTCATGTTTTCTTAGATCAATAATCTTTATGTTTTTTTTCTAGTTTAACATTAATTTCCTTTCCAAAAATTTAGTACTTTAATAATCTATACTAAAGAATTTATTTTCCTTTTGAATTTTCCAATTCATTTTAGTTATGCACAAATATTGAAAACTAATCTCCTATAACATACGGTGTAGTGAACTTCAGCCATCTCAATGCACTTTGTATCGATATATAGATGCAAGTAATTAATTATACATATGTCTTAGATTTCAATTGCATCCATTTAGTTTCTTAAGACTAATTTCATTTTAGTACATCCTAGAAGTAAATTCATTAAACAAAAAAAAAAAACTTCAATCTCCTACCACCCCCACTATATCACGTCGTGCAGAAACAACCACATCATCTTCCACATCATGAATTCTTATTTTTGTAGGTAGAAGAAGAGGTGAAAAAAAGGAGGTTGAAGAAATGAATGGAGATGATGACATGAGGAAGGTCCTTTTGGATTTCCCATTCAAGAAGTTGATATCAATATTCATATGGAGAACATCCCTCCATCCTCACTTCCTAACTTCAAAGGTATGAGATCATAAGCCCTGGAAATATTTCTTTTTGAAATTGAAATATTTGTAGATCTTATGGCTATTCATTACACATTATAAAATTGAATTTGTTTTCGGAAACATTGAACAATAGAGCTCTTAAATGGTTCATGACTTTAGGAACAAGTTCTATAAGTACATGAGATAATATGAAAAGAATATTTTTGGAAAAATATAAAGATTATTGCATACACCATGACCTTAGAAATGAAGTCTTTAATATGAACCAAAAAGAGGATGAAATCCTAGAAGATTTAGTGGATAGATTTACTTATAATGTCAAAAGATATGAATTGCATTATTTAGGATTAGACACATTAAAAACTCTCCTACTAAAATTTATAAAGGATGAATGGATTGATCTTATTAACCTGGTGGGAAAAGGAGATGTCTCTCAATTTTAATTTCAAGATATGTATGAATTGTGCGAGAAAATATCAAGAGGAAAATAAAATTATGGAATATCCCCTAAAGATCCAATTATGGCAAGAGTAAGTATGTTGACATCAGGATTGGTAATTCAAACTGAACTTAACATTTTACTAACATTCTTGGTAATTTAAATGGGAAAATTGATATGCTAAGAATGTAAAACCAACAAAAATTTGAGAATGATACTTCATCTACATTTTCCCGTAAATGCATAAACAAACATGCTTTGCATGAATGTCCACTTGATAACATTAAAATTTGTGAAATTTGTGTAGGATCACATACTACTAAATATTTTCCATCATTACCAGGGTTAAAGGCTGTCTACCAGGGAAAAAATCAAACACTAGAACAGTCTTGTTATGTAGCTCCAAGAAGGACATGGCAGCCTCATCAACTTGGTATGATGCACGATCTTAATTCTCAATTTCAGGGTTATGCACAACATTCTCAATGTAATTAGAAAACACCCTTACCTTGTCAACCTCGACAATCTCAATCCCAACCTCAAAACTAATCTTCGCAACAAGGTTGGAAAGGGAATTATACAAGAAATCCACCATATCCTCAATTTTTTCCTCACTATCCTCAATATCAATATCAATGTTATCCATATCATTCACCTCCACCACAACATCATTTTCACCCTCAGTTGACCTCAATTCAACCTTTCCCATTACCACCCACACAAGCACCCAAAATATCCATTCCTACTCCACTACCTGCACAACCATTTAATATCCCCAACAATAAAACATCTCAGCCCACTTATAATGTTGAAGTATTGCAAAATTATTCTCCATATGCCATTGAAGAACAACAACTGGAAGAATAAGATCTAGATAGGGTCCAAGAATCATGGATTACTGTTGATAAAGAGCAGTTTTTGGAACCCGAGATTGAAAATTTTCTTGCATGCCTCTCACCAGCTTATATGAATAGAGATCACATCTCAATCTTGGTTCAAGACATTCATCGAATCCCAATACTCAATTCTTTAGTATTTTTTGAAAGCATCTCAATCAAGGAAGTTGGTCTCTCATATACTCATACATATCAAAGAGTATATTTCAACTTTCATATGATTTTATCTATCATCTTATTACACACATGGTTCCATTGGAAGTATTCATATACTTAAATGAGATTTATTTTTCAATTAGAGTAAGACATATAAAGAAGGAAAAAAAATAAAGATAAAAATAATTCCTATTGTGAAAACCATCCTGCTAGCGCAATTGGACATGAGCTTTGCTTGAGAACTAGGAAACTGGCAAGAAAAGTTCACAATAAGTTCTACAATTTCATGACAGTTTCAATCTTTTATTATGGTTCTTCAAATAATTTCTAGTTTTATGATCGATTTGGATAATGTGGGATCTTGATCCCATCGAACTCAAGACCTTATCTGGGATCAAGATCAGATATTATTTGGAGTTCCTTGGAACTTGCATACATCAATGGCAATCCTTCTCATTGATAGAAAACAATGTCTCTTGATTGTCAGATCTTGCAGGTGACTCGACTTCAACACATTCATTCGTCCCTGTAAATATGCACTCAGATACCTTGACACTCATTTACATTATCAGTGAGTTGTATCGCATTGGTTAACGATTTTCATCATTGATCGGTAATCCAATGATTTCCTCCCATGCTCGACATCGACACATTCATTCGCATGGTAAGAATTGTACCATGAAATTTGGTTTTGATGAAGACTATATGGTTTTATGGAATCAACAATAACTTGCAGCAATATCTTTTATTAGTTTCTTGTAACAACATGTTCATCTTGTTTTCATTCAACAACAACATGATGGTACCACTATAACTCTTTTTAATTTATTTCATTTTCAAGTAAAACAATAAAATTGGGCCTATTTCAGTCTATATGCATTATGTATCATGGTTTCTACTTCAATATGTATCACATAATCCAAATGAGTAGTTAAAACTCATAGAAATTTTTTTTTTTACAAAATTTGACATTGTTTACAACAGATACGAAAAGTTGTAGTTTATGAAGTTATTGCTATAACAGCCTGTTTTTGTTGTAGCAGCTTATTTCAGAGGCAGTTTTGGCACAAATTTTGCAAGATATTAGAGTATAAATACAAAATTATGAGCTTTTAGGTTTTCTCATAATATGGTAAATTAGTAATACACAGACATTATTAAAAAAGAGAAATTTTGAAAGGAATTTGAAGTGGGTTTTTAAGGTAGATTTTTAATTTTTATCATTATGCACAAATTAGGACATAATTTGGTATTTTTCACAACAACTTCTTTTCATCGTAAAAATTGGATTATGAAGGCATGTAGCGGTAAAAAGGGTGAAAATACACTATTTCCCTTTTGAATCACTGAATTTGACCTTAAAATGAGTTCGTAGCATATGTTTTTGTTGCAACATTAGGTAGCATAAAAGGAAAAACATGGCATAAATTGATTTGACCATATCTTGATAATTTTTCATCCATTGGTCTTGAAATTTTTAGGGTAAATGTTACATCATGGTATGGTAAATAAATACACAAAATTTTGGGAAATTACAGTGTGTATTTTCAATCAATTAGCTAATTTAACCTACAATCATTTCTCAATTTTCTCCAGATCCGTGCACCCATTGGATGAAATGTTTTGCTGGAATATGCATGAAATTTTTTTCTGGAAGATGCATAATATTAATGGTAACAACCTCGGAAAATTTTAGGAGAATCTGATTTATCGTTTGAGATCAATTGAAAAAAAAAGTCTACTACATGAAAAAGATGTATTCTGTGGAGCAAGGTAAAGTGATGGTCAACGCATCATGGAGTAGAGTACATGAGGAAAATCAACACCAAGTTAGCCATCAGGTCATGTTCTCTTCTCCAATTCCAAAAGGTAAACTTGAGGTAAAACTAACTTCAATTTTTTTAATTTGTTAAAATTTTTGGAAATTGTAATGAGAAAATTATTGTAAAACTTGTGATCCATGTATTTCACCCTATCATATCCGCATTCCTCAAACCATTTGCTTAATCCTTCATCCTTATTCTACTATTCTCAGCCCTCATACCTTATTGGATGATCTACCAATGTTTTTATGACTGAGCCCCATACTATGGTTGCATAATCTTTTCCTCCATGAGATATTATGTTTACCTTTTCCCTTCTTGCTGCGATGAACAATCTGACCTTTTGGCCCTCATGTGGGAATAATTAATGTTTGCCTTAAAAATCCATCAAAATGAATTTCTTGAGAAAAATCATTATTTTACATATATAACAAGCTTGAATTCATGGTAAATGTTTGTATCACATTATCAAAAGGTGGTGGTCTGTTTACGTACAACATTCATGGTGCACATGGATATCATTCATTATTTGGGTTAGAAAGCACATGGACGTCGTAAGAGTAATATTGAAGCATTCATCACAATATGGCATGTTCGATATTCTACCAAGGATTAAAAAATTTGTGCACAATTGAGTAAGTGACAAAAAATTCATAAATTGTTTCTAAGATTGAATTTGCAAAGGCTTTAACAACAATGACAAGTAGTTGGATATGCTATTTTATGGACACCCTTATCTTTCACAAAAGTTGTATATGATAATGTCCAGGGGATTAATAAGTAATACATAGGTGTTCATTTTATTAAATAAGAATAATTCTGCAGACATCATATCATTCATGAGTAGTATACTATGGGAATAATTTCAAGAAGAGGATGGATAGCTCTTCTTTTTTTTCATTTTGCAACTATCAAGAAACAAGTGTGGAAACAAATAGTTGTGTTACTAGATGTATAGTTTTGGAGAATGAATTCATTAGCTCACTGAACAAGAGAGAAAAATAAATCTTACCAAGATAGATGATATACATCAATCCCTTTGATATTTGTTCAAGGATTCAATTCAAATGAAAAAATAAAGGATTATCGAGAACTAGTTGAATTATGAAATTTTGCAAAGATTTTTTTTCAAGAGGACATGCAAAAGCTCAGGTGTGGGGGAATGTTGGGCCTCCAATTTGTCATATTTTTGTTGATGAAAATATCCATTTTTGCATCATTCCATTCACCCATTGCCATCATTTTTAACCATATTTCTTCATAAACACACCAAATTCCCAAAAATTGTTACATGGTTTATTATTTCTATTTCCATTATTTTTAATGAATTAACGAGAATTATGCATGGTTTTACCAATGATAGTTTGACCGGTCAAGTTTCTACAATTTCCGTAGTTTTCTCCATGGTTGAGGTAGTGGACCACTCTAGAAGGAAATCTCACAAATGGAAATTGTTTCTAAAGGTTTCAATAGAGATTTTTATTGGTCAAATTCCACCCAGCTCGTGTGTGTGGCCTCCAACATCCAATCAAGGGAAAACATTAGTTTCGACCAGTTAAGTTAAAATGTATTTTATTAGCAAATGAAAAGGAATTTTTGGAAAAAAAAACATGGGTTTTGTTCCACACGGGGCCAAATATGTTGGCATTAAGCAGTTTTCTCAAATTCATTACCATTTGATATATTTTCGAAGATATTTAGAGCCTTATTTTGCAGATTATGTGGATATACTTTTCTCATTTTTTTTTAATGCACAGTTAACAAAAAAACTTGAACGAGCTATTCTTTGGAAAATTCTTCACACAGAGATAATTTTGACTAGATATGGGTTGATATTTGATCCAAAAATCCATGAAATTTTATTTTATATGATCTCATGACCAAAACTCAAGCAAGAAAATTATGAGTTTGTTAATTGTCTCAAAATCCTATAAATTGCAGTCTCTTTAATGAGAGGAGAGATCAGAGATGTGAAGAGTGATCTTAATTTGTAATTAATGCTTCTTACTGAATAAGAATAACTTTATTTTTTTCATTGAATATAATTTTGTTATATGGGGTAGCTCTAATTGGAATTGGTGATTTATATCTCTTTTCTTGATTCGAGTTTTCAACACCTTGCGGTCCTCAAGAGGCCCCCCTAGAGATATATGAAAATAGTATAGATGCTTTACATTTCTTTCATATTCTCATGAATGGTTTGTTTTACATAGATTAATTGTTTATTCTTATCATTAATTAAAAACTCACGCCTTCCATAGATTAAATGTGTATTCTTTATTAGATTAAAATGCTCATGATTCCATGGATTAAATTTTGTAGGTTTTAGAACAAAATATCTATGCTTTCGTAGGGAAAAATCTCATGTTTTCTTAGATCAATAATATTTATGTTTTTTTTTCCTAATTTAACATTAATTTCCTTTCCAAAAATTTAGTACTTTAATAGTTTATATTAAATAATCTAATTTCCTTTTGAAGTTTCCAATTCATTTAAGTTATGCATAAATATTGAAAGATAATCTCCTAGCAGATATGGTTGTAGTATACTTTGCAAGCTTGCGTACCTAGATTGAAATATAAATTCAAGTAATTTAATAGTCAATTAAATTATCCAACACCCACCGAGATAACTGAGTACAAAGAATAATATTGAGCCCAACAATGTGGGAATGAGAAACAAAGTACATGATACATGATACGTTGGAATCAATGGGCTAGGACATGATCGAATGAATCTCATATACATAATATTCCTAGAAAAACATAGGTCGGGATGGAAGACAATAACATCTGAGTACATGAAACATAATTCCCCTCAAGATGATATGGAGAGGGGGAATTGCAACCAAATAAGCCCTGCTAAACTGGAAAGGGCTCTAAAGATCTGGCTGGATCATCTGAAGGAGACATGCATGTTTTGGATGCTACAAGAAACTGGAACCCAATGCATAAAATTTGTGGAACTAAATCTGAGGCTAGATCATAATCTGAGGTAATCCGGGAATGTGCGGGCTACCTGAAGGACCACCCCCTCATGAGGCCTAGAACATCTCACACACACCCGGGAAACACAGGGAAAATCTATTGGATCATCGTACCATCAAGTGTATGATTCCTAATTGTGTGATAATGAGCTAGAGTTGAGCATGTGAGAAATGACCAAGCTAAAGAGAAATGATGATTCCATTTTCTTAATCTGAGGCACCAGAAAATAATGAAAGTTGGAACTAAGTTACACCACCTTCTAGACCACAAATCTTGTAATAAATGTGTTGAATTTGACAGAAGAGGGCCTGTCATAGATGAGGTAATGAGGAATCCTCAATCAAGGAACGAGGGATCATAGTATAATGATTGATGGACTGACACCAAGGATGATGATGGAGGGTTATAAACTAAGACTTGGACTGACGACTTCCCTTTTCAGAGCATAGTATGCATGGTTGATCTGGCAACAACTAACTCGATTCCATAGGGGATGGCCAATTACTCACACGAAGGGTTTTCATAGACAGAACAGTATAATTGGAGGAAAAAAGGAGCAAAAGGGATTAATGTGATTCAAAGATGGATGGAATACTATAACATGACACAATGGGACTCATAACAGACTCCATGAATGCAAGGGTGACTCATCTCGGATGCTCTGATCAAGGGTGACTCGATGACATTGCCACGTGGGATAGGGCTAGGTGGACCATAAAATACATAAGTAAATAAGGCTTACTCATGATGAAAATTGACACATGAGTCGAAAAGTGCCAAGGCAAAGTGTTACCAAAGTACAAGTGGCTCATATGAAGAAATGCGGTATGAATTGGTAGCAAAGTGAAACTTCATGAAAAAAAATGGCTTCCGGGTTAAGTCTCAAATTACAAAAAACAAAGGAATACTCATTATAAAAATCATTAAGATATTTCCAACGGTGTTAACGTCTCATCAAACAGAGCTATCGTTTCGTTGCAATGGGCGATGAAAAAACTAGGGTTTTTCTTATAAAAGGGCTTCTTGCCTCCAAATCCAATTCATTTTCATAGTGAGCTTTGGGGAATTTGGAGAGGAGGAGAAGGACTTAAATATTGTGGAGATTGTTGTAAAAAAATTGACCATTGGAATCAGGATCTGCGATTTTCAGGTAGGTGGCTTAACCTTACTCTTCAATTTCAGTGGTTTAGATTTTTATATTAGATCCTCTTATTTCTATGGGGGGGGCCTGCTAATCCTCACGGTCACAATACACTTTTGCGGGCCTGTTATGCATTGTAGAATGCAGAAATAGGGCCATCAAGTGATTCCAACTTAAGTTTGAAGGAAAAAAATGTGCTTTGGGAAATTAGGAAAAGAGAACTAGTGGCCTATGGGGAGCTGAAGTTTAGGGCTAGGAATGTATGCCTTTAAATATGAATGAACAAAACATAATGGTATTTTTTAGGTATGGCAGAGCTAAAGGTTGCATGGTGAGAATGATATTTAGAGACTCTTTGTGTTGAGATTCAAGGGAATCTGGCAGTCATAGGTGTTTTGGCTCGTTATGGGGTTCTTAATTTATTGGAGAACCCATTGATGAGGGTTGGTGAGCCCTTGCTATTGAGAATAGTGAGCTATTGGGACCCATGTTAGGATGCCTTTATAGTACAGGGAAACGGGATCGATTTTATCATCCAAGACATATATTCTCTAATGGGACTTCCTCTATTGGGGATAGTAGGGGAAATACATCCATTATTTCCTTGTGGGAGGCAGATCGACAATTTTATGGATCGTCATTTTATACCTGGTGTGTGTGAAAAGGGAACGATCATCCATATCAATGATTTAGAGAGGTTGGAGACACGAGCTAGGTTGTATACACTAAGCGTGGGTGGCATGATTTAGAAGATCAGTATATGAATGAGTGCACTGGTGTTCCCTTGGAGTGGAAAGGTATCACGTGGCTCATAGCTATGGTCATTCACGCAATTCAAGAACTACGAGCTAGGGGTATGGATCCATTAGCTTAGGATCCTTCAAATGATATGTAATATTCCTAAATTAGCCTACAACTAATGGGAATATTAAACTTTTGTTTTATCACTTAGAAAGGTGAATAAGTGGGTAGGGAGACCCATAAAACTCTTTGTTGTGAATAAAACCACTTCTCATGTGAAAGTGGATCATATTTTCAGCTTAATAAAGCACATTAATGTGTGGACAGGGGCTAAAACATTTCAACTGGGTCAACCTTGACCAAATCTATAGCGTTGTTATGGAGGAGTGGCCAGCAATGAGGCACAACTCAGTTTTAGATGGAGATGCCTTGTGTGAAAGAAGTGTCATCATTGGATGTGGTTTAGGGTTTGCAAGATCTTGTCTCATAAAAGGAAGGGGATGGAATCATTAGAAGGTTGTTGATGTTTATTATATTTCTTAATATATTGTATTTTTAGACATATATCTTTCTCTTTCTGTTTAGTTGAGATTGAATGTTGTTTAGCATTGGGTGTTCCTGATCAGGGATCCCACCTCTTCCCATTGAGTAGCTCCTGGGAGAGTTTGTATTGCATCATCTACTATCTGGCTTAAGGCAAAGCTTCTTCTTTCAAATACAGCAGAGATCCTATTAAGGGTTTGTTTTTTTTGCAAGCTGCAGCAAGTGGAGATTAGATCTTTCAAATCTAGTCCATTTCAGTGCTCCTTTTTAGTGGAGAAGGTTTATACTTGATTGGGAGGACGGTATTGGAGGGCTTGAGAATCATTTTCAGATCTTGGCATGAGGCCAACCTCATTTTTATCCCTACATCAGAGTATAGATCCAGATATGCGTTATTTCTATAGGTGCAGTTGCAGGGTGGTTCAGCACACCATTTGGAGAGTAATTTTCTATGTGTTGGGGATCTTCCCTTCACTTTGGAGATCTATTGGAGGAGGCTATTCTATTTCCTATATCAGTTCATCCACACTTTCCAGATCTATAATTTTTAGTAGATCTGCAATCTTATATCTCAGATCTACATCTTGTACTTGGTGTTTTGCTGAAAACCCCAAGGGGGTTCTTTAGAGAAGCTTGTATAGTGTATGGATCTGATATATATCTATCTTTTTATAAAATTATTTGCTTTAGATATGATGTGTAATCTAAGACTATTGCAGATCCAATAAAATAACGTTGTAAGGCTTTTTCAGTGTTTATATATGGTTGCAGTACCTCATTTTGAGGTATTTCTTTCATTGGAGGTTTCCTTTTCTTTTTATGCATCTTATGGGCCACTTTTTACATACATTTTGTTGTTGTACTAACAAATGAAAGGTCTCCATATTGGCCTCTTACTGTATAAAAGATGATCTGTGTTATTTTCCTATCTTTCTACATTGCATTGCTGTATTCCCCATTTGGGAATATTATAATGGTATCAGAGAATCATCTTGGCACAGCTTGTGCATTCTAAGAGCACTATGTCTTTTGAATAAGGAGAGCCTCTTACTTACAAAGAAAATAGGTATAAAATAAGAATCCACAGAATTTTTGATTATAGAAATGACAAAGAAGACAAGGGTAAAATCCCATTATCTAGAGGAATGAAAGGGAAGGAGTTCTCGAGACTTTTTCTCCAGACTATGCATGAGCTTAAAAGAGAGATAAAGGGAATAAGGAGGGAAAGAAATGAATATCCCTCAAGAATATTTTCATATGAAGAAAGCCCTAGCTCTTCATATTATGTGCATGAGCATTCAACCACACAATCAAATCTGCAACATTATACTATGCCTAGATTTACTGCAAGAGAGATAGAGGAATAAAATGCACCAAAGGAGGAAACTTTGAGTGATTATCTTCAGGAGTATGAATCTCAATCTTGGAGATCCAAGGAGCACTTGAACTTCCAAGAACTTTTCCAACTCAAGGAAGAAATAAGACCCAACAATCACAACAGAAGAATAAGAGGTAGATTCTTTCTGCAAAATTATGATGGATCCTCCACATGCACAGTCAGGGATTGGATAGATCAGCTAGACTCATATTTTCATCTACATAAACTTTCAGAAAAGGAATCCCTTAGAATAGAAGCACTGAATCTTGAAGGTAAAGCTTATGCTTGGTGGTTATTTGAATCCTTTTCATTAAGAAATGAAAATATATCTACTTATGCAAGATTCACTAAGAGATTAGTGAAGAGATTTGATGTAAAACAATCTAAAATATTTTTGATTGAGCTATAAAAACATAAACATTCAAAACCTTTGCATGAGTTGGAAATATCTATTACACCAACTCCACTTCAAATTTCTATTGGAGGGGATAAAAAAAAAATTGATACCTTGCCAAGGGCAAGATCCCCATTGTATGAAGAGCTTTCTTCTCAAAGGGAAGGCATGGAGATTCCTCTTTCAAGGGAAGAAAAAGATTTAGAGTCTCTCATTTTTGATGAGGTATTCTCAAATATATATGAGGAGAAAGAGAAAGAAGGCAATAACAGCGATGTCACTTCAGAAGAAGAACCATCACCACATGGGGATGTCCATGAATCTACTTCTACAAAAGGAGGATCTTTTGCATCTTTGCAACAAGTTCCCAATGAGCATCATGTGACAAAAGTGATGGGTTGCAACTCCTTGATCAAAAGAGGAGAGGAAAAAGTGGATCAACTTCAAAGGATGGGGAGCATGCACCCTTTTTTATTTCAAGGGGTTTATATATAGAATAAGAAGAAGACTAATTTATGCAGTAAAGGAAGGGACAAATCAGTCCACTCACCTATAAAATCTACTTCAGATTTTTATGTCTCTTTACATGGAGGAATTCCACCAAGGAGACCCCCTGATTCAAAGATGAATAAAGAGTTCTCCCAACATGGTGCAACATTGATATATTTGGCTAGGGAAGGAGCCTTGGGAGAAGCTGGCACAATGAAGAGAACCTTTAATGTGTTCAAAGGAGAGGTGAGAAATTTTATGATTGGGACATTATCATCTCCCACTCAACTTTTTGCGCTGAAAAATGATGATTCAGAAATTTATGATGACATGGGCATGGTGTCAAATGGAAACTCCATAACTTTGGAGCAGCGAATGAGGAAGAATTATGAATATTATTGTTGGGCCGTTAATATGCCATTATTATTATCACTTGTGAACGCTTATTCCACCCATTTCTACCATTCTTCATCACATCATTTATTATAATTTATTATTTAAATCCATTTTATAATGATTTATGCTCTTATGAATGAATGTTATTTATTCTCCTTTATTTCTAATAAATTGATGATTATGAATTATTTTATCAATGATAGTTTTAATAAATTGGTTATAACATTATTCACCATTTTTAGCCTCCAAGGTAATTTCCAAATTGAAGATTTGATCATTAAAAGTGCCAACTCAGAAATAACATAGTTACGCAGGTAAAATAGGTAAACCTGACCTCAAAAACGGGAACTCTAGCCCAAAAACTCTCAAAAAACATGAAAAAACACCCCCAAAAAAAAAATGTGTCTTCCAGAACGCACTTGTTTTTTTTTTAAGGTCAAATTTCAACATTTTCTAAAATTATGCTAAAAACAAAATTGTTTGTTGAAAAAAGGATTGAAAAAACACCCCCAAAAAAGAAAGTGTGTCTTCCGGAACGCACTTGTTTTTTTTTTAAGGTCAAATTTCAACATTTTCTAAAATTATGCTAAAAACAAAATTGTTTGTTGAAAAAAGGATTGAAAAAACACCCCCCAAAAAAAAAGTGTGTCTTCCAGAATAACATAGTTACCGATGAAATAGGTAACCTGACCTCAAAACGGGAACTCTAGCCCAAAAACTCTCAAAAAACATGAAAAAACACCCCCAAAAAAAAAAGTGTGTCTTCCAGAACGCACTTGTTTTTTTTTTAAGGTCAAATTTCAACAGTTTCTAAAATTATGCTAAAAAAAAATTGTTTGTTGAAAAAAGGATTGAAAAAACACCCCCCCAAAAAAAAGTGTGTCTTCCAGAACGCACTTCGTTTTTTTTGAAGGTCAAATTTCAACATTTTATAAAATTATGGTAAAAACAAAATTGTTTCCTGAAAAAAAGATTGAAAAAACACCCTCAAAACGAAATTAGTTGATGCTAGAATAACAAAAAAAAAAATTGTGTCATACTTTTGGCATTTTTAAAAATAGAAGTAACATTTTTAAATTTTTAAAATTCAAACATTAAAAAAAAACCTAAAATTTAAGAAAAAATAAATTTAAAAAATAAAAACATTTAAAAGCTTAAAATTTAAAAATATATGAAGATAAAAAAAATTAAAATAAAAACAAAGTAAAAATTTTAATTCAATCATTAAAAAAAACCTAAAATTCAAGGAAACTTTTTTTTAAAAATAAACCAAAAAAAAATTAAGATTAAAATTTCAAAAAATATAGAAATTAAAAAATAAAAATAAAAACAAAATAAAAATATTAAATTAAAAAAAAAACAAGTTAAAAAAAAAAGGAAAATATAAAAAATAAAATATAGAAATTAAATTTAAAAATAAAAAGAAAATGCTTATTAAATTTAAAAAAAGAAAAAAAAAATTAAAACAAATAATTAAATTTAAAGAAATATATTAAATTTTAATTAATTTAAAAATTCAAAATTAAAAAAAAAAACACTATTCAAATTATAAAGAAAAAAAAAGAAAAATTAATTAAAAATAAAAAATAAAAATAAAATACAATGAAAATATTAAATTTAAAACAAAATATATTAAAAAAACAAATAAACTATAAAAAATAAATTAAATTTAAATTATAAAAATTAAAATATATATAAACTTAAATTAAAATAGGTATATACATAAAATTTTATTAAATGAAAAACTTTAAAAATTTTAAAAAAAATATTAAATAAAAAAAAATTAAAAAAAAAAAAATTTAAAAAAATTAAGTTTCATTAAAAAAAAAATCTAATTTTAAATACACAATTTTAATTGAAATATAAAAATATAAAAATTTTATGTAATTAACAAAAAAAAATAATAAAAAAGTAAAACATTTAAAAAAATATTAAATCCAAATAAATTAAAAAAAAATATATATATAATTTATTGAATTTTATAAAATTATATTAAAAAACTAAACGTAAAATATATAAAATTATGAAATTAAAAAAAAAAATCAATTAAATAAAAAAAATGGCAAAATTTAATAAAAATTATTAACAAAAAAAAATAATAATAAATTTAAAACAAAAAAATAATAAAATTAAAAAAAATTAAAACAAAATGAAATTTATTTTAAATAATTTAAAAAAAAAAATATTTTAAAATTAAAAAAAAAATTAAAAAATAAAAATAAAAAAATCAATTAAAAAAAAAACAAATTAAAAAAAATTAATTAAAAAAAAAAAATTAAAAAAAAAAGAACGTGGTGGTGGTTGCTACGGGGCGGCCCGCCCGCTGGGCGGCGGTGGCCGGCCGGGTGGCGGCCCAGCAGGCCTCCCGGCCCCCGCTGGGCGGCGCCCGGCCGGCCCCCGCCGCCCAACGGGCGGGCTGTGCGCGGAATCGCCCCTCCGCCCGTCGGGGGCCGGGAGGCCGGCTGGGCCGCCCCCGGGGCGCCGCCCCGTACCAACCACCAGCCGTTCTTTTTTTTTAATTAATTTTTTTTAATTTGTTTTTTTTTAATTGATTTTTTTTTTTTTTTTAATTTCAAAAAATAATTTTTTTTTTCAAAAAATTAAATTTTTTTTTTTAAATTTAATATTTTTATTTAAAATATTTTTTTTTTTTTTTTTAATTTTAATATATATATACAACTATTTTTTATTTGGTTTTATTTTTTTTTATTTTTATTTTTTAATTTTTAATATTTTTATTTTAATTTGATTTTTTTTTTTTAATTTGAATTTCAAAATATCTAAAATTATTTTTTTAATTCAATTTTTTTATTTTAAATTCAATTTGTTTAATTTTTTTTATATTTAATATTATAGAATAATTATTTTTTTAAATTTAAAATTTAAAA
This sequence comes from Pinus albicaulis, assembly GCA_034641835.2. Classification (NCBI taxonomy): domain Eukaryota; kingdom Viridiplantae; phylum Streptophyta; class Pinopsida; order Pinales; family Pinaceae; genus Pinus; species Pinus albicaulis. The sequence continues at coordinate 1,429,046,916 of CM076575.1, forward strand.
TTTATTTATTAAAATTTTTAAATTTTAATTTAATTTAATTGTTTTTCTTAATTTTTTCGTTTATTTAGTTTTTCATTTTAAAAATCTATAAATGGTTTCATTAAAAAAAAAAAAAAAAAACACTAAATTTATGTATATTTGTCTTTTAATTATTTGCACTAGTTTTTTTTCATTTTTCTTGTTTTTTAATGATAGGTTTTTTTTTTTTTTTTTAATTTTTTTTTTCTTTATCTTTTTCAATTTTAATTGGTTTTTTTTTTAATTTGTTTTTTTTGTAAATTTTAAAATTTGTATTTTTTTCCTTATTATTATTATTTTTTTTAATTTAAATTTTTAAATTTAATTTCTTTTTTTTAAATTTTTTTTTTCTAAATTTTAATTTTGTAATTTTAATTTTTTAATTTTTTTTTTTTAAATATATATATATATTTTAATATATTGTTTTTTTTAATAAGTTAGAAAAAAATGTTTTTGATTTTTTTTTTTTTAATTTTTTGGTCAATTTTTGTTTTTTTTCTTAAAATTATGTGTTTTTTTTCTTCAAATTTTGTCATTTCCTTTGATATAATTTTCAATTATTTTTGTTTTTTTTAATTTATTTTTGTTTAAATTTTTTATTTTTATTAGCTATTTTTGTTTTTTTTACATTTTTATTGGGTTTTTTATTGTTTTTATATATATTTTTTATCTAAGTTTTGTGTTTTATTACCAACATGAAAATCACCACTCTTAAAAAAAAAGGTTGATGCAGCATCAATACGTTTCAAAATTAGCATGAAAATCACTGCTCTAAAAAAAAAAAGGTTGATGCAGTATCAATACGTTTCAAAATTAGCATGAAAATCACTGCTCTAAAAAAAAAAGGTTGATGCAGCATCAATACGTTTCAAAATTAGCATGAAAATCACCGCTCTAAAAAAAAAAAAAAAAAAAATTGATGCTGCATCAATACATTTCAAAATTAGCATGAAAATCACTAACATTTTAAAACAAATATTCATACTTCATAAATAAAAATTTTAGAGTGTCAAAAATGTGCACCAAAAAAAAAAATGGTGATTATGCATCACCACTTTTCAAAATCGGGTGCTTTTTATGCTACAAAAAAAAAGTAGGTAA